>WFMF01000022.1:0-600000 GCA_011033025.1 Beroe forskalii
AAACCAAACGTTGATGACGTAATAGTTCCCGCCCCCGCCCGGCACCTCCGGTGCCGGGAGGAATTTCATGATCATATTTGACAGTCATGTGATTGGAAAAAAGTCACGTGACTTTGATTGGGGGCTGCTAATAGTAAATGTGGGTCACGTGATCAAAATCAGGGGCTAGGAATGGTTAATGTGTGTCACGTGATCAATATGCTAATTATGCACATAAATATGCGTCATTAGATCACTTGGTGGTGTATATTCACCGGTTTATATTTTCTATATAACCTACTTCCTTTTTAAACTAGGGATGTCAGATAAAAGAGACAGGGAATCTTCATACTCAAGTACTAATGGTTGGTACTACATTGATTTTCCTAGTTTATTCCCCACAAACTGATATTGTTGACATTTAAGTTATTTGACCATTTGACAATCAAACCATCGCAGTCACAGCAAGGCATAATTAAGTAAACTTTTAAAGTTAGAACATATTATGTTCTAACTTTAAAAGTTTACTTAATTCAATTCAAGATTTTATCATGAATATTTTCTAGCACTTCAAATAGGTAAATATTTACGTAGAGCTTTAGAGTCTCTAAGTATATAATAGAGTATATAATATGTACCAATCAAATAATTGTATCTTTATTTGATTGTAATCCTGTTTCAGATAACAGAAGCAAAAGAGGGTTCTCTGCTCCTAAATCAGATCACATAAAAGTACGATCATCAAATAGTAGCAGTAGTGGGAACAGATATAGCCCATATGGTAGACCCATAAATCACTCAAACAGTCAGTCTATGAGTCCTGATACCAATAAGCAGGAAAATATCGATCATAAATCAGAAAGATTGGTTTCAAGAGCCGATGATGCTTGCAAAGCTGAAAATGTTTACCATGTCCCAACACAGAAATACAAAGACTTTGAGGTAATTCGAAGAGGGACTCTGCCTTACCAGTTTGATGAAAAGATGTTCGATTACTTTCTGAGATGAATTCCATTAATGCGATCGAAATTCTAAAAAACAGCAATTCTTCAGGCTAAAAGTACTCCCCCAAAAGTAGCTGAAGATGCAGCCCCTAAAACGAAGTTAACTGTAGCTTCCGTCTTTAACTGTGACAGCTCTGAGGTTTGTGGATCTAGGTACTTTGTGCGGACTTCATATAATTTCTCATGCATTTTCATCAGTTTATATCATGAAAAAGCATGGGGAATGCTTGAAAATAATGATAAAATCTAATTCAACTCTCTAAATGTCGATCAAGCCATTCAGTATGTTTTGAAACCATTAAGTTTCAATAAAACTTATGAATGGCATAAAAACCTTTTGATGTGAAAAGATTCCAATATTTGCCAAAGACATTAAACGTTATTAATACGTCAAGGTTTTTAAGTTTTTAGGATATTTTTGGGTTAAGGTCCTTAACCCAAAAAATCAAAATAAACCAAAAACAATAATTTTCCGATTCTTGAGCTTGTTTGTACTTTGTATGTAGTTTTTGGCACTTCCTGTCAAGTATTAGTGCTGCAATCAATGTATTTAAAGTCTATAGGTATTATTTAAGTAATTATTTAAGTAATTTAAATGTAAATATAGAGGATCTTCAATTTTCTATCCTATCATCAGCATAAAGACGACACCAGGCATATTCAAGTACCTACACAATCGATATAACTAATGCCCTTTATTAGATCATCAGCAAACATAACAACAGCAAATGTAACAATAATATTCGTGATTTTTCACGCCACACCATTCTATAATTATCTTGGAGAGCTGATTGCTGTCCCATTAGCAAATACTATATCGAATCACACTACATAACATCGTAACTTGATCAATGAATTTTATTCATCTCCGTAGATTTAAATCAGCATGATTAGATTTGTAACTGTAGCGATCTACAGGATGAAGAAGAAATACCAATGCAAGCCAGGATGAGAATGAGAAATGTTGGCAAGTAAGTGCAGCCCTTTGGTTTTCCATCATACAATTAATTAATGCTATTCGTTGTCTTTTTTCATTCCATCCCGTTCCTTGATGTGAAGCATTGGAAAGCATACTTGATTGTAGCCAGTGATTGTGACATGCTTATGATAAATTGATCATTGCGAATATTTAAGTGCCATGCATCTGAAATAGCAATATTCTTATCTGATGATCAATTATGCAGCAAGAGCGATTGCACAGCAAAAAGCCATTTATATTTAAAATGGGGCAGTGACAGTTATTACTCATAAATTTTGAGTTCGTGATTCTGTCATACTTCATAGTGGATAAACTTGGATAAACTCAGCTTCTGAGAGAATGGTTTTGTACGTGTCTAAAGGCCCATTCGGCATTCTTATCGGTCACAATGATGAAATTTACTCTTTGTACGACGCAATGCAAGACGAATGACGAATTTGAAGGTGTCCTGCAATTCATGTGCGCGTTCTGATCGCGCGCGCGATCGATCGTGCGCGCGCACTCACTTATCTTAAGATCTTCATTACCGACTATGTTTTGGCCACAACTTGGCTTTTTGGAAGAAGTTTGACCCTAAAAGTGTGATAACATACTTTGCTTGCCATGCTGATCAGATGATGACGAGGATCAAATAAGGGGGATCATCTCTTCAACACTACCCACCATCCTCTTCATCCTTAAATTTAAAGTGGACGTCCGCTTTTAAAAAAATGGACGTCCACTTTTGAAGGGCAGACGATTTAGGAAATAGAGTTTTCGAATTTCGAAATAAGGGGAAAGAGTGGTCTAAAATGGCTGCAATGTTGTGGACGTCCTTCATGTTTGGCCCCCTATCATGATGGCCTTTTCCCAAGAGTTTACGAACATGTTACAAAACGGCAGATGTTGACTTTGCAATCGGCGCCGATCAGCGCTGATCAGCGCCGATCCACCGCCGATCGGCGCTGATCAGCGCTGATCAGCGACACCGCCGATCAGCGCTGATCAGCGCTGATCAGCGCCGATCAGAAATTTCAAAATTCTCATCGGCGGTCGTTGGCGCTGATCGGCGCTGATCAGCGCCGATCAGCGCTGATCAGCGCTGATCGGCGATCAATCAGCGCTGATCAGCGCCGATCAGCGCTGATGGCCTAAAATCAGCGCTGATCAGCGCCGACCAAAACACCTGCATAAGAGCCTTTGTAAACGCCATTTTTCCTCATCGGCGCCGATCAGCGCTGATCAGCGCTGATCGCTAACTTGTTAAATTTGAACTGATATGGATATTTGGGCGTGTTTGCCTCAAAAATATAATTCCTGCTGACCGTGCAGGTGACATTTTACGGCAATTCCTCGCACAGGGCTGTAACATTAACATCAACAATCACATCAACAGCAACATAAACCAGTTTTACGATACAGTTATGCATTGACGTGACAGTAGAACCGTTACATGTACAACACAGTTTCATTTCCACGACACAGTAACACCGTTACGACACAGTAACATCGTTACGGCACAGTAACACCTTAACAGCACAATAAATTAATGTCGTTACGACACAATAGCACCGTTACGACACAGTTTCGCAGTTACTACACAGTAACGCAGTTACGACGAAGTCACGCAGTTACGATACAATAAAGCCGTTACGACAAAGTAACATCGTGACGACACAGTTTCATTGTAACCACACAGTAGCTCACTTACAACACAGTAAGGACGTTATTACGACACACACCGTTACAACAGTACGACACAGTAACACCGTTATAACGACACAGTAACATCGTTACGACACAGTTACACCGTTACGACACTAACCGCAGTAACACCGTTACGACACAGTAGAACCGTTAAAAATACAATAAAGTAACACCGTTACGACACAGTAGAACCGTTACAATACAGTAACACCGTTACGACACAGTAACACCGTAACGACATTGTAACGCCGTTACGACACAGTTACACCTTTACAGCACAGTAACGTCGTTACAACACAATAACACCGTTACGACTCAGTAAAGCAGCTACGACACAGTCACATCGTTATGACACAGTAATACTAATATACCGTTACAACACAGTTTCATTCTTACGACACAGTAACACTGTTACAACACGCAGTATGAGTAACACCATCACGACACAGTAACACCCTTACGACACAGTCACGCAGTGACACAATGCTACCGCTACGACGCAGTTAGTGTCACAACACAGTTACGAAGTTAGGGATCGTTCACATATTACGTGATCAATTTTTGGCCGATTTTAACCCCCCTCCCCCTGTTAATCAAGTTTACAGTGGTTTACCTGTTGCTAAACACGTATACCCCTGTTATCGTCGCGCGTAACGTAATCAATTGGAAACCCCCTCCTCCTATAGGTGATAACGTAATATTTGAACGATTCTTTACGACACAGTTACGCAGTTACGACACAGTTACACCGTTACGACACACTCACAGTCGACGGGCGATGTCCGACCCTATCAGCAATTCTGAGGTCCAGCTGTGAAACGTTGCGGCGAGCGCACGAGGGTAGGATATCATACAACGACGTAAGGCTGTTATTCGGACGGAAACCGAATAAGGGTTAACCAGGTGTTTTGGCTAACCGAAACCGTTACCGAATATTTTGATCTCGCAATCAACCATTTCAGATTAAAACAGTCGGTTAACAGTCGGTTAACAGAACTAGAACAGAAATATCGGTTGACTGGGCGTTTTCAGCCAACCGAAATTCCGTGACCGGATTTATTGAGATACGGTTAAACCGGTCGTTCGCTAGTCGTAACAGTGTTATTGTATACTTGTATTGTAACTGCGTAACTCTGGGGCAACAACGTTAAACGTGTCGTAACTGCATGTCGTAACAGTGTAACTGTGTCGTAACGTCCTTACAGTAAATGTGTTGTAACGGTGTTACTGTGTCGTAATGTAGTGTTATTGGCACGAATGCAGAAGTTAATGATTTCCCTTATCTTTAAGGAAAAGCCTTAAAATTAAGGGTTTCCTTCAAAAAATGACCTTTTCCCTTGAAACCAGTGGCAAATCTTGGGGAATTTAGGGCGTTTGAACTCGAAATTATGGTTTTCCGGCACTAGGGCACCCATGCTGGTGTGAACAAGCCATCTCAAGTTCGGAAATATGCATGCAGTACCAAAGTAGAGCGTCAAGAAGAGGTTCACTAAAACGTAGTGTATTTTTAAGGAAATTACTTTAAAAATGAGGGAATCCCTTATAATCGAAAGGGAAACCCTTAAAAATTGAGGGGATCCCTCAGCAAATCCACTACTTTTTAAGGGATTCCCCTATGCTTTCCCTTAAGATTTAAGATACACTTCGGGTTAAGAGGGTAACTTAGGGGTGTGATAGAGCACTTAGGAGTGTGATAGGCTTACTTAGGGAGTGTGATAGAGCACTTAGGGGTGTGATGGGCTTACTTAGGAGTGTGATAGGCTTACTTAGGAGTGTGATAGGCTTACTTAGAGGTGTGATGAAGCACTTAGGGGTGTGATAGGCTTACTTAGGAGTGTGATGGAAACACTTAGGGTGTGATAGGCTTGCCCAGGGTGTGATAGGCTTACTTAGGGTGTGATAGGCTTATGAGGTGTGATAGAGCACTTAGGAGTGTGATAGGCTTACTTAGGGTGTGATAGGCTTGCTTAGGGTGTGATAGGCTTACTTAGGGTGTGATAGAGCACTTGGGGGTGTGATAGACTTACTTAGGAGTGTGATAGGCTTACTTTCCCCTCATAACCCACCCCTTTCCCCTCAAAACCCACCCCTTTCCACTGAAAACCCACCCCTTTCCACTCAAAACCCACCCCTTTCCCCTCAAAACCCACCCCAATCCGCTCAAAACCCACCCCTTTCCACTCATAACCCACCCCTTTCCACTCAAAACCCACCCCTTTCCACTCATAACCCACCCCTTTCCACTCATAACCGACCCTATGCTCCTCAAGCGACCTTTTCCTTTACTTTTGGAGCATTTACCTTATTTTTAAGCATTTCCCTTATTTTTAAGCATTTCCCAATTTTAAGGGGATCCCTCATTTCTGCATACGGGCCATTGTATCGTAACTGCGTTACTCTGGGGTAGCAACGTTACTGTGCCGTTCAACAGTGTTACTTTGTCGTAACGGCATTACACTTAAGGTGTCTTAACAGCGCTTCTTTAGCACTTAATCACGGCCTGAATGTGTCGTTTAACAGCCTTGGTGTGTCGTAACGTCCTTACTGTGCTGTGAAGGTTTTACTGTGACTTAACAATGAAACTGTGTCGTAACAATGTGACTTTGTCTCAACTGCGTAAAACTGCGTCCTAACGGTGTTACTGTGTCGTAACTGCGTCGTAAGGTTGTCGTACGATGTATGACCCAGCCGCGGGGCTGATTCTCGAGAGGGTCTGTCAACGTCAGACAATCGTAAGGGTGCTACTGTGTCGTAATGGTGTTACTGCGTTACTATGTTCTAACGGTGTTACTGTGTGGTAATTGCGTGACTGTGTCGTAACTGCGTGACTTTTTCGTAACTGTGTTACTGTGTTGGAACTGCGTAGTGCGTTCAGACTGTGTCGTAACTGCGTCGTACTGGTGTTACAGCTGTGTCGTAACGTCCTTACTGTCTTGTAAGTGAGCTACTGTGCGGTTACAATGAAACTGTGTCGTCAAGATGTTACTTTGTCGTAACGGCTTTATTGTATCGTAACTGTGTGACTTCGTCGTAACTGCGTTACTGTGTAGTAACTGCGTAACTGTGTCGTAACGGTGCTATTGTGTCGTAACGACATTAATTTATTGTGCTGTTAAGGTGTTACTGTGCCGTAACGATGTTACTGTGTCGTAACGGTGTTACTGTGTCGTGGAAGTGAAACTGTGTTGTACTTGTAACGGTTCTACTGTCACGTCAATGCATAACTGTATCGTAAAACTGGTTTATGTTGTTGTTGATGTGATTGTTGATGTTAATGTTACAGCCCTGTGCGAGGAATTGCCGTAAAATGTCACCTGCACGGTCAGCAGGAATTATATTTTTGAGGCAAACACGCCCAAATATCCATATCAGTTCAAATTTAACAAGTTAGCGATCAGCGCTGATCGGCGCTGATCAGCGCTGATCGGCGCCGATGAGGAAAAATGGCGTTTACAAAGGCTCTTATGCAGGTGTTTTGGTCGGCGCTGATCAGCGCTGATCAGCGCTGATTTTAGGCCATCAGCGCTGATCGGCGCTGATCAGCGCTGATGATCGCCGATCAGCGCTGATCAGCGCTGATCGGCGCTGATCGCGCCGATCAGCGCCGACGAACGCCGATGAGAATTTTGAAATTTCTGATCGGCGCTGATCAGCGCTGATCAGCGCTGATCGGCGGTGTCGCTGATCAGCGCTGATCGGGCCCGATCAGCGCTGATCAGCGCCGATCAGCGCTGATCAGCGCTGATCGGCGGTGGATCGGCGCTGATCAGCGCTGATCGGCGCCGATTGCAAAGTCAACATCTGCCTACAAAACTAATGTAATCAATAAATAAGACGAATTTATTTATTTGATACTTTCCATTTGTATGAACTTAATATGACCATTTTGTACCAAATTATTTCCAATGGAAAGGTCACTTGCATCTACTGGAGGTACAAGGTGCCATGAATTAAGTTTGGTGAAAGGGCGACAGCTATGCAATCTGCAGATATTTTATCTGGATTAACATGGTATGATATATCGAAATTGAATTGAAATCATGCCCCACTCACAATGAAGTCATTAAATTTATTCGGATTTGGCTCATCCGAATAAATTTGGTGTATAGAATTAATGAGCGATGAGCCGATGAATTTCGTGTTGTACTGTATGGAATATTTTGTAGTCGATTTAAAAGTGAAATTTGTGATATCAGTCATATCGATTTTATCAACAAAATTACTTCGTTTATTTATAGACCATCAAATTTTATCTGTTCAACGTGGATTGCAGATTTTTAGGCATTTAGCCAAAATTGCTTAAAAACTTTTCCAATTTCACGAGCCTCCTGTGCTGGTAGTTTTTCCGATATATGAAGGATTCACTTGCCTACTTTGCATATTTTAATGTGGTTGTTCAGCATTGTAGGTAACAAGTAACAACAATATTTCAGGAATACTCCAACATCCTCTGGTCCGAACAGCTTTGGTAAAACGAAGAGGGGATTTACAGATACTGTGAAGATGTGGGAGAAGGATCCTGTCAAAGTTGCTCAATTTATCGTGGAAAAACGAAAAGAAGGCGACGCACCCACTGAACCGAAAAAGATCTGAATATGTCGCAACACTTCACTGCACTGGACATATATCAGTATGTTGCCTCCATGTAAGGTTAGATAGCGATGATTCCCAGACTATTAAAACTGAAAAGTCATTCAAACTTTCAATTTCATAGAACTTGGAACTCCCTCTGAGTTTTTTGTAGTTGGGATCTCGCAGGTTTAAATGAGAAACTGTCTGTAGCTACTGCAATCGTCTAGCTTAACAACCGGCCCTTTGGCCAAATGTTTGTTCATAAAGGACGTTTTCCTAGGAGGGGGTCAGGGTGTTGTCAATACGGACCTTAGGGGTGGGTGTATACGGACCAATTGTGGGCGTCAGAATTACCTGAATCTCTTTTTCCATAGGATGCCTGGTGTCAGTCACAAATGAGATGCCATTTAACTTTCGGGTGATTTTTCAAATTTTGTGTATCAATTCAATGATCAAATCTTTTGAAAACTATTCATGGTATTTGACGGGGGTTTATCGAACAGGGGTGAGGTACCCATAACCCAAAGTTCCAAAACAGATAGCAATTTTTGAAAATCCGAGGGCAGGCTTTCTATAACATTGCCAGGAAAATAAATTTTATTTGTTTGCGCGCATAATAGGTGTAAAAGAACGTCTGACAAATTCTCTAAAACCCAGGAGTTGAAATTATTAAGGAGGATTTTTACCCACTATGAGTAGTCGTAGACCCACTATGAAGCTATGAATTATAATAATCCGTATCCGTAATTGAACCCCCCCCCCCTTCGGTTGATTACATTATATTTCAAGAAGCATCGTGATTTAAATCTTTCCAAATGACAAAGGCGTTCCAATTACATTTATGGGTGACTAAAAACCGTCTGAAATTTATTTCAATTATAATAAGGGATCGTTCACATATAACGTAATCTGTTGTTGACCATGTTCGATCCGTCCCTCCTCCTCGTAATCATGGATCCCAACCCTCCTCTTGAGGTAATCATGGTTTACCCTCCCCCCCCCCCCTACTTGAGCAGAAACTGAAGAAAACGGACAGATTTAATACTTGAATATTGCTTATGTTTCAATTTTGGAAAACGCAGATGAAAATATTGAGGAAAGTTTTGAAAAATTTTGGCGACAAATGTTGATATTGAGTCGGTTTTCTGTCAAAAAATACCGAAAATTTCAAAGTCAAACATTGTGACGAAAATTGAATATTTTGATTACGTTATCAAGTTCAACCACCGAAACCCTCTCCCCTCCCCGTAATCATTTGAAAACACCCCCTTCCCTAGATGATTGCATAATATGTGAGCGATCCCTAATAATAATAATAATAATGGATTTTGACAACAAGTCAACTCAATTCATATATCCCCTGATCGACCTAAACCCTATTAAAGTTCTACACAATATAAAAAATTATTCATTGAAACATGCAAAATTAAAGGATGATTAACAAGGATTGCTAACATCCGCTATTAGACAGTTAACTTCTGAATACTATAGTTTATGTTATTAATTTTCTATCGATGGCACGACAAAAAATTAATTCAATAATCGAAAGATTTATTTAATTCTTCATCTCTATTGCTCGTCTTATGCCGTGACTTGTGCTCCCCTGTTGATACAACAGAGTCACCACGAATGATCCAATGTTCTTTTGGCAATTCTTTGATCTTTTTTTTCAACCTTTCTCGCAACATCTTAAGTTTTTCTCTCATTGCTAAGTCCATGTCTGGCGAGATGAAAACCTTTCTGAATTCTGGCCTCTTTTTCAGATTTTTTGCACTCTTTAAAACAGCCTTAGCTGCTATTGCATTCTCCATTTGAATTAAAACTGGCGGAGCTTTGCCTGACTCAGAAAGGTTCAATTTTCCCAAAATCTTGATTTGATCCAGCTCTGGTGTATCAAATAGTGAATCGTTGGGCATAATTTCATCAATAGCATTCACTACTTGTTGCTTCAAAGCATCGGTATCTGTTGGTTTTGATGGGTCTATATCAAGACCATGAATGACAACGTTTCTCGCTCTAGATTCATCTTCTTCAATTTGTTTCATAGCTTTCTTGATCGGCTGAACAAGTGAGGAAGAGTCTCCCACCACCTCAGCAAACGTCCTGCTCTCAGCTTTTGGTACTTGATCCATTTTCTTCAGTTCTCCAATATCTGAGATAAACTTATACTGTACCTCTTGAAGCTCATGAGTTACAGTCTTGATAGTGTCAGTGGAGCTTTCAACAATTTTCCCCCTGAGGTCAAAATTGTGTGAGTGCAATTTTTCCATAAGCTTCTTAGCTTCAATACAGATATTGTTACCTAAATTACAATTTAGATGATCTAACTTAAATTGCACTTGCAGTAGTGACGTCACTTTAGCCTTTCATATTGAATGAGTGACGTAACATAAATCTTGAAATGATGAGATGAGGTTGGGGTATGTATGTATCTTTCCCAAAAGATGAGGTATTGATGAGGTAGTATGTATGTTCAAAAAAGGCCGATTTTTGATGAGCTCATTTCTGGATGGCCCCTTATAAATAGTCGGTATGTTTTGACAATCTTTGACATTGACCTATTACAAAAATTATATGAAGGTGACACTATCTATAATTGCCCATATGTGTGAACATGCATCGATCGATGAAGGGATTGATAATGATAATCATAATGACGCGCATTTTACAGTGCGTGCAACTTACTTTCTCCATGGAATTTCTACTTCTATCGAAAGTCCAATAATCGCGTTTTTATCGATCGATCCATGTGCACACATGGGTTATAGACTTGATCAATTGACATTTTCTTTTTATATTTTCATTGACAATTTCATGGACAAACAAACATCTGATAGTTTTAACGGAATTGTAGATTTGAAATTTATCAATTTATTGTTATGTTGAGCTAAGATTATTTATTTATCTAACTGTTATGCTTTTTGCTGCGCGTAAAAAAGTGTGGTAATGCGCAAATGTATTTTCCATTTAAAATCAAAAAGTGCATCTGTGCGCTGCAAAAAGCACAACACGTGTTGTGACGATGATAATCCATACGGTTTGTCGATACTTACGCATATGTGTGCAGATCGCTCGATTGACAGAGGCCTCGATAAAGACGCGCGGATTTCCACTGCGCGCTTCAACTTTCTATATAAATTCCGTCAAAAGCACACAATTTTGCGCGTCTCTATCGAGCCCTTTTTCAATCGAGCGGTCTGCACACATGGGTAAAAGCAGAAAGGCAGGAACCGTGCCCGAATTCACACAATTTTCGTTAAGCCTCGAACCAACCGAACCCGAAACCACCAAACTCACCTAAAACTTTTCTATAATCTTAATCAAAATTTAAGCGCCGCGCTTCCTTATGGAAGCGCACGGCCCGGCTCGTACACACACACCTATGCGGGCTTAGCTTTAGCAAACGCGCGTGCAAGCGCGGGCGCGGAGTTGAGTTTGCCACATGCTATGTGTCCCTGTTTGTTCGCACGCGCGTGTACTGTTCTCTGAACACGCGCGCTTGCGCGCGCAAAAAAGGTCCTACAACGTAGGACAAAGTCTGGTAGGTCTCCCATATAAACGGGAGCCTTCATTATCTATGACAATGACGTCACTCAGAAAAATATAATTAAGCGCACCTAGCGCTGTAAGGACTAGGGTTAGGGTCAGGATTAGGGTCAAGATTTGTTAGGGTTAGGGTTAGGATTAAGGTTAGAGTTTTGGTTAGGGTTATGGTTAGGTTTAGGATACAGAAAAATTGACGTTTAGATCTGTGACGTCACTCAGAGCCGTTTATATGGGAGAGATACCCAAAGTCTAGTTAAGTCCGTGCCACGATGCACGACTTTTGGATAAATTTGCAATAATGGGTCCGACGTCCCGACGACGTCAGACAATGCCTCCTCAGAACTGAAGGGAAGTTGCCAGACGTTGTCTGTCCCATAATTTTAAATTAAATAATTTTATTTAAAATATGGGCCAGAACAAGAGCAGGCTGCTCACACACCTCCCGCCAAACTGCATTGCTTGCGGAGTAAAATCAGACAAGATGCAAAAATTTTCACTGCGCGGCGTCATTTTAATGAAATTAAATTGCGCGCGCATTGTAGGGGGACGGGCCTGTCCCCCTACAACCTATTGCTAGCAACTTTTTTCCCTGGCCCCCGTCCCGACTCTGCGAGTCGGGGCGCGCGCGCTTCGCGCGCGCAGGGGGCCAGGCAACGCCTGGCAAAGATCTGGTTACTTGCTGCATTGCTGCAAGTAACCAGTAATACTTGCATAATCAATAGTAATGACCTGAATACCGCTGTCCTTGAATATTTGATTATCCAACTGGAGACAGTCTTCTTTTACAATCAAAACAGTTTTTGAGGGCTTAGGGTAGCATCCATATTGAGGCTGGGAGGCCCTCTAACACACACGAAGTCTCACCTATTTATTGATTTAATTGAATTTGACTGACATCTGCCACTGTTTTATGAAAGCGATCCATCTGGAATATCATCCATTATTCAAGTTAGTGTCCATCCTGAGATCTTGAATTTGAAGTGATGAAAAAATTCAAAAACTAAAGCAAAGCATTTAACATAAGTAGAGTAATAGAAAGGACTCTCAGAGAACTGATTATAAGCTGCATGTGCACAAAAAGTGATTCATAGTAACAGCACCAATAAGTACTTTTTGCCTGCATATTTTTTGATAATTTCATGGCCATCTTGGCAAGGTAAATTTTAATTGTGTGTCCCTGCACAATCGAGGTGGTTTTCATTCTGCATCGATCAAATGAACGATCAAATGAAAAACATGCACAATACACTTTACGATGACGTCCACAAAAGAGCAAGCACAAGCGATTGTGTGCATTTTTCATTTGATCAGTTCATTCATCGACGTGGAATGGGTGGTGTGGGACATTTTACACCTGCCCTCTCCGAATAATAAGGATTATAGTTCTATGTCTGCCCTGTGTTCACTGGGCAGTGGGCATATGCCACAGTTGTATTCAGGGAGGGACAGGTCACTAATCAGTATAATGAACAACTTCTTTTGTATACGGCTGGCTTTGGCTTGATAGTGCAACGGTGAATTCTCAAGGGCTATTCGTTATTTTCTACGTTGATGACTCCTAGCGATAGTACATCGAATATACCAACTTTGTTCCTTATATATTACTTTTCGATTGATTTCTTTTTTGTAGGTATCTTGGGTGAACGGACAAAACTCTTCTCGGAAAGATTTCCCCTCATCACACGGCCGACACTACTCAATACTCATGGGTCTGGAATAAGGGCAGTTCTCGGTCAAGGGGAGTTTTGTCAGTGAACCATATCATCTTGTTCAGAACATGATCAGGGGGCTGGCAAGCCCCCCGCGGCGGTTTGCGAGCCCGAGGGCCCGAGTGCTAACAGTGCGAGGCCGAAGGCCTGAGCGCGAGCCTGAGGACCCGAAGGGTCCGAGGGCGAGCATTGGACGGCGATTCTAACGAGAGAAATCTCATGTATTTCCCCACATTTCACGAAGAAATTTGGGCAGTTTTCCGTTATTGGATTTCCACCAAAATCGATACGTCGCATGTTTGAGGGTCAAAGGTGCAACTGTCAAAATTTCAGATCGATTGGATAAAAGATGCCCAAGTTATGACAACTTATTCGCACTGAAATCGTACACGCGATGCGTACGCATCGCTGCGCTTGCCAGCCCCCATATATATGTTTTTGTGGATTCGCCAAATTTCAAAATTTTTTACGGAACCTTCCCGACGATCAAATCGATTGAAAATTGAGTTTTCGCGCCTTTGCTGTGCGCGCGCTCGGAGTTTCAAATTTGAGATCAATTCATTAAAAAATGGCTGAGTTATTACTACTTGAAATCGCCGAAATTGAGGCTGTTCTTGTTAAAAAGGGTTACGACAATAACATACCAATAGAGAACATTTTTAGGCGAAAAGTGTACCCTCTTTAAAAAGACCTATCTCGAGAACCGTAAAAGATACAGAGCTCATCGACCCAGCGTTGGAAAGTAGAAAGATAGTACTTGCGAAAAGTGCCCTCGAAAAGCATCTTACGTCATGTTGATGACGTCATTATGACGTCACAAAGTCGTGAATTTCATATTTTTATTTCCCGAAAATCGGCGTTTTTCAGCGCAATTTTTCGGCATGAAGCTTTTGAGATAGGTGAAAATGCTTATGATAATGCAGAAAGGAAATTTAATGTACTTTCCAAAAATGGGGTCGAAAAGTTCCGGGCCCTCCGGCATCATTGAGATATTTGCAATTGTTTGAAACACTTTGACACGAAAAAATCGCAAAAAATAGCAAAAACGGTAAGGATGAGTTAGAGAGAACGGGACCATCCCAGAACTTCATCTTTGGATATGTTGTCGGTCATAGTCCCAACTGTGCTAATGAATGGGTCTCAGATAGTTAATATAATTTTGTGACGTAATTGTGACGTCATCAGTAATGCTAGGTAACGCGAATTTTGTACGCGCGATTTGACGCCAAATTGCAATATCTGAGCACAGAAAAAGGATGATATTTTTCCAAAACCAAAAAAGGATTTGGTTGTGATGGTCCGCGGCGGTTTTAAGGCGTTCTTTACTGTAAAACCCATGATATGAGAAAGAACGCGACGGTTAAAACTGCCGCAACGGCACTTTTTCGAAGCATAATAGTTTCGTGAAAGCTGTACATTTTGAAGTGACGTTGCAGCAGTTTTAACCGTCGCGTTCTTTCTCATATCATGGGTTTTACAGTAAAGAACGCCTTAAAACCGCCGCGGACCATCACAACCAAATCCTTTTTGGTTTTTGGAAAAAATAGGTATCTATCAAGTTATGACACGTTATTATGTTGCACTCTTCTTCACAAGGAAGTGTCATATACACAGAATGTACGCAATGTGACATGTGAACACTGTACAGTAACTACACTAATACATATATCTCCTAATTTCGTGACATCCTCTGACATTGATAGTTAGCTACTCAGTGTATAGCAGCACACATTGCTCACTAACTACAAAGCTCTCAGTTGCCCATCGCAGTGTGTTTCATGAATTAGCAGTTGCTTTGAGTAGCCTAGTACAATGTGATACTTTTGTCATTTTCGGGTTTATGCATGCTTGTTAGCAGGTATAGGTATCTTAAACTGCGACGGATGTTATGCTTCTTCCTTATGCTCGATGGGGCAGTCAGATGGTCAAATTTTTACATTGGAGGAAAAAGTTTTGTTGGCTTTGTTTTGATAACTACCTATTTTTTTTCTTTATTCTTGAATAAGATTATTGGTATAGATACCTAGGGGCTAGGTAACTAGGTAGGCATGTTGTAACTCTTCAGTCTTTACTTCAACGCATTGAAAGTCCCTTTAAAGACTTTCATAATTCGCAATTGGTAGGTATCTTTTCACTATAATCTGAAATCAAGTTGTTTACGATCCATTTCAAAGCGACTTCAAACTTTGTCTGGCATTTAATTGGAGAATTGGGACGTCGTTTTGTTAACAATACCCATCTCAAAAGTCTTCTAAACACCAAACAAGCAAACAGTTGTCATGGCAACCAACCATTAACTTATACTGTCACAATATATCCCGCGCCTTTTATAATTGCTGTCAAATTGGTAGGATGTGAATGTTTTCGAAAATCGAAACCGTTTCCATAGTTTCCTACCTGTTCTCTAGCTTTCTAGTTCGATTGACATAAGCGTTTTCTTATTTCAAACATCATTTTATACTTAAAACTTTATTCTTTTATTATAGAAATAGAAATAGAAATAGTTCATTACAGTCAGATTACAGAAATAACGTAATGTCAGACCGAAAACCTTCTACTGGAAAATCCCCGAAATGTTTCAAAAGAAAAGAATGATTAAGAAGTGTATGCAAAACTAGAGGTCCTAAATTCCAAAGCCAAGAAATACTGAAGTTAAAAAGGTAGAAAAGGATGGAATCTCAACTTAAATGAGGCCAAGGAACTTTCTGCTATGTCAGTCGTCATGCAAGCAAGAAAAACTCAGAGAATTTGGTCGAGAAGTCCCAATACTTAAATTCTTATGAACTTATGAAGAAGCCTGGCTTGCCGAGGGTGTTGGATCGATAGAACCCTATTCAATAAGAATAAGAAGACCGACCCTAATAATTATAGTCACATCAAACGCGATTCGAGTTGACGAATTATAACAACATATCACCTAGGACTCTAGGAATCGAGCTACACCAAATCAATAACAGCTATAAATTACCATCTAGTTACTTATAGGTGGTAGAATATCGAGACCTAGAAACTTACATATAATTCGAATAAATCACCAGCATGGCTACGTTCACACTTCACACGTTTACATAAGCAAACTACTAAAATAGGGGGAAGGATGCGGGAACGCCCGCTATTATTGAGTAATATACTTGAGTACTTGTAGTCTCATAGACTATCGAGTTAGCTCAAAGACGAAGAAAAATTAGAAAGGAAAGATTGAGTGTAGAAAGGAAAGAATAGATATATAAAAGCCTCATCAACAAAATGTTAATTGCTGAGAATACCACAAGGAGGGAATGTAAAACCAAAGTACATCGGAGAAATACAACGAAATAAATCAATTCTTCAATTCACTTTCCAGTGGGGTCGGGTCAATCCACTTTCCAGTTGGGTTAGGTACTTGAAAGGTTGAAATAATCGATCTAGAGGTATCAACAATCAACAGAAACAAAATCGTGGTAGGTGTACGGCTGAATACACTTAACATTTCTGATTTCATGAAGTAATTGAAATCAGCGCGAAGAAAGTGTTGTCAATAGCCATCTCATGGACAACGCGCAGCGGGTACAGGTCACGTGCGAGTGGTTGATTGGCTAAGAGCGTGTCACGTGATCAAATGCGTTACATAAGCCGCGCGCGCGGTCCCTTCTTGTACCGGGCACATCAATGAACACATTCTTTCGTAACATTTTGTGTACGTCTCGCGTTCTGTTTTCAGTTAAGCGTGTGGTTTGCTTTGGAGACCTTCATCAATTTACCAGCGGGCATCTTCCTTCTTTTCAATTATACTTTTCTATAGCCTGAGCCTCGAATCCTGTTTCGGAATTTAGAACCGTGATCAGGCTGAAGTTTTTAATCGAAGTGGACTGGCGTGAGAATTTCTGGTGTAAATAGTTTATTGCCAGTCACTTGGCAAACGGCCGGGCAGCTTTTATAAATTTGAATTTTTCAATTGAAATTTTATCCCAAGTTGTAGTAATGACAAAGCAACCTATTATCAGCACTTTATTGGTAGCACTTTATATCCAGTTATGCTAGTTTTTGTATGACCTTGAATTGATATTGCCTCTTCAATGATATTTGGGCACTTTGCCTCAACGCCCATTCACATTTCTAAAATAAGCAGTGGACTCTGAGCCAGGTCGTCGATGCTAATTGGTTAATCATAGCAACTATAGTCAGAAAGCTATATCTCAATGTAGGCCTGCTTAATTGCGTTTAACATCGTCGTATATTATAATGCAAAAGTCAAAAGGTTAAACATTTTGTTTATTGCCATACACATTCTTACTTTCTTGTTCGTCATTTCATAACTCTGTTTATAAGTCTAGGTTTATAATATCGTTCCTATGAGATTCTGTGAGCTCTTATGAGCTTTTACTCTACCACGGAATACTGAGGTCGGAGCCTCTGTTTTCTACTCAACATTAAACTTGTTTAGGAAGCATTGCTCTCAGCCGTGTGATACTGCAATGTTATAGGAAGTTCAGTTAGCACTTTCATCGCTTGTGATTTGTGACGTTTCACTGACATCTTGTCAGCTGACTCAAGGAAGTCAGCCCTTCCATCTGACCTGATATTACTGTAAACTTCTAGAACTGTAATGAAGTTCCTAATAACAGGCTATATAATTTCGGATCATGAAAGATTTTGCATTAGGGTTTGCAACCGATATTATCGGCGATAAATTATCGCCGATAAAACGTGAAAAATAATTATCGGTTATCGGCGATAAAATCTGACCGATAATACCGATAATTTAATAAGCAAAATCTACCATCTTTTGAAAAGTTTCCTTACATCACCTAAGCACTTAACCCTAACATCATATTACCCCAACTTCAATTTTTCCCGCCACCACTATGGCACCACTTAACCTTAACACTACTCAACTCTGACGCCATTTTACCCAGAAACCATTAATGATTAAGCTCCGACGGCAGTCGGCATATTCCCTGACATCACTTTGCCCTGACGGCATGAAACCACTATACCTTGTCACCACATTACCCCAAAAGCCCAAAGCCACTTTTCGCTGACACCACTTTACCCTGACACCACGTTACTCTGACAACACTTTACCCGAAAACCACTTTATCATGGTACCACTTAACACTGACACCCCACAACCCTGACACCACTTCACCCTGAAACCACTGAGCCCTGATGGCCGTTTTCCCTGACGTCAATTTTTCCTATTTACACTGATACCACTTAACCCCAAAACCACTTTACCCTGAAACATACCATGACCCTCACTAGGACTCCACTTTACCATGACAGCCCTTTAAATTGACACCAGTCTAACCCTGACAACACTCAACTCTGACACCATTTTGTTCTGGAAAGACTGGCACTATTTTGCCCTGACACTCCGTCACCTTGACACTATTTGACTTTGACACCACTGAACTCTGGTACCCTTGAACTCTGACACCAGTTCACAATGACGCCAGTTTATCCTGACACTACTTGTTACCATTTTGCCCAGGCACCATTTACCCTCACAGCAATAATCCCTGACAACGCATAACATCGACACCACATTACAGCGACGTCCGACACCCGCTTACCCAGGACTTCACTAAACCCTGGTATCACCTTACCCTGACACGATTTTACCCAGACACCACTTTAGCACTTTAATACCCTGACCACGCATAACCTTGACACCACTTTACACCGACACTATTTTGCCCTGACAAATCTTCACTGGGTAAGGTGGTGTCATCACCTTTACACCACATTACACCGACACCCTGGTACCCTGACTTAACTAAACTCTGGTATCACCTTACCCTGACACGATTTAACCCTGACACCCTAACAACGCATTACCTCGACAGCACTTTACACCGAAACCATTTTGCCCTGACAACACTTCACTGGATTAATTAAGTGGTATCAGGGTAACTTATCAGCTTAGACGTACATCTCGCTACATTAAACACTTTAACTGATCAATTCAACGAATAATGTGTCATTTATAAAGGCGAATTCTAAACCTCACATCGATAAAGGAGGTTAAAATTTTATCGGCGATAATTATCGGTATCGGCGATAATTATGAAAATTTATCGGTTATCGCCGATAAAAAATTTTGGACCGATAATGCAAACCCTATTTTGCATCATTTCTGATCGTGGACCTAAGGGCTGCTTTATTTCTATATTCTTTTTTTTCTGAACTGAATTTATCTAGGGTAATTGCTATTTCACTCGCTATTATACTACCATTTTGGAGGATCTCGATTTTATCTACCTATTCATCAGCTCCTAGATTGCTGCAACTATTGAGAATTGATATTTCAACAACTGGTGTGTCCAATCTATGTCACGCATAGCTCCCATTTCGTGCAATGAATTCTAATTAACCTTAGGGTGTTTCCCCCATCATGTAATTGGGTGGTTTTAAATGCCCCAGTAATTTAGTAACACCTGGTCTCACGAACCTGTATCTTATTAGCTAACTCTCAACGTCATCTTTTGAAATGCGAATCCGGCGGGTGGGGCGATGATAACAATTACGTATTCATTACTCCTTTATAAATTATCACCTCTCATCACACGCTACTATACTGAGTTCCTTATTCCGCTTTACCGGCGTTTTGAGTGCACTGTTCCGCTGTTGCAGTGGGAACTGTGAACAAAATGGAAGCTTTAAAGCAGGCACCGCAAGGACTGGTAAATATATGCACGAGAGACAGGAGTTAAAATGGGAGTGACTCTGATCGGCAAAAACCCTGCGCGCGCGAAAAATAGGCACTTCAACTTCATATCATGATGTACATCGCGCTATGTGATAAAGACGTCATTCAACCGCCTATTTATAATCCATGGCCATTTAGACATTACAGTGAGCACAAGACGCGTATCATAGACATGAGACGTGGGCAAGACCAGGGTGACACTCCTGAGGGGTTACCATACACGTTAAGAGATCAGAGCACGTCAATGCGGGGTATCGAGGAAAAGGGAAAATTCCTCCCAGAAACGATAGCCACATCACAGTGACAGCGTGGAAATGGTTTAGAATGAGGAATTCATGATGACAGCAAAATGCTCGGATTCTGGTGGAACTTATGGTTATGATAATAATAATGGTTTTATTCGGGAGGTTAGCAGATTATCAAGTTTCACTATCCCCCGCGAAGATATTCCTGGAAATTTTAATCCCATAATATTTATACGTCCTGGGAAAGATTCAACTATTTATATACTTTCATTGGTAGATGATATAGTTTTATTCATGAATAACTTCATTTATATGCGGATAAAGAGGGGCGTGCCACTCAAATCTGAACGATTTTGCGGCTGAGTCAGGAGGAACTCCTTAACGAGCAAAAAATGAAACTGAAGCAAAATTGGGAAAAGGCAAAATTTCACCCACCACGCCCAAATATTACCCCAAACGGGATCGATCTATTTGAAACTAATATTCGTTAGATTCTTTATGCCAAAATCTGAAATGGCTCAACATATAATATGCACCTTGAAGATTTGAAGTTGAACTGTTTAACCAGATGTCTAGTCTGTGAATTTAAGGGAAGAGGGAAGTGGTAAATCTTAAAATGAGTCTGGGAAAGTTTAATTGAAATTGGAAATAAACTATCAAAATTCAAGGCACGACACAACACCCCCGCTGCAGGTGCACAGTGAACTAAAGCTGCTGAGAAATATTCTTTTGCTCAATTTCCAAGAAAAATTATCCGGAAAATTCACGTTTATTCAAAACTCGTTGATTGACGAATTGTCATTAAAAATGCAAGAGCTTATTTGGTATGCTTTTAATCTTATTAAAGTGGATCTTTAAAACTTAAACATCAAGTAAACTGGATGAGGATCTTTAGAACTCAAAACAGCAAGTTTTCAGGTCGATTCATGAATGAATCCCGTTGGGGTTTATCGGTTCAACTACTCAACAGTGAGCAAATAACCAATAGTATTAAACATATTACCGCCATTATGAAGGTGCAAATGAAATACGTCTCAAACATATTACATTTAATTTATAGTCGAGTGCCCTATAATCTATATATTATCATTAGGGCACTAATATCATTGTATAAATCTGTTTAAATGGCTACTGCGTAAACATATTAATAAACACAATCAATAATATAGATTCTATGATTCCCGTGAGATTGATCTGCCATTAAGGAGTCTGGTAAATCTGTAATATTCACTTCTGACGGAGGCACAAGTCGTGTGGCGTGTGCGTGCGTTCATCTAACCAATATATAATTTATTTTGACGACATCATTTCCTATTATAAGCCCTGAAGACACGGGACACCGCTCTGATATTTTTATTAGGGTTTGCAACCGATATTATCGGCGATAAATTATCGCCGATAAAACGCGAAAAATTATTATCGGTTATCGGCGATAAAATCTGACCGATAATACCGATAATTTAATAAGCAAAATCTACCATCTTTTGAAGAAGTTTCCTTACATCACCTAAGCACTTAACCCTAACATCATATTACCCCAACTTCAATTTTTCCCGCCACCACTATGGCACCACTTAACCTTAACACTACTCAACTCTGACACCATTTTACCCAGAAACCATTAATGATTAAGCTCCGACGGCAGTCGGGCATATTCCCTGACATCACTTTGCCCTGACGGCATGAAACCACTATACCTTGTCACCACATTACCCCAAAAGCCCGAAGCCACTTTTCGCTGACACCACTTTACCCTGACACCACGTTACCCTGACACCACGTTACCCTGACACCACGTTACCCTGACAACACTTTACCCGAAAACCACTTTATCATGGTACCACTTAACACTGACACCCCACAACCCTGACACCACTTCACCCTGAAACCACTGAGCCCTGATGGCCGTTTTCCTGACGTCAATTTTTCCTATTTACACTGATACCACTTAACCCCAAAACCACTTTACCCCTGAAACATACCATGACCCTCACTAGGACTCCACTTTACCATGACAGCCCTTTAAATTGACACCAGTCTAACCCTGCCAACACTCAACTCTGACACCATTTTGTTCTGGAAAAGACTGGCACTATTTTGCCCTGACACTCCGTCACCTTGACACTATTTGACTTTGACACCACTGAACTCTGGTACCCTTGAACTCTGACACCAGTTCACAATGACGCCAGTTTATCCTGACACTACTTGTTACCATTTTGCCCAGGCACCATTTACCCTCACAGCAATAATCCCTGACAACGCATAACATCGACACCACATTACAGCGACGTCCGACACCCGCTTACCCAGGACTTCACTAAACCCTGGTATCACCTTACCCTGACACGATTTTACCCAGACACCACTTTAGCACTTTAATACCCTGACCACGCATAACCTTGACACCACTTTACACCGACACTATTTTGCCCTGACAAATCTTCACTGGGTAAGGTGGTGTCATCTACCCTACACCACATTACACCGACACCCTGGTACCCTGACTTAACTAAACTCTGGTATCACCTTACCCTGACACGATTTAACCCTGACACCCTGACAACGCATTACCTCGACAACACTTTACACCGAAACCATTTTGCCCTGACAACACTTCACTGGATTAATTAAGTGGTATCAGGGTAACTTATCAGCTTAGACGTACATCTCGCTACATTAAACACTTTAACTGATCAATTCAACGAATAATGTGTCATTTATAAAGGCGAATTCTAAACCTCACATCGATAAAGGAGGTTAAAATTTTATCGGCGATAATTATCGGTATCGGCGATAATTATGAAAATTTATCGGTTATCGCCGATAAAAAATTTTGGACCGATAATGCAAACCCTAATGTCTATAATATGTCTGTTATTCAAAACAACATGGTATTGTTCTGAGTAATATCGGCGAGGTATAAGCTCACCCGTATAAGATCCCGAAACCGTCTTGACATCGACCAATCAGCAAGCGAGTTCACCGTCTGATTGGTCAGTGTCAAATATAAACCTGTAGCTATTATGCCATTGTACGCGTGGTGTCTGTAACTCATGCGAATGCTTGTACGTCACGAGGCCCGAACAGTCTAATGAACAAAATAATTACTACCAGGCCATGCAATTAGTTCCGGCCAATGTCGGACAATCAGAATTAAGGTTAAAGTAAACGCTTGTGTCTGACAATAAAAAGAATAAATCAACGACTTTAAAGTTTAATAGTGAATAGACAATATCAAAATACCATAAAATTCCCACAATTAGGAATACGAATGCAATCAGCACGTAAAAAAGGTTGTTCAGGAAAAACGGCGGGTCTTTTACAATACAATCGCCGACTAAATTCACGAAACACAGCTCCTCAAACATCGCTAAATCGTCAAAAATCGTATAATTTTGACAGAGCAAATCCCTCTGAGTCTCCTAAAACGAATCAACTTGCACATTGACAAAGCTGCCGCTTCTGGCAGCATTCCCTGGCCGACTGCAGGCCACTTCCTTCGTACCACTCAGGTGAAGACAGGTTTAGAGCGGGAATTATAAAGTTAGTACCGACCATCGGCCTCACATTTCACGTAAATATATAGACTATATAACCACGCGACTAGAGAGAGACTTTTGCAATTCGCCACGCGCAGCGTGGTGAATTACAATTAGGCGCGAACGCAGTGAGTGTCTAATTGCTCATATAATATCGACGGCAAATGAAAATACATTTGACTGAAAATTTGAGTGTCTTCTATCCGCAAAATAAGAAAAATCAATCATTTGGGCCGGCTGAAAATGGCTTAACTTATCATAAAATGACATGCTGGACGACCCTCAGCCGGTTTGAATGAGCAATTCTTTTTATTTTGGCCATAGAAGATCCACATTTGTCCAGTCAAGTGTATTTTCATTTGCCGCCGACTTTAGTACGAACGCCAGTGAGTGCTATATGTGAAGATGAAAAGTCTCTCTCTTGGCGCGTGGTTATATAGTATATACACGGCCGAATCGAAGTAAGTTTATTTTGGACAGATTTAGACCCTAGCAGGACACCTTATGAATTATTTATATTAGTCTTCACATTTGTGCATTGACTTAAGTATTTTGAAGCTTTTTTGAAGAGGCAGCAATCAGCATAAGAACATAGATTCCATCAAAGCGTTCAATCAATGGTACAAGCAGATCAAAAAGATACAATCACGAAGTGAATATCAAATACACACACACACACATTCTCAAGAATCCATTCACATTTGAATGATCATTGTACGAGTACAACATAATTGGTAATGTGTAAATCATCAGCAACAGACCAATACATCGGAATGTGAACACTGAAGGACCGACCAAACAAACTGTACAATATCAAAATTGAGAACGAAAGAACTAGGTACCACTCATGGTGTACATCGACATTTGCAATTGCAATTACTCTCAAAAATGTACAGCAGCCACATTCCATTCTATACCTGTGTTACGAGCAGACGTCACGTGACATACTTGTCAATGTCTAGCATATAACGGTTTGCAAATGTACACACTAATTACAATGTGTTGTGTTGATTGGTATTTGGTGTTCGTTTTTGTGCATGTGTACATTTGCTAAATACAGTAAACGGGTCAGGTAAAACAGGGTAAACAAAGGTAAATAAACACTCAACAGGGTAAATAAACAGGGTAAATAAAAAGGGTAAATAAACAGGGTAAATAAACAGTGTGAGCATGTTTAATTAAGTTTTGTAACATTCGGTAACTCAGCGTGTCAGAATCCGAATATAAATCTAGAGATGGACTTTCGAAATCTACTGATGGAGTTTTGAAATCTTACTGATGGAGTTTCTAGAGAGAGACTTTCGCGCGTGTTTATATAACTCCATCTCTGGTTTCGTAACTCCATCAGTGATGGTTATACGTATGCAGCACGCGCGAAAACAACACGGCCGTGTATATAAATAAATACACGTAGAATACACTGCGATATTCTCGCACCGTCTCACTGCCGTTGACTCGTTGGGTTGTGAATGAGTAGCACGCGACTAAGAGTGATGTCATTATCAGGGATTAAGATGGTTAGTTGCTGACGTCAGGACTGCGTATAATACTGACACACGATTAGGTTCCGCTGCTGATCATTCTCAATGATGACCACGTGTCAATAAATTACACAAAGTGTCTGTTATAGAATATCTTCACGTGTGTGATCATACCGGGTCTATTCAAAGAGGAAACTTCGAAAATTATAAATTCAGTGAGTTGAAAAATTCGGTGAATTGAAAATTCACTGAACCGTAACGGTTATCAAATTTAAAGTAAACGGCATCGTGGAAATGAGACATTCCACGATTCATAGTTGGCTGCATAATTCTGCAGCGTTAAAGTGCCACATAACTACACATTTACACGAGTAAAAGCAGCTACGATAATGGGACTGGGAGTAATGAATGCGACAGGCTTTTATATTGTTACGCGGGTAGTAAAGTACATAAATACTTGCCTGGCATATTTATGCTAAGAGCGTAATGGCAATCCACTCATGCAACTCTATCGGAAGCTAATTCTAGAAGTATCTGCTCAACGAACGCGCGGAGTCTTCAAAGATACGCGTCTCTGTCCAACTCCAAGAAATAATGTCATAGAGGCCAATTTCTGTCAATATTAGGATATTATATTAGGATATTATATTATTAGGATATTATTATATTATTAGGATATTATTATATTATTAGGATATTATATTTTTTTTTAGTAAAAATGATCCGAATTTCTGTCAACGTACTGACAAAGATATCATTTAATTTTATTGATTTATCATAAAATCAAGGTCAGTACGGTGAAGGAACTGTAATTTAGGCATCAGAAATTATCAAACTTTGAATTGCAGTCAATCTTAAACATTCAATTCGGAAGGCAGGTGAAGAGAAAAGAGATAAACACTTCATATCAAATTGGCGCAGTAGATCAAGTCACTTTCAACATAATATTGGTAAGTTGATACGGTAAAGTAGGTTAGAAATTTCCTACTAATAAGTGTTTATTCACATTTCCTATCTAGATTTTGACGTAGTGTCACTTCCTAAGCCTGCATAGGTGTGTGTACGCGCGCGGCGCTTCCCTACGGAAGCGCGCCGCGCAACGCAGACAGGGATATACGTGTTTAGCAATAGTGTCACATGATATTAGAATGATATTCCAAAATGGCAGTTAAATAGTTAATTGACGCCGCGCACTGTTATTTTGCGGCGTGTGACATCGCGCAAATAACTATAAGTTTACTAAGCCCGGCATATGCTATTGCATTATCATCATAAACTAGTTAAACGACATTGCGCGCTATCATAGTCATAGTTTATTGTTGACATGACAGCGCGTGGAGACATTACACTGGCAGACTGCGCAGCCAAAAGTACATCGGACGATGGTAAAGACTAGCTGGCAACCAGAAGCATCTATTCTGTCAAACAAGTGATAACCCCCAAGATCTGAAACATTTTTACGATTTTTATGAGTCGGACACAAAACAAAACTAAATCGTGCTATAGAAGCTTAGTGAGGATTAAAATCTAAATATTTAGAATACGAGCTCATGAGTAGAACTGTGTTTTCATTAATTAATAAGAGCTGAAATGAAAATATTTTAATGTGAACAAAGGGTATAAACTATGAGATCCAATTCCATGAGTCAGAAGCTCAATATATGGGCATATATGTAAGCAACATGAACACGTAACCATCTGTCGTCATAGTAACACGTGCAAGTCGCTATAGCAACGGGTATTATAAAAAGCACCACGAAACAATACTCAGCATAAAATTGGTTAGAGGGGCAATAACATACAGTGAAAAGCAATACAACGTCATAGCAACACGTGCAAAGCACGTCATAGAAATAAACACTCGTTCTACAATAAACTTATTAACCCCTTAATGCCCGGTAGGTCAGAACCTGGTCCGATTTTGATGAAATTTTGGATTTTGTGTCTAGATGAGGTCGCATAACTTCTACTATCAAAATTTGAGGTTTTGGACCCCCATGGGGCCAGAAATCCTCTGGTTGCATATGCAACCACTAGGAGGAAATCGTTGCCAGTCAAATGGTGCATGGTTGCATATGCAACCACTAGGCTGAACTGGATATATTATGCCTGTATTTGTACAGTGGCCTGGTGGTTGCATATGCAACCAAGTGAAGCTTTAGGCAAATTTATCCATATTTCATATCATGTTTGATATCATGATAATATTATCTTATTTTTACCAGTCAATGTGGAATATAGATATTTGCATAATTTAAGTATGAGCTTATCAATAGAAGACTGAGTTATAACACAAATGGTAACTGTACAGTGTACAAACTTGAAATTGGAAACACCAATCAATGATTGTATTAATATCAATCTCTTCAATTCCATGCATTGAAAGTAGAATTTGCAATAACTCCTGAAAGACCTTGCATAGATTTTATATCAGTCATTCAACTATTCAAGAGAATTACTGCGGGATTCCCCTGGGAGCCCTGCCAGAGTCCCAAGGGAGTGTTACGAGGGCTGCCGGGAGTCCTCTTGGAGTCCTCCGGGAGTCCCCCAGGAGCCCTCTGGGAGTCCAACAGGAGTCTTTAGGGAGTCCCACGGGAGTCCTTCGGGAGTCCACTGGTAAGACTCCCGTAGGACTCCCGTAGAACTCCCTCAGGACTCCCTCGAGACTCCCGTAGTCCCGTGGGACTCTCGGAGGACTTCTGGGGGACTCCCGTAGCTTTAGGACTCCCATGGGACTCTCGCAGGACTCCCGTAAGATTCCCGTTGGAATCTTGTGGGACTCCCGGACTCCCGAGTACTTCCAGGGGACTCGACTCCCATGGGACTCCCTCGAGACTCCGTGGGACTCCATCGAGACTCCGTGGGACTCCCTCGAGACTCCGTGGGACTCCATCGAGACTCCCGTGAGACTCCCTCGAGACTCCAGTGGGACTCCCTCGAGACTCCCGTGGGACTCCCTCGAGACTCCCGTTGGACTCCCTCGAGACTCCGTGGGACACCCTCGAGACTCCCGTGGCACTCCCTCGAGACTCCCGTGGGACTCCCTCGAGACTCCCATGGCACTCCCTCGAGACTCCCGTGGCACTCCCTCGAGACTCCCGTGGGACTCCCTAGGGACTCCCGTGGGCCTCCTATAGGACTCCTGTAGCTGTAGGACTCCCGGAGGACTCCCAGAGCACTCCCGTGGGACTCTCCCTTAGGACTCCCATTGGACTCCCGTGGGACTCTGGCAGGACTCCCGTGGGACTCTCATAGGACTCTTTTGGAACTCCCGTAGGACTCTCGCAGGACTCCCGTAGGACTCTTGTGGGACTCCTAGAATACTCCCGAGGACTCTTGCAGGACTCCCGGGGGGACTCCCGAGGACTCCCGTAGAACTCAGTTAGGAATTCCCAGAGGAATCCCAGGGGACTCCCATAGGACTACCGTGGGACTCCCGTGAGAATCCCGTAGGACTCCTGGAGTACTCCCGGAGAACTCCCGTAATACTCCCGCAGGACTCTCTGAGTACTCCCGGCAATCTCCCGCAGTAATTTACTAGTATAACTGAACATTATAATATGAATTAGGAAAATTAGTTTGTGATGTGTGAAATTGCTGCCCTCAACGGAATTCTTGAACTTATCAAACCAGAGAAACTTATTCGTTCCTTAGAGGGTTTCTCTAGACTCTTGAGGCAGTTCAGAATATGAATTAGGAAAAGGAAATGAAAGACACTAGGAAAAGGAAATGAAAGACACAAGCTACTATAAAAATAGTACTGGCTAATATCCTTTCAAAATTTCAAAGATTTAGGGAGCGCAATTACACCCATTGACCATTATATTATCTACTTATATCTTCATAATATAGGTTTTCAAGAAGTCCACAATCCAATGATTCGAGTCAAAATATAATCAATGTTTGGAGTTACTTGGAGCATTCTGAGATAGATGCTTAGATGGATAGATATTATCATTGTTAGTAATATTGTTATTATTAGTAACATAATTTCTGGCGTCTTTGGAGACAAATAATGCAGTTGGCTGCAAGATATTACAATAGTCCAGTTTCTGGACAAGCTACACTGGGCCTCAAATGGCTCTGAATAACATATTCTTAATCATTTTTGGTATATGGACAGAACCTTGAATGAATATTGCATAGGGACAAAGGAAGAATAAACTGGTCAGCAAGGATTTTTGTTTTGCTGATTGTAAATGAAGAATTGAGAACTATCAATTTCATCCAAAATCATATTGATTATTACCAAAGGTTACAATCGCTCATTTTGACTAACACAATTAGAAGAATTGAGTTGTTAAGTTATCTTTTCTTGAGTCTAAACTATAAAATATATAATCTAAGCTTCTGGTACAAAAATCATTGCTTATTCTTATAAAATCGTTAGGCCAATAGATTGATGTTTTCATGCAGCAATGGCCAACGTATATTAGAATGAAATGACTTATATCAGATGAAATTATTTGATTATGACAAAGTTCCAGATGCAAAATTTAGCGGCATTTTACTCAAAAAAAAGTTTTTAAACTTGATGCACCACTAAAACTCTACTCAAATTTTTAGTTGATATCAAAATGGTGACTGCATAGCTTATTAAATAACAAATAATGTGGGCCTAGTGGTCGCATATGCAACCATTTATGAAAATTTCACAATTCAGTGGTTGCATATGCAACCACTAGGCCAGATCTTGTAGCCTGGTGGTTGCATATGCAACCGGTTTCATATGCAACCACTAGGCCCCACCTAGCGGTTGCATATGCAACCAGCATAGTTTCAAACATTCTCATGTTCACACTAATCTCAATTTTAACTTGAAATTACTTTCATGCTGTAGAGCTGCCAATTCTGAATCAGGAACAAAATTTCCACATCATTTGGGGGCAAATTTCGAGTTTTGAGGTGAAGAGCCCTAGAGTAGGTCATTTTCAAATTTTTAACCTAACTTTGGCAGGTTATACCAGCTTCATATCAAACTGTAGCCTGGAAATTTCTGTCTCAAATGAAAATTTAAACAATTTCCTACAAAACGCAATATGAACCATTTTCCTATCTCAAAATTTGCAAATTTTATGGGCGATTGAACTTGGTGGTTGCATATGCAACCACTAGGCAATAATGGGTTAAGAGTAAGATTGATTAAGAAACGCAATGGCACAAGAGGTCCAGAGGGGGACTGCAATGACGTTAAATATTATTGGGAATGCTGAATATCTGAATATGCACCTAAAAGTTAGAAAAATATCATTGATTTAATCCGGGGCAACAGAGTGTAACTAAAACTACCGAAACTATAAACCAATATGTATGAATGTGATATAAAAGAGGCTAAGGGTGACTTTAAGTCTGAGGGATCAGTGAGGATCAAAGGAGTATTAAAACACAAAAAGCTACACAAAATAATAAACGCATAGAAACAGAATAACGTAAATTTTCTTTACTGGAGTTGAAATAAAGAAATAAACTATAAAGGTCTCAGGAACACGTCACAAACTCACCACTTTAAACAGTAACAATGACGAAACACATGCTCTCGGCACACAAAACAATTACCTTCCACAATCACGATAAAATATACACAAAATATAAGCCTTTCAATGCACGTGTGATCGATCGAAAGAGAGGGAAATAGTAACACATCTGATGGACCTTAATGTTTCAGAGTGTCAAATAATCGTTTCGAACATATGTGTATATTTACACGGAGTCTTTAACGTCAGGACCACCACCACCTGGTCGGGTCTTATCTCACACGAGAAATTTCCATCACAAATCACAAGCGGATGAGAGTGACGTCATTATCAGGGTTTAAAGTGGGGCGTTAGAGACATAAAATCGTCCTTTGACGGGCTTGACTTCCACAAAACTCAACGACTAGTATTATTATATGGACACATGGTGATATTCCAGAGAATCCAATCTAAATTATTGAACACCACGCACCTCAAATATAACCGCGGTTACACGTCACTGGCTCACCATTCTAAACCCTCGTAATGACATCACTCTGAACAGCCTACATTGTGTCACGTGACTGCAGGTTTTGTTGTAAGGGTTTTACACACGGTCCTGGAGGGGTGTATTATGATACACGAGAGAGAGGGGGTATTTGTAATCTTTGAAATTAAACTGCTCCTCATCCTAGAGATACTGCTCCTGTCACAAATTAAACTTGTGCGTGGTGGTGGTAATTTGGTGTAAGACTGAGAAAGTTGGGGGCATGGGCAATCCTTCCCAAGAAATACGATTGAATTTGAAAGGTCTCTTGAAAAGTGGTACCCGTCACGAGTTGTGGAAACAATCCAAACTTTTCGAAATTAAATCAGGATTGGACAGGAAAAGTAAACTGCTTATCCTTTTAAACGCTGCTCACAAATTAAACTATAAGCAGTAGTGTGCTGTGACTGTGAGCGGTAGCAGGTAGTTCTGTTCCATATTATTTCGGTAGAGAAAAAAATATATATAAATTCTAAAGAATTCTAAATTATTGGAATATCGATTGTCTTTCATGTCAAAATAATGAAATGCGTGATAATTCATCATGATTATATATTCCATTTTTGCTTTTTATCCTGGTGAATCACGTCCGAAATACCGATCAATAATATTCATAATGAAGCGTTACGTGACAATTTCACAAATTCCTGCTTTAACCTAAATTAGACATGCCATTTTAATTCACAGATTCTTAAAATAGAACACTTTGGGAGCTAAAGTTTTATAAATAGCTGACAACACGAATTGACAAGTCGCAGGTCAAAATCGACGCAGGAGTAAACATCTAAAAATAACTAAAGGATCGCGACACTTGGTCGAGTTGACTAAATCTAGTCAGACCAGTGCTCATCCAAGTTTATAAACAAGTTGCCGAAAAAACCGAAAATTTCTTTTAAGAAACAGAAAAAATGACTATACTCGGCGTATTAGAAATTGGCGGACTCCGGATTTCCGACAGCCTATCACTTGATCTCCTTTGTATGTGATACCAAATTGACCAATGAGATGGTTGTATCATACGATTGCTCTATCCGATGCAACCATCTCATTGGTCAATTTATTATACACTAGGACTTAAGGAGATCACGTGATAGTTTGAAAATCGGGGCAATCATAATAATTAATTAAATAAATGCGATTAAAAATTTTCAGATTCACTTAAACGGGGAGGGAGCTTTTACCTGGCCAGTGGCCCTGAATTTTCCTTGAAAAATATTAGCAGATTGCTATCGTCTCCCCCCATGATTAGCTACTGCAGAGTACTGAGTACGTCTTCAATCTTCATAACATGGATCATGCAATATGCATATTACCAGATATTTGGTTGTGATTCGTATTTTGTTGGAATAACTGTCTTTTGTCATTATTTCAATTGTCAGTTTGTCAGCAATTATTTAAAGATCTATCGAAAGACAAATGAATTTGTTTTTCATAGCTCTGAATACAAGCCGATAGTTTCTTATAGTCTGGTCAGTATATGCATGTACCCTGCAAAAATTCGTTAACGTATCCCACTATGTTATTTGTGCTTCTTATCATGTTAGAAAACATATAAAACCAGGAGTATTAAAAAATACCTTGGGGAAACTCGAAAATTGACCACGCCCTTTTCCGACCGTGGGAAAATTCATGGATCGCAGAACAAAAAATATTTATAGTCATATATAGCATGATGGGTGTCTAAACCCATGTTTTTTGGGGCGCTGAATCGATTGCAAGGGTTATTTTGAGTCTCTGACCATCACATAAGCCATAAGTGACCACGCCCACCCTCTATCGTGGGAATTTTTTGAGTCATTTTCACATGATATATTTCCAAATCAAACTGTGGCATGTTAGGTGTCTAAACCCATGTTTTTTGGGACGCTGAATCGATTGCAAGGGTTATTTTTAGTCCCTGACCATCACATACGCCATAAGTGACCACGCCCGCCCTTATCGTGGGAATTTTTGAGTCATTTTCACATGATATATTTCCAAATCAAACTGTGGCATGTAAGTTGTCGAAACCCATGTTTTTCGAGACGCTGAATCGATTGGAATGGTTATTTTTAGGCTCTGGCCATCAAAAAAGCCATTAGTGATCACGCCCACCTGTGGTCGTGGGAATTTTTGAGTCAATTCCACGTGATATATTTGCAAGTCAGAATGTGGCACGTTAGGTGTCTGAACTCATGTTTTTGAGATGCTGAATCGACTGGAGGCAATCACATAAGCCATAATTAACCAGGCCATGCCCACCTTTCATCGTGGGAATTATGTTAGGAGTCTAAACCCATATTTCTTAGGACTCTGAATCAATTCAAATCGTTAATTTTATATGCTATAATCATCATAATGGACGTTAAAGAGGACTTCCATCTTCGGCCATATTGCGAGACTTTTTCTTGACCAAAACCAGGGGGGAAATACCGGTTTATAATAGACCTCGCCAGCCTCAGCAAGTGCATCAGGAAAGAAGACTTCAAGATGCAGAATCGTCATCAAGCACTAGGTTCGACGAAATCAGGGTGTTTCATGCTGAAGATTGACCTCAAAATGTATACCTATTTCAGGATGCCAATCTGCCAGGACAATCTAGCATTCGTTTGGAGGAACGAAATATGGACATTAACATGCCTGTGTTTCGGACTATTCCCACTCCCCAGCAGCCATGGAATTTCACCAAGATCGTAAAACTGCTTTTAGCTTTTCAGCGGAATTGAGGCCATTGAGGGCCAATCTGGACGGTTTTTGAGGAAGATGTCTCATCTTCGGCAATCACCTGATATCGAGGTAGAGTACCTTAGGTTTGTAGAGAAACAGGAGAAAAGCTCTCGGAACCAGTGCAGGTTATAGCTTTTCTGGGAATGGAGCTGTCTTTAACAATCATTAGACATGCGATGAATCTTTCCCTCCCTGAAGCAAGAGAAGCTCCTAGCTCAAATTCCGGACTTGCCAGAAGCAGGAGAGGTTTCAACTAGGGAAGTTGGGGTGTGGGAAATATCAGTTTATCAGTTGAAAGAACTGAATTTTGGAGCAAACTGTTCCTAGTGCTGCGACAGTGAAACACCAGAAGATTTTTTGCTGGTCGGGGTCAGCCCTACACCATCAATTAGATGTTAGCAACTCAGAATGAGGAGTATTGTTGAACTCCAGACAAGTGTATGGAAATTGGTCCACAGAAAAACAAAATCTAGAGCTCATCGCTCCTCCTCTTAGAGGACAAAAACTGGTCATATGTGGAGGCAACACTACCAGTGTGTCATGCATGCATAATGAAAAAGGAGGAGCGAAGAGTCCTCAACTCTGCAATTTCGCAATACAGATATGAGAACTTGAGAATTAGCTCAGACATGCTGAAAAGGGTGGGCTCTATTCTGTCAGAAGCATGAAATTGACCCATTCAATACATGTGAGTTGTGACATCAGTCCAATAATGGATTTTTACATGAGATGAAAACAGAGGGAGTATCATAAATCATAGACTCGTCAGTCAGCTTAGCAGTTAAAAATCTGCACCATCCACTTACTTGTCTAGCATTATCTCAGATCATGACTTTCATGAAAGCAGCATAAGAATCTAATCCACACAGGGCTAGATAATATAACACGACGTGGAATGTAAAACAAGTGATAATCAGAGTCAGCGATTCTTCCAACACTGAGCTTTCCATCTTAGATCAATCCATTAAGACATTATATTTGGAACTATGGGGCATTGGGGCACCAAAGATAACAGTCTGGTCAAAGATAAAGATGGGAACTAATTGCTCTTGATTTGTCAATAAAGCTTTCGTTCCCCAAACAGCAGAGTTCAGGACCCCTTACTACCCGTGAGAATCATTGTGGCATCTCAGGTCATGGCTAACATTTGTCCTGTGAGAGCTTCAGAGCATGCATGGTTTACATAGGAAGAACCAAGAAAATTAGATGGCTATTCAGATCCATAATCCACCACACTTCATTACAAGAAAATTTCCTCTAAGGTGATTTCCGCCTCAAGGTGAATCACTACATCCTTGGATAAAGACATAAAGGAGAAGTTAAACCAATCGACTTAGCGTCTCAAAAAACATGGGCTTAGACAGTCTAATAGACACCTAACATGCCAAGATTTGATTTGCAAATATAAAATGTGAAAATGTTAAATGACTCATAAATTTCTACCATAAAAGTGGGCGTAGTCACTAATAGCTTATGTGATCGTCAGAGCCTAAAAATAACCCTTGCAATCGATTCAGCGTCTCAAAAAACATGGGTTTAGACACCTAACATGCCACAGTTTGATTTGGAAATATATCATGTGAAAATGACTCAAAAATTCCCACGATAGAGGGTGGGCGTGGTCACTTATGGCTTATATGATGGTCAGAGACTAAAAATAACCCTTGCAATCGATTCAGCGTCCCAAAAAACATGGGTTTAGACACCTAACATGCCACAGTTTGATTTGGAAATATATCATGTGAAAATGACTCAAAAATTCCCACGATAGAGGGTGGGCGTGGTCACTCATGGCTTATATGATTGTCAGAGACTAAAAATAACCCTTGCAATCGATTCAGCGTCCCAAAAAAACATGGGTTTAGACACCTAACATGCCACAGTTTGATTTGGAAATATATCATGTGAAAATGACTCAAAAATTCCCACGATAGAGGGTGGGCGTGGTCACTCATGGCTTATATGATGGTCAGAGACTAAGAATAACCCTTGCAATCGATTCAGCGCCCCAAAAAACATGGGTTTAGACACCCATCATGCTATATATGACTATAAATATTTTTTGTTCTGCGATCGATGAACTTTCCCACGCTCGGAAAAGGGCGTGGTCAATTTTCGAGTTTCCCCAAGGTATTTTTTAATACTCCTGGTTTTATATGTTTTCTAACATGATAAGAAGCACAAATAACATGGTGGGATACGTTAACGAATTTTTGCACAGATGAGCTTATTTTTGCATATACTGACCAGACTATATTCTAAGTGATGTTATTATCACAGAATAGGTTGGTGAGTTGATGACACCACACCGCCTATTTCGTTGAGCTTGGTCCATTCTTGGTATATTCCCATTGTTCCATCATTACTTTCATGCAATCCCCATATGATTTTATGGTTTTATTTTATATGCTGATCATTTGCCATAAATCATTTTTTCCATTCCTCAATGATCATACAATAGTTTTTTTCTTCGGGTTCAGAAAAGGCAGGATTTATAATTTAGATTATAGAAAAGTTTCCCCTAAATTTACTTGATATTTGATATTTCCCCAGAACTTTATCTTGAGCAATTTTAAATCAGATGACTGAAATTTCATTTACACCCTTGTGTCAGTCCTCAATCAAATTTAGCTGACATTTTTGCAGCTTGCACAGTATTGGTATGGCCTATCGTGTTTGATGTCATACTCATGATTACACAGCGCACATGCAATCGTTTAATTTTTACATTTTTATTCTCCGGGCGGGACTCAAGTGTTTTTCATTCAGATCCTATCATTTTCAACGTTTTAAACTGCATGTACAATCAGCAAAAATAAAGGACTAAAACGTTTTGACAACTTCGAATGTTCCATTAAACGATATGTCAATCTCTATTGACGTTTCATGTGAATGGGTTCATGTCATTTGAGCATGAGCGCCCATTTCCCCTAAGAATATATAATATGACAATAGTTTAGCGTTGCGTAACACATCATTTTAGTCCTCCAATGAAAGTTTCATAAATGTGCGCCTTTGTTGTCTCTGCTGAAGTGACATCTTGCACCGCGGTATAGCAAAATAATTTGCTATAATCTCAGCAGACTCCCATTTACACTGACTAATACACGGTAACAACCTACAAGTTTGTAGTCACATATAATAATTGGTGTCATTTGCTAGCTTCCATGGTCCTCAGTTGTCAAAGGAAAATGGAGCTTTTGTAACGCGTAATAATGGGAAGTATATCATGGAAGCCACTTATTTGTACGGGTAATACCGTAGGGGTGTATGCGGTTCATCAGATATTCACATCGAGGGTAAATTAAAGCTTATTGCTGAGAGAGCGTTATATATGAGGCTCCATAAGCTAGTCTTTCTTTGTCAAGCTATGAGCTTACCTCCTCCTCCTAGCTGAGCTCATCAGGAAAATTGTTATATTGTGTTTACTGAATGACAGAATCACTGTGCGTTCTGAATCATTACATCATTAGATTCATAGGAGTTGACCAAAACTCGAAAGTTCATTCCATGATCATTATCGCATCGACCAAGTCTTCTTTAATAATAATGCAGGTATATACGGATGCGATCGCAGTTCCGATTGCCGCCAACATTTTCACGCCTCATCACACCGCGCGAAATGTTTCACTTTGCGTCGAATGATATCGAAATGCCAATTGACAGTGAAGCCATTATCATGGTTTTAAGTTGTGAATTGATGCCGTCGAAACGCCGAATTTTCGTCCAAATGATTCCAACCAACCATGCCCATATTTTCTGAATAATTCATCCTTAGCAATTGAAATGGTAAACATGTGTCAAGCACTCTTGAAAATGAGACTGCCTCTCCTCCCTTCTTCTCCTTGCTGTTAACAGATTATCACATTAAACTCAAAGTGGCGCCGTGACCGATTCCCGTGTTTCTATAATTCCGATACACTTTTGAAACATTGACAGTCTAAACGCAGTTATTTCTCAACTATTTCCCAGTCTGCAAGAGGTGGAACTTGTCTCTGTTTTACCTGTCACGAATAGTCTTAGGTCACGTGATCGGTACGTTTTGGTCACGTGACTCGAATCTTAGATTAAGGATCGTGTGCAAATAATCTGCGTTCGGGATGACGAAATTTCCACAGTTTTGGAAGATAAATTGATGACGATTAACTGAAAACGATTCTCCTGCGCCAATTTACTTTACTTTCGGTCTAAATAGACTGAACGCGTTACCTTGTAACAGAGCACCGTTTCCATTTGTACAATTAGGATTATACTTGCGTGACGGTACAATGGAAGTCTGGCATAATTCAGGCTGGCCGACATTTTGGTTTTCAGTTTTGTTTGAAATTACTAATATTCATACCGACGTGATTGCAATTTTGTGCTATCATTTTGTAAATGCAAATATTAATCATCATCTCGGGAGATAATAATTACAAAAACCAGATCATGCCCCGTGAGCTGAGGAGGTTGATCATGCATTTGGTTGCTAAGCGCGACAAAATTATTATTGCTGAGTACCATGCTCGTGACCGGTTTTCATTAGTTATTCATTGAGTGAGAAACTCTTATTGCAGCTATTCAGCTATTCTATAATCTATATCTTCATTTATAAATATTGATAAATATATCCTTTTTTAAGTTGACACCCCTGATCAATATCATTGAGAACGGATGACCATATGGGGATGACCAAAACGTCATTACTTAATTACTTAATTTAAAAATTTGCTGCTTGGTTATCTTAATTTTCAATGAGTAGATAGGACAGCGTATCCCTCAAACAATTCTTTTATTGCGCTCTCGAAATACGTTGAAAACATAGAAGAATTGCTCTCAGCTATTATAATGAAAGATATAGGTAAGTACGAACAGTAGGCGGATGAGTTTTACATCATTATAGCGTTCCACTGTATTGAATTAGTGACCTTAAAAGAATAAACAGCACAAAGCTCTGCTGGATGGAAGGATGACCAGGAATGTGATTACCAAACGCTATATATTTTCTACTGTGATCTATGTAAGTGATACTTTTTGGGGGTCTGGGGGTGAGATTTGCGATTCTCACCTCCGTAAAGCCAAAAATCATATATTAACGTTGGCAAGTTAATTAGATTTGATTATAATGTATCTCTATGATTTTGGTCATCCTTGAGCTCGAGCGCAAAGGCAGATCATGATATACGCTCAGAATAAATAGGTAGTCGCAATGATGCCATTAACATTGTGTGCGCTGTCAAATTGTTGAAAATAACCGCCTATTTTTCGCGTGTGGGGTATAATTAATAATAAGATCTTACTTGGCTGGGACCGGATAGATACGCTGATATATGGGAACTGGAATGCTCTGAATTTTATAGCATGCAAATATTTATCAAGGACAGTGCGTTGTTTTGATACTAGCTCTTTTGTTCTAACATGTCGAAGTTCGCCCGAAGTGACAGGGTGCAGTTAAAACTCATCTCGCATCTAGGTCACAACTAGGACGACTCACTACTGCAAACATAATTAACAATTTACGTTTCGAATTTAATAATCTAGATGGTATCATGCACACAATACTCGATAAAGATTCGCAATTCAGTTCAGTGACATGATTTGTAATTACCTGTTACGCCCATCCACTTATGTAAACATTTAGTGTTTAAGCAAGTGCGTGTTTGTATCACTATCATGTCGGTGCATATTGTATCGCTTTGTCGGGTTTGTGAGTGTGGTGCACGTATATTGCACAGTTCTTTTAACTCGTTTTTGACCCGTTTTTAACCTGATTTCAATTATTTGTTATCTTTAAATGATTATTTTAGAAACATTAACCAATATCACACACTAATTTATATATTTTAGGATAATTTCTGTGGGAAGTGAGAGAGTTGCCGAGATGTGCCCCAGGTGTGTCCGAGATGTTCCCCAGGTGCATAAAACGGGGAAATTGTCAGGTGATTGTTGCCCCTCCTTGACACTGTCTACCTTGCCAACCCTTTTCATTCCCTTTTGCCAATTTTCCCAACCTTTACTCCTTTCCAACAGGCTACCCAATTTCCCCGGACACTCTTAAATGACTAATTGAAGGGTTTTGAAACTAGGGGGGGGTGGTGTCAGGGTAAAGGGGTGAAAAGGGGGGGGTTTTCGGGTGGGTGGTGTCGGGGTACTGGGTGTCAAGGGTGGGTGTGTAATGGTGTCGGGGTGGTGTGGTGAATAGGTGGTAGGGGGTGGTGTCAGGAAAAGCAGTGTGTAAAGCTGGTATTTGTGGGGAGGTTTTTCTAGGTATTGTCAAGTAAGGTTTTGGGTAGTAGTGTGGGGGTGGTGTGTCAGGTGGTGTGTCGGTGAGTTTTCAAGGAAAAGGGGTGTAAAGGGGTGGGCTGAAAGTAGGTGGTGTGGTGAATGATTTTTGGGTGGTTTTGTTCAGACGAGATAGAAATGTGAATCAGTGTCATCATGATACTATTACCACTACTAGAGCTGTCAAAAAGCATGAATAAATTCCATACAATATGAACTTATGAAAGTACGAATCGAATAACAATAAGATTTAAATCTTTGCATGCAGGAGTACAACTTTACTGTTGTATTAGCGTTCAATATACGAAGTGGAGCTATCATGAATACAAGTACACTTTAGAGAGAGCTTCATACTCATAGTACACGTCACAGAAAGTAAAGGAGGAAAGGAGATCTGGCTCTAATTCAAGAACAATGTTGCACTGACCTCATATATCAATGGATCCACTTTTAAGCAATCTAGCCGTCTGTATTAAATTTAATGGGACAGTCTCGGTCAAGCAATTACAGATCCTAAAGAAAACGTGAATACGCTAATTTGAGTCGGTAATCATTAGCACTTGGACGCCCAAGATGGTAAAAGTTGGTTATTCTGATTCGTCTCGACAAACGTAAAATGAAGCTCTGAGAGCGGTATAAAGAGATAAACTATAAAGGCAAATGCGCTTTTTGAAAATGCTCGCCCTCTCAAAAGCACTCAGAGCTTCACTTTATTGTTACGTTCGGCAAGCCAGTTCGAGACGAATCAGAATAACCAACTTTTGGGACGATTGGATGTTCCATTTATGGTCGGCCTTCATTATCTATGACAATGACGTCACTCAGAAAAATACAATTAAGCGGACCGAGCGCTTTAAGGACTATGGTTAGGGTCAGGATTTGTTAGGGTTAGGATAAGGTTAGGGTTTAGGTTAGGGCTATGGTTAGGTTAAGGATGCAGAAATGAGAAAATTGACGCTTAGATCTGTGAGTGTGACGCTGACGTCACTCGACAGAGCCGTTTAAATTATATGGGAGACATACCAAAATACGCCGCGCTTAAGCTTCAACTTCAAGTTCATTGTTCAAGTTGAAAAGGTCGATTGATTGTTGGACTTGGTGAATAATCATTAAAACAGGGATATGATTTAAACGTAAAATCAAGATTTATATTACAGCAGCAAACTGGATAATTTCGTAGCTAATTAAATAATTGCGTATCAATCAATTCAAATTTATATCAAATATTTCTAACGAAATGAGCATAATTTCTGTCTGAATTTCGTTCCTTTTTAAGAAATCATTAAAGTACCATGTCCATGTCAATGATTTCCATAATTGCTATATAAATGTGCCCCTTGAAATTGAATTTTGTGTGACAAAACGCCAATTATCAATATCGCTATACCAGCGCCCCACATTTGTCCCGCTATCTTGTATGATTTAAGATGATAGGATCAACGATTTAAGGTGGTTTCATCGTTCCGCGTCGATCAAATGGATTGATCAAATGAAAAACGCACACAATCGCGCGCGCTTGCTTTTTTGCGCGGATGTCTTCATAAAAGTGTATTGTGTGCGTTTTTCATTTGATCAATCCATTTGATCGACGCGTAACGATGCAGGTGCCTAAGAGGTTAATCCAGTGGACTTGGACTTTTGGGACAATGATTATGTCAGGGAGGCCTACAGGTGCCCGGGTAATCGTTGTGATTATGGACCCACCGTTCTGCTCATCAATTAGTCATTAATGTGCTCAGAAACTTGTCACCATAAGCTCATAATTTGCGATTTATTCTACAAATTGGACGTGTTCACTTCATCCTGAGTTGAACCAGAATACTACCAATTTTGTTGCTTTTGGCCCCATAATCACTGGATATAAACCAAACAATTAAACTATAAATTTCTCATTTTTAAGGAGTTGAAAAAAATCTAGAAACCCACTAACTTATCGCAGTCGCATGGAACGTGAAAATCCAGTTTTTTAGGTTTCCTTCCAATTCGGTGCATACTGCAGTGTGCACGGGATAAATTCGCGCGGTCTACAGACAATAGACATGGTATTGGATTTGGTATTTATACGTCTTTACGGCGCGCAAACTTGCGCCGCGCACACAAATAAACGCGCAAACTGTAGATTGAACTATGTGATGCCCCATCATCCCTCAAATGAACTGTGAAAGCACATGACCGTTTTTACTCGTTATAAATTTAGTCATAGGGCCAAACCACACACTCTAGCAATACCTCCTTCTGATTGCTGGTTAAAAATATGAACATAGGTCATAGAGTTAAAATTAACATTTCATGCATCGGAGAGCTCTATGCATGGAGTCCCTATCAAGAATTAACATTCTATGCATGAGAATGCATGGAGTCCCCAGCTCTATTGAACATTCTATGCATGAGAATGCATGGAGTCCCCAGCTCTATTTAACATTCTATGCATGAGAATGCAGTAGGTTCCTGAGCGTTGCTTTGATGTTCCTGTGCATGGTCCCGTAGATAATAACGTTGATACACGCACTGAAGTAGACGAGGCAGACACTGGCAAAGACATAGGACTCCTCACCAGGAGACAGAGGGCCGGTACCCTTGTTAGATAGAATCAAAATCTGAAATAAGTACCTCTGTTAGATAGAATCGAAATCTGAAATAAGTACCTTTGTTAGATATAATCAAAATCTGAAATAAGTACCCTTGTTAGATAGAATCAAAATCTGAAATAAGTACCCTTGTTAGATAGAATCAAAATCTGAAATAAGTACCCTTGTTAGATAGAATCAAAATCTGAAATAAGTACCTTTGTTAGATAGAATCAAAATCTGAAATAAGTACCTTTGTTAGATAGAATCAAAATCTGAAATAAGTACCCTTGTTAGATAGAATCAAAATCTGAAATAAGTACCCTTGTTAGATAGAATCAAAATATGAAATAAGTACCCTTGTTAGATAGAATCAAAATCTGAAATAAGTACCCTTGTTAGATAGAATCAAAATCTGAAATAATTACCCTTGTTAGATAGAATCAAAATCTGAAATAAGTACCCTTGTTAGATAGAATCAAAATCTGAAATAAGTACCCTTGTTAGATAGAATCAAAATCTGAAATAAGTACCCTTGTTAGATAGAATCAAAATCTGAAATAAGTACCTTGTTAGATAGAATCAAAATCTGAAATAATTACCCTTGTTAGATAGAATCAAAATCTGAAATAAGTACCCTTGTTAGATAGAATCAAAATCTGAAATAAGTACCCTTGTTAGATAGAATCAAAATCTAAATAATTATCCTTGTTAGATAGGATCAAAATCTGAAATAAGTACCCTTGTTAGATAGGATCAAAATTTGAAATAAGTACCCTTGTTAGATAGGATCAAAATCTGAAAAAAGTACCCTTGTTAGATAGAATCAAAATCTGAAATAAGAACCCTTGTTAGATAGGATCAAAATCTGAAATAAGTAGGTTTTGTAGCACTAAAAGCTGAAATAAGTAGGTTTTATAGCACCGAAAGCTGAAATAAGTATGTTTGAAAATTAAGATGACAACTGAAAAGAAGGATCTGAAATCTTGAAATACAAAGATACCATCATACCAACGATGACCATCCTTATATTGGAATTGGATGGCACTAAAACGGCAATAATTATACCCAGAAGGAGCTGCTTCATTGAGAGTTCATATGATAATAATACCAATGATTTTATTCTCCAGCTGCTTTCAGAGGATAGAAATAAGAGCTATTCACCTGTCCGATAATGAAAGGAGTGAAGCAGAGCACGAAGGAGAAATACACTACCACTGTTGTTCTTGCTATCTTCTGCTGATATCTGTGAGATAATGCTGTTAGAAATAGCAAGAGCTTCATTGATCATGCTGTAAGAAATAGCAAGAGCTTCATTGAAGGTATAAGACATAAGATTTTAAGTAGGCAAGGGAGAATACAAAGTTACATGGGGCATCAAAATTAGCTTTAAATCTTATCATCACGTCTAAATATATTCTCATTTTACTTATTACTTGCTCATTTTACTGTCAGCGTGTACGAAAGTGATTATTTGTAAACTCAGAATCACGTACGTACAAAAGGCGCTCATGTGGAAATTTCAAAAAGTATTCTCAAATAGTCGTCAAATGTCTCGTCACCTAATGATTTTATCAAGCCTAATCACGCTTTCACAAGGCAACTTACTTGCTCATTTTACTGTAGGCGTTGGACGCCTGTGATATCCGTTTAAGTTGGTGCATGACAGAGTTGGTGACTGCTGTTGACATTTTCCTTGCCCCATCTTTTATGGCAGCAGCAGATTCTTCTGTCCAAGAACTGCAGGAAAGAAAGGATATTAATATTTCGACCTGGTTAAAATTCTTTGGATCTAGTATCAATGACTCAACAGAGCAACAGTATGTAGCTGCAACCCAAATTAAAAGCTTATCTGGCCGTTTAAATTAATCAAGTTAGGTAAGCATCCGACAGAAAACATATTTCGACACTTCCATCTTCCAGAATGATATCATTTCCCAAAATCACGCGGGATGTTCACAGTGCCATTTTGGCTTTAGAGCAAAACAATGAAATGAATGTGAAACGTATTACGCAATGTGAATCCTAAAACGATGGGGCAATTACAGAATAAGTTCAATGAAATTGCTGAACACGACCACATAACTGGTGTGAAAGCCGGGAAAAGTGTTTAATAAGCCCTTCTAAATATTACTCTTAATAACCATGAACACATGACTTCATACGATGGGAAATAATTTACAGTTGACGTTTTCATCTATCATTCCTCCAGCCGCCAATCTCAGTGGGCCGTAAAACAATTTCAAAAAATATGGCGAGTATTCTACTGTCACACACAGGAGAAGAGGCGCAGCGAAGTTTATCGATGCGTAGATGTGGTGTATATAGTCATGGAGAAATAATTCATCTGTGGCGCACCTGGGTAGTTTCTAAATCTTCAGCTGAGATTATGCAAATCTTAGCAGACCTATAATACTCTTTTTAGACTACGCCAAATGCCAATCTTTGAACATCTAATATGGTACCTTAGCACACTCAAAAACTGGAACACGTAATAGGTGCGCACTTAAAGTATAAGATGTGCGCACTTAATAAGTGCGAGTTTATCAAAATCGCACTTATAAAGTGTCGCAGTTCTTAGTTTACTAACGTATGCTAATTTGTAGATGATCTGAACACGTAATTCATGCTTATATTAAAAAATACAAAATTGCAGGCAAGGAAGCCAGCATTTCCAGCACCCCAAAAGAAAAACCTGGCCACGTACCCCCGCCTCGAAGAGTTGCTCTTCTTGTCTGAGTCCACGCTGTATCTGGAGACTGTAGGGGTGATGTTAACTGATAAACCCGTTCTCTTGTACATCTCCGCTATGGAGATGGTCCTAGCCCCCTGCTCGCATGTCTGCTCGTGATCAGGACTGGGGATCAGGAAATAAGTTATCGTACAAAATAGTTGTTATTAAAGCATTAATAAACGATTATTAGCATGATCGATTGAAGAGTATTCTCAAGTATTTTGTCACCAAGATGGATAAAAGGGGCTCATATTTCACGGTTCAAATTTTGGACCTTGCTCTTAGCTTAGAAATTTCATATCTGAGTGAGAGAAAAAACAAACACAGTAACATTTTGTACATACGATATTGTGGGGGAAACGATAGGGGTTGGGGTTGGGTTTGAGTTGGGCAGCGGGTTGCGGCGATTCGGACTCTCGGGTACGGGTTTGGTTACAGCGGGCAACTCGATGTAGTCGTCTTCATCGCTCCCAGAACTCAGAGAGTCGCAGTTATCCAACCTTGATACCCACCCCGCTCTGAAATGAGGAAATTATCAATTTAGTTTCTTTGAGTTAGTGCTAACAGAGTCATTCGTTGAGGTATAAGACATAAGTATTATATCAGCTGCTGTTTACACAAATTACATGGATTTCATGATCCTAAAAAGCTAAGGACTAAGAATAAAACAATGACAAATCGTATTACAAAGATGTCGCAACATCTGAAATGATTCTCAAGTTTGAACTTGCGCGCCATTTGTACCTATACGTGATCCTTAAACTGTTTTAACTTTTTAACAGTACTTATAGGTACACCGAGCCGCATCACGTATGACTTGGAAATTTTATATCGATTATCATTTCTCGGTGTGGCAACACCTGTGTTTAATTTGAGGGCTGTCTGAGACAGAACTTAAATCACACAATGTATGATCAATCTGTTTATAACTCACGTCCTTCTGAGCAGGAAATCCGTTCCCGGACTGGATTCCAGAAGACCGCTTCCTTAGCGACTGAGACTTCGATCTCATGAACTTCTTTATGGTGTTACCCATTCTGTAGGATGAGGCATGGGTTAAAAAAGGATATACTCTACACAGAAAAGGATGGAAAATAGCTCCAAGTGCCAAAGCTGAAACTTCTAAGGCAGAGCTATATCAACCAGTCTTGCAAATCTGCACGCTTAAATGCGGAGTAAATTGCGGGTTGTTTAAAGTTTGGCATCTGGCAATTGGCAGGTATCCAAATGGAAAGAATTCTTACTTGGAAGGAGAGAGAACTTTTCTCGCTATCTTGAGATAACAGAAAGTCATTACGGAGAGAGGAATGAGGAAGTTTAGGAGAATGTCTGCTGCTATAAAACCCTGCGGGAGATAGTTAAGCTTTCAATGATCAAGAAAAAGGTTCAGCTTACAGTCATTGAGATTTTGACTCCATCGGATCAGATGATTGTCGATGAAGAGTTGAACACTGCGCCAAAAAAGTGTTGAAAATCGAAAATAACGAGACTGCACTTATCCAAGAGGGAGTAAGTTTAATTTGTTTTTTACCTTGTGTGACCCACTCGAATAGGCAGGTTTGATGGTGCAGAAGTTGTGGGCAGGACTGAAGACATACATCACTTCACCGTTAACCAAGTATATGATCACTGGTAACTGAAAGAAAATCACTGTTAAATTAAATTGGCATTTACTATTTTATTTTCATGGCAGAAAGACAAAATGCTAATTTCTGGCATTTATTTCTTTTTTTGCAGTAAACCATTTAGCTGCGTATAGCTATAAATACAAAATTAAACGATTCAAGCTAGTAGTATCTGCCGGTTTCCTTTTAAAAATTTCAAATCTCGAGATATTATTTAGTATCCCCAATTCTTTTAAACACGACATTTATATTTTATTGAAGATATTAAAAATAAGTGAGATTATTTACCGATACTTATATCAAATTTTTAAGAAGATGCCTACAGATAGCTTAGCTTGCTAGCAACTTAATTTGATATTTAGATATTAGATTTATCAAATACTGGAATTTATTAAATGTTATGAGCGCTCAAATATGGATACAAGGGCCCCGGAACGCGTATGCGGGTGCAACGCGCTACTGGCCACCCACTTGTCATTTAAAAGGATTTTACCAAGATTTAAAAGATTTTGTCAACATTAAACCACTTCCCGTTTCCCGGAGACCTCCCTTTTAATGAAACTTTTGCCTTCCAAATGGTCTAACTACGGATGCTCTAACCTACGCGAATGCGAAAAGTCCGCATTGCGCAACAAACTAAATGCCCAGGGCAAGGAAGTAAAAAACACTCGATTGCACGGGAAATATGCACAGAATACAGGATTGAGGAAGTGAATTTACTTAAATTGACTCTACTCACTTTACTGGTGCGCACTCATAGATGCGCGCACTTATCAATATGTGCGAGTTTATCAAAATCGCACTAATAAAGTGTCGCAGGTAAAGTGACTCACAATGGCCCACATGGGGGTGAAGGAAACGATTTAAAGTGACTCAAGAACTGCATCACTTAGTTAGTGCGTACTTAGTTAATGCGTACTTAGTTAGTGCAAGTCAATTAATTGTGCGTACTTAGTTAGTGCAGATCAAGAAATGAAGTGTGTTACGGATCACTGTTGAGAGGTAAACATAGGGTTTTTCGGATTTTACAGGAAAACAAAGGAAAACTGGCTAATATCATTGGTTCAGTGGTTTCACGCGCATAATTTATGACCAGATACACCTCTATTTCACCAGTGACCACCCATGAGACATCTATTAAGGTCTCAAGTAAGGTTTTTCTTTTGAAGATGGCGCAGACCCAACCTAGGATGCTGGATTTTTCTTACTCCATCATAAGTTGAAAAAAGTCTCTAGTTTTTGTCCTTCCTGACAAAACTGAGAACCATGAAAAAATTCCAAAAGCGCAGGCAAGGATGCCAGCATCTCCAGCGCCCCCCAAAAGAAAGACCATAGTCTCAAGTTAGAGTGACTCACCATGGCCCACATGAGGGTGTATGCCCAGAGGGTGAAGACGATGACGAAGGCTCTCTGCTCGGAGAGTATCTTAGGGTACTTCAGAGCGTGGATCACAGCCAGATATCTGTCTATCGCAACTGCCGTCATGCCTGAAATAGATATATAATTCTATGATAAACGGTATGGGAAACTTAGAGATTGTTCAGGAATAATTGACGGCAATTATACAGTTAAATACGAGAAGCTCTCAAGGGAAGATTAAATTTCTGCGCAGAGATGACCGAAATTTCAGGACCCCTATCAAGTACAAATTGGGTGATTTCCGTTTCCCACACTCTTTTATCATTCTTAATTTGATCGCTTTTAAATAATTAAATAGTCTCAAGCTGAGAGACATCGCATGAATATATAATTTACCTGCCACAACGACTCTAATAGCGATAGAGTCGAAGACCCCTAGGACCATACAGGAAACATGACTCTCTATGACCCACCAGTCCCGGACTACCAGGGTAACCAGGAAGAAAAGGGGCAGTTTGAGTCCGAGGAGGAGATCACATAGAGCCAGGTTTGTTAGGAAGCTGAAAATGGGAGGAGTTGAGGATATTATGAAATTGAGAAAATGAGTTGAGAATATGATTGATGTATATAAAAGCTTTGCTATACGGTTTGCAGTTAATACGGTTTACGGTTTGCAAGTTAATAGGCAGTATTCTTGAATCCTTCAACAGTTCAACGCATTCGGAGTTTTGTAAACTGAAGCATTGATAATGCCATAAATTGTTTAAACTTCGAAGGAACTTACATATGAGGAGTGAGTCTTGCCACTTTCTTCATGCTCAGAAACAGGAATATTATCAGCAAATTGCCTGGTGTGATATGGTGTTAGGAACCTATTTTTTTTATTCCAGCCAGGCTATGAAGATACTGCAAATAAAAGTCATTAAAAGCTGTGATGGATAAGTTGCCAAAAATATGAAACCTTTGTTTTCATTTCTTGTTGTGCTGCTTGAGAGTAAATTTAACAAACAAAAAGGTGATTTTCAGACATGAGTTACCTGCAATAGCTAGAAGAGCTGCCACAGCCATGATTGTAAGTACAAAATAAAGATGTGTTGGGTTCATGGCTTGCCCTCGATCCATAACACCGCATTGGTTACCTTGTGGTTACATAATTAAAATTCAAATTATTATTGATAAACCGCAAACTTTCAAATGCGCAGATAAAGAAGAAAACAACGCTACAAAAGATAAGAAGTAAATCTAGAAAGGTGTCGAACGAAATGAAAAGATTGGAAGTAAATAAAGAACGGTATCCAACGAATTCATCTGAAAGTACTAAGCCAACACCTTAAAAATATTGGAAATAAATCAAAGCATCCAACGAATTCACCTTAAATCAAAATTCTAAGAACCGTATCGTACAAATAATAAAATAGCAACGTACACGAAGCCAGTGCCATCGAAATAAAACCCCTCGTAACTCTAATACCACTTTGATCTATATCTGAGGTCAACTGACAGGACCATATGTTATGTCTATCACACCGTGCTGTCACGCGAATTAAAGGTTATAAAATAACAATGTTTGCGAGTGAGAGACAGAGATGTCATCATTTCGGTTTAAAATACAAAATTAACGACATTTAACCACTCTTTGTGTGCCGTCAGTGCCATACAATAATTGAACGTGCAGGTAACAACAATATATAAGATGTCTCCGACTACCCCTGTAACAGAGCATGAAATAGGTGACCTACGACTCCACGGGTTTCGAAATACCCCATATATCATACCTTTAATATAACAGAGCTAACTAAACACGCGAATAATTAATACATGTTTCGAAATGCTTAATTATAATATATATAGCGTGGCATGAAATTAAGATGAAATGGTTGGTGCTTTCAGAGCCAATATAATATAGTTGTTATAACTGAGTTACACAAAGAGGTATAGTTTATATTTGTTTGCAGCAGGTGATATCCATCACCCAACAACAACAACAAGAAAACAGATATAATATTAAAGTTAAACCGTTTACTCAGCTAGAAACAGACTTTATAACACAGGTGTTTAACACCCGCGCCGGCAGCTCAGCCAGCCGACTTATAGCACTGCCCGCTACACGTTGCAAATATATCATGACAAATGAATCAATTCTCACACAGGAGCACGAGCGTAGGCTGCAGAAAGAATCTTGCTTCCTGGCACAAATCTGAAAGCAGAAAACTAAATAGCATAAGCAGCTAATTTCATCGAGTGCTGCATATTTTGATAGGTCATCTTTTACCAGATTGGGTGACTGAGTTTGCGAATAACGACTCTGTAATTTTCCAGCGACAGGCAAATTATCATCTAAATCTTATTTCGGAGAGAAGGGAAACCCAAAAAACGCTCTGCGAATAATCGCAACATCTTGATTTTTTGAACGCATTTTAATTTTGTCGAGAAAAGTATAAATCAGAATTTCACGAAAGCTACGGTTCAAAAACTGCGCTTATCTAATTGCGACTATAATATCAAATATCCATAAGTTACATAGATCTCAACGAGAGTCATGCAACAATGAGCGAAAACCGGGAAGATCTGCAAAGAAATTAAGAGAATTTTCCAGAACCCCAGGAACAGAAAAAATGAGTCCTGCACCTGTACACAACTGAATGAGAAGGTTAAGATCATGGGTGCTATTCACGGTAGATGGTTATTAATGTGACTACGAGCCACCCACCAAGTTTTTAATAAAAAAGTTTCTAATAATACGGCCGAGAGAACCATGCCTACATAAAAGTAGAAGCATTGCCCGGGAGAAATCTAAGCGGAATTAAACCATTGCCCACATAACTACAAAACACCTTTGCTTCTTAGACTAAACGGTATTAAAATTTCATATTTCATCTTCTAGATCTGCAGATGCAAGTGTCAACTTAAAAAAGGATATATTTATCGATATTTATAAATGAAGATATAGATTATAGAATAGCTGAATAGCTGCAATAAGAGTTTCTCACTCAATGAATAACTAATGAAAACCGGTCACGAGCATGGTACTCAGCAATAAGAATTTTATCGCGCTTAGCAACCAAATGCATGATCAACCTCCTCAGCTCACGGGGCATGATCTGGTTTTTTGTAATTATTCTCTCCCGAGATGATGATTAATATTAGCATTTACAATTTACAAATGATAGCACAAAATTGCAATCACGTCGGTATGAATATTAGTAATTTCAAACAAAACTGAAAACCAAAATGTCGGCCAGCCTGAATTATGCCAGACTTCCATTGTACGGTCACGCAAGTATAATCCTAATTGTACAAATGGAAACGGTGCTCTGTTACAAGGTAACGCGTTCAGTCTATTTAGACCGAAAGTAAAGTAAATTGGCGCAGGAGAATCGTTTTCAGTTTATCGTCATCAATTTATCTTCCAAAACTGTGGAAATTTCGTCATCCCGAGCGCAGATTATTTGCACACGATCCTTAATCTAAGATTCGAGTCACGTGACCAAAACGTACCGATCACGCGACGATCAGAGCATTCGTGACAGGTATATCGGAGACAAGTTCCACCTCTTGCAGACTGGGAAATAGTTGAGAAATAACTGCGTTTAGACTGTCAATGTTTCAAAAGTGTATCGGAATTATAGAAACACGGGAATCGGTCACGGCGCCACTTTGAGTTTAATGTGATAATCTGTTAACAGCAAGGAGAAGAAGGGAGGAGAGGCAGTCTCATTTTCCAGAGTGCTTGACACATGTTTACCATTTGAATTGCTAAAGATGAATTATTCAGAAAATATGAGCATGGCTGGTTGGAATCCTCCCAATGAAAATTCGGCGCTTCAACGGCATAAATTCACAACTTAAACCACATGATAATGGCTTCACAGTCAATTGGCATTTCGATATCATCCGACACAAAGTGAAACATTATGCGCGGTGTGATGAGGCGTGAAAATGTTGGCGGCAATCGGAACTGAGATCGTATCCGTACCTGCGTTTTTATTAAAGAAGACTTGGTCGATGCGATAATAATCATGGAATGAACTTTCGAGTTTTGGTCAACTCCTATGAATCTGATGATGTAATGATTCAGACCGTACAGTGATTCAGTCATTCAGTAAACACAATATAACAATTTTCCTGATGAGCTCAGCTAGGAGGAGGAGGTAAGCTCATAGCTTGACAAAGAAAGACTAGCTTGTGGAGCCTCATATATAACGCTCTCACAGCAATAAACTTTAATTTACCCTAGATGTGAATATCGGATGAACCGCATACACCCCTACGGTATTACCCGTACAAATAAGTGGCTTCCATCATATACTTCCCATTATTACGTGTTACAAAAGCTCCATTTCCCTTTGACAACCGAGGACCATGGAAGCTAGGAAATGACACCAATTATGATATGTGACTACAAACTTGTAGGTTGTTACAGTGTATTAGTCAGTGTAAATGGGAGTCTGCCGAGATTATAGCAAATTATTTTGCTATACCGCGGTGCAAGATGTCACTTCAGCAGAGACAACAAAGGCGCACATTTATGAAACTATCATTGGAGGACTAAAATGTGTTACGCAACGCTAAACTATTGTCATATTATATATTCTAAGGGGAAATCAGCGCTCATGCTCGAATGTCATGAACCCATTCACATGAAACGTCAATAGAGATTGACATATCGTTTATTGGAAGATTCGAAGTTGTCAAAACGTTTTAGTCCTTTATTTTTGCTGAGTATGCGTACAGTTTGAAATGTTGGCAATGACAGTCCCGCCCGGAGCATAGAATAAAAATGTAAAAATTAAACGATTGCATGTGCGCTGTGTAATCATGAGTATGACATCAAACACGATAGGCCATACCAATACTGTGCAAGCTGCATAAATGTCAGCTAAATTTGATTGAGGACTGACACAAGGGTGTAAATGAAATTTTAGTCGTCTGATGAGAATCAGGTGTGTCGCAGGGGTGTCGTCGAAATTCACTCGTACGACCCAGATTTAAAATTGCTTAAGATAAAGTTTTGGGGAAAATCAAATATCAAGTAAATTTAGGGAAACTTTTCTATAATCTACAATGTAAATCCTGCCTTTTCTGAACATGAGAAAAATCTTTAGTGTGGGGATTGAAGAAAGAAACAATATAAAATTGCAAATGATCAGGCCGAGCATCTAAAATAAAATCAGAAAATCATATGGGGATTGCATGAAAGTAATGATGGAACAATGTGAATATACCAAGAATTAACCACGCTCAATGAAGAGACGGTGTGGCGTCACCAACTCACCAACCTATTCTATGACAATGGCGTCACTTCAAATAGACTATTGTATTCATGGGCCACCGGAAATTGGCTCCGTGGCACACCTTTGATGGGAAGAACACAATTATAACGTGCTATCTGCAACTTGCAGTCACTTCTCAGAGGACATTGAGGGGCAGTGAAATGAGGGTTCCCTTTTATCATTTCTAATTCTCGCATAATCTAGGAATTTTAATACTAAAGAATTCATGAATTTGTAGCGTAATGCATTGAGAGGTGGTGCCTTTATAACTCTTTAACTAAATTGGGTTCCTCGGCAAGAAGAATTGGTCGAATAAAACGGCTCTCAGCTTCCCAGAATATCATATTGTTACAGCACATAACTTACTATTTAAATTCTTTAATTTATCATATTATTGTCAGGTTAAACGGAGTGTAATAGGTTACTTCGTGCTTTAAAAGAGGCTTATTAAAAGCAGGGGCGTAGCCAGATTTCTGAAAAGGGGGCGGCGAGTTACATTCAAAACCTGTTTAATAGTTTAATGTTTCATTTTGTTGGCTCAAAGCTCTCATTTTATCAAAATATCATCTTTCCAAAAGGGGGAGGCGGCCGCCTGTGTCGCCTCCCCCTGGCTATCGCCCCTGATTATAAAAGAGTGCAGTAAAATCTGAGACTTATTTAGTGATAGGACGAATAAACGTAGGGTCGCAGGCCCCAGTGTAGCGAAGAGCACAAATTTGGACGAAAACGCCGGTATTTACAGAGTAATTTGCGAAATGGTCGTTTTCCTTGCTCAAGAGGTCTATATGATGTCTTTACTTCTATAGGAAGTGAGGAAGTGTCGCATTCTTAAGGAGAGCTTTACACAGTTACAGGTGACTCTTAGAGTTAGTCGAGAGCTCTAAACGGCGACATCTAACCAAGATCTAGGGTTATAGGATGTCAAAGAATACCTACCCACACACACACACACACATGGAAACCCACGCCTGCAAACCATTTATCCATCATTTAGCGTCAAAATGCAAATGTTTGCATTCTGCTGCACCCAGGGTACTTCAAATTAGACTCCAAAAGCAGACATCAGCGTTACACAACTTCTTTTTTATTCATGGCTGGGTATAAGGGGTATGATTTTACATGATCCAAGAGCATACAACACTCACAGGCTACCTTATCATCATTGTGATCAACTTCATACTTCCTAGTCCAAATTCAGGTCAAAATGTCAAAAGAATCTGCTGACAAACAAAGAAACGCAAGGTAGAAACTATCGGAGACAGGTTCTCACTACTACTATATAAGTGTGATGTTCAGCTAAACTATAGGAACTACATATTCAGCAACCTGCAATTCCTTAAAAAGTGAAGCCTCACACCGAGCTACTCACAGGTGTAAATTGTAAAATAAGATGAAAGTTATACGGAGTCCTTTTGAACCTATGTCCTCCAATCCGAGGTGTTATAAGGCATCGCATTCACACAATGATTGGTATTTACTGGCAGGGATATCATATAGCTCGCTCATATCATTATCGAACAATGTTTTGCAGTAAGAGTGATGGAACATATATATTAAAAGCACTTTTTTCAAATCATGAAAACCAGCAAAATATAAATGATAGGTTTTCCACCTGGTCGGCCCAGGATCATTACACGATTAAAGCATCATATTATTATCAGAGAAACTGAAAGTAGTAGTTCAACTAACAAACTGTAGTCTTGAATGGTAGAGATAATATTAAGAAGACTTGCAATGTAATATTCTATTATTCCGAAAGTTCAGAGTCAATCTTAATATCTTTACCAAGCCACCACCAATTTCATAGATATACAACACATTAGGCATTCTCTTATCGTATTATCAGTACATAGTAATACAGGGGCTGGGGTTACTTGAAGTCTATCAGTTGATTACCATGATGGTGGGGGTCTGATCGGAGTTGGTAACCTAGTATGATGATAGCATCATGCAATTCATCTCTACTTCGACTCTGGGGGCATTGGGCATAATACCGTATACTTGAGTAATATGAACTACCAGCAACTATAGTACCATTTGCTGATATAAAGTGATATGTCTGGCTGTACCTATAAGAATTTTATTGATTAAGCTTCAGAATATTGATCCCGGGAATAGGGATGTTGTTCTCGGGATAATTAAAGATACCTGTCTGCGTGTGTGGGCAATTCGAACCTGAACTTTTGGATCATTGCAATAAAGACCCTTGTCCCAATTGCCAATTGGCCTTTTGTCTTACCTTCGGGCTAATTTGGATAAGAATTAGGATCTGAATCTGTTATAAACCACCGTTTGAAAATCCATCTTTGACCGAAATAACATACCGGTAAAATTCAATAAACGATTTAAACGGTACTAAAACGAATAACAATAAACACCAATAAAAACATAAACAGCACTTCTCATGACCGGGCACCAATCGGGTGACGATGATTTGGTCATACCACGTTATGTAAATATAGCGTAAAAAACCATGAAGCAATCACGCGCTCGGGCTACAGAACGATTATGATTTCATAATAAGTAGACATTAGCAGACGGAAAACAAGCGCGATATTACAGGCTGCGAGCACGAAATAGGCGGGTAACATGACGTTTCTGTAAAGATTTTAGTTGATTAATTGATGACCTTGTACCGCCTATTTTCACAGTTGCGACATCTAAAGCACTATAACCTCCGGATAAAACGGCACATGGGTTTTAATTACCAGATAAAACAACAATATAATTTCAGGCATCAGCTCCCAAGGATTATTATAATTGTTGATAACGATAACTCGGCAACTGGTACAACATTGCACGAATTAATTATAGTCGTATGAATTAATGAAAAAGTAGGGCGAAATAATCATATAATTCATTGTGAACAAGAAAATACTTTCTACCGTGAGGTCGTAGTGATAAGAAGTAATAATTTCATAGTTGAACTGAGTACTGTTTTATCTAATTTAACTGAGTATTCAAACGAGTTGGTATATTGTTTCAAAGTTTCCTACAGTTGTAACATTCAACTCTTCGACACAAAATCCATAGGTTCAAGTTACAAATGCGACAAAACATTGGCGATAGTGCAGGAAAAATAAATGCGGCAAAGCCTCGCGTAGTGTTTCATAGGTGACAGAGGATAACAGGATGATTACATCCGGGCGATCAAATGATCAAATGCCTCGCAGATTATTTAAGTCCTTGAATTTTGAAATCATTATCACTGACGACAAGTATCCCAGCGATGTTCGAAAATCAAAAGTGTCTAAATTTGAAAACGCCGTAATTTCCTTAATTATAATAAGACAATGAAACCACTGAGCTGGAAATTCAACGGAAGGCAGCGCTATACAAACGGCCACATTCTACCCTGTTATCCTGTCTTCAGCGATCAGAGTATCCTAACTATTTACTAACTTAACCCATTGCAATACAACGAGGTTAACAGAAAGTATAACAAAAGCCAGTGGACTCACATTCATATGAAAATATGGAAGTGGCACCAGAGGAATGAGCTGTTCGACGCCCACAATTCACAACACTAAACCGTGATAATTACGTCACTGACTAACATAAACCTACCATCATGTGCACTGCAGAATAAAGTATTGTCCGATGATACAAAACAACATTCTATAACTTCGTAGCAACTCACCTTGATGTATATGAATAAAGAGTTGTGGTATGTATTTCGCAGTTCATTGCACTGAAGGGTACCTAATGTTGGTTGAAGAGTACTTAATCTCGGTTGAAGAGTACTTAAATACTTAATGTCGGTTAAAGAATATAACTCTGCTTAGAACTTTTTGAAAAAACAACATTGATTTCAGCCCCACAGCAACCAATAACCATGAGTGAGCTTCCGAAATCGTTTGCGGGCAAACGATACGTTTATTTGATTGAGCAGAAATATCTACCTAAATTAAGTACCTACCTTATTATTAGAGCAAATAAACGTCTAACGAAATTTTAGTGGCGACGCCCAAATTTGTGTACTATCATGGTAGGGGGCCGGAAAGCTGACTCATTTGCAGTTGACAGGATCAGAAATATTGGAATATATTACAGCAGCAGCAGCCAGCAAATTCGCACACTACAAGCTGTTCATTAAAATCTCATGCAAAGCTTCGCGCGGCTTCATGCCCGTTCCATGGCTCAGCTAACTGCTGGGAAGCTGCGTGAAATGGTTGAAAGCTAACCCCTGATCTGCATCATGCTGCAGGGTGTGGCTCGGTTCAATGAAGCAACGACGAGTTACCTGATACATCCTTAGCGCACACAAAACGTGCCCTAAACGCACCCGGATCAAAATGCGCCCAAATCGCATGCACCCTAAGACCTCTAAACACACTCTAATCATATGTGCCCTAAATGCGCCCAAATCGCATCCGAACTAATGATCCAACGTATTGAAGAGCGAAACCCTTAAAAGCTGCACGTTTTGAAAAGCGAAACCCTCAAAAGCTGCACAACCCTCCTCCTTACAACGCAAATAATCCACTTTAGCACTTTGCCCAGAATTACTCATAAAAAGCTAAAAAGAGAATAATCTTGGAAACCAAGCCCATTATTATTATTGATCATAAATGCACCAAGTATTCATTTATGGCTCGTGGCCATTATTTCATAGAAACGTCAAAGGGGGTGCCAGCGAAACAGAATTATAAATGCAATCTAATAATAATGGAGCTATTTTCGTAACAGAATAACACGGGGTTGCTATTTATAAAGATAATAATGGAAGGTGTTACTAAAACATCATATAATATGGTAGTTCTGGAATGGTCATTCTAAGAAACTGCATTTAAAGTTGTTGTGCAACGTTACGATGTCACCAGTTACATAACGAAATAAAGGTCATGGGCCCACGAAATGGTCCAGGTTGATTGTGACAATGCGATATGCCATTTGAAAGTCGTTAGTCAATTTTGACTTTTATGATAATATTAAATGAAGGTCTTTTCTTCTGAAGAAAAATATATCCAAGCAAACTGAACGGGTTAGAATAGAAGTAGTCGGTTTTATCAATCTTGGGGAGAAAGGAAAGTAATTTCTTGTAAAATTGCAGCAATTCGTTCCCAATTTTCGATGACAAGTAGTATCCTCAAAAAAGCGTCCGGTGATTTATAGATGTTGATTAAAAGAAAACAGAATATTCGAAATATTCGCGGAATGCAGATCATGCTGAGTCTAAAAACATGATAGAATATGCAAAAAGTGGAGCGATCTCAGGGAACACACGAGACACGTGCACAGTCCAGAATATTCTCCTCACGCGCAGGACAAAGAGCTGATCTGCGTCATCAACTCACTATTCTAAACCATGATAATGACGTCACTCTCAACCACCATTTAACCTTACGCCATCAGGTAAAATTATTATAGAAGTGTTAATAACCTAATAACTATTGTGAAATATGTACTGAGAGTCTCCCTTGGGCACTGGCGTGTGAAAAGAAGACAACATTCTTTCTTAAAACTATTATATTGCGATGATATTATTATAGTTAAGAAAGGGATGGTCAATTCAAACACCAATTAAAAATTTTAAACCTAAAATTATAAAAATTATATTTATAGCGACCAATTTAAACAACTCCTACTTCTTTACTTTTCACTTTGAAGAGTTATATGTGGCGGAAAAGAGAGAAAATTCTAGATTCTACATAAAAAGTTGAGGCCTCGGACAAGGCTTCACTCATAAAAATCTATCAGTTAAAAATTCAAAATCTCCACAGCACTTAACCTATATTAGCTAGTCGTCGGTCATTGATAATAGAACAACCACTACTAAGGAATTAGGAATATAAGCATCAGAAATTCCACTAAAAAGCTAATATCGCCAGATATACTAAATTAAAAAGCCCTCCTAAATCTGTGTGCCTGTAAAACCAGATGTTTTCCAACACGGGGATCAAAGTAAACTTGAAGATGCTCACCCATGGTAGGCGATAACGAGTGAGATCACTAATTATTCAAACCCAACGGCCGAATACAAGGCATTTAAACGTCATCAATTTAATAGGTCGTGCCAGAACGATGACGAAATTGGGCCTAACTTTTAACCGCCTTTTTATTCAGACCGCATATCAGAATGGTGAGCTGATGACACAGATAAGCGCCTACTTTCCACTGCGGATCAGTAGAGGGCGGGCCGGGTCATCAGTAACATCATCAATTAATAGGGACGCTGGTCGAGGCAACAGGTGCCTAATAGGCACCATAAACCCGTGCTGGCTCAGGAAAGATGCCACGCCCAAAAACTATGCTGTTTGGAGTAATAAATTCACTGTAAAGCACATGATAATGATGTCAATCCCAACTGCCTTATAGGTCTAATATTCATGGAGGGCTAAGTTACAACTTACGATGTCGCACAAACAAACCAAAGACACCCGCACAAACACACCCAATTATAGGTAATTCAGTAATAGTGGGGTGTATTTATAGGTTCATAGCGAGGACATGATTATTATGAGTAACTTGAGGAGTCCAAATTTGGGGGAGAGAACGTGAAATATAAAATTAAAGGGGACCGGGAAGTATAGTAGCCCAAGACTGAGTAGAAGACTCATAGCTTTAAAGAAACAAGAATTGCGCCTGCACCGACACAATTTTTGTAGTTCCCGTAGGCCGTATGCAGGCGCTTAATTTCCCTCCCCCACGGTGCTTGATGTAACCTTAGCATCATATTCATAATAAGATAATACAAAACGCAGTCGTTTTAAATTAATAAGAGTAAGACTCTGAGTATGAATATTGTATTTGTTCCGATGCGGGTGCTGCGTGCAACCACCGAGAATACGAATTGGCACGTGCCATTTCTTCTAAAATTCCTGCGCGCGCGTTCGTTGTTGTACTCAGTTCGTTGTAGATTCTGTGCCATTTTGTTGAATTGGTTTACATTTCACATCAAATTGTGTCACCGTTTATTCACGCGATGTATTTTCTTGAATGTTTATACTAAGTTGATATCACTTTTTATATGATTTTCAAATTTCGTGCTTTTGTTTTCTGTTTCAATGCTGTCTCTTGTTCCAAAAAGCAATATTCGTCTTTCACAGCGAATAGTATTTCTCAAACTTAGTCGAATCCAGCAGAAAGTCTAATAGTTATGCAGTTTGGTACTAAACCTAGTACAAAACCGAAGCCTTTTCCTCAAATCCACCAGCCAACTCACACCTACGATTTTAACTTTTTAAGACACGAATTCTTCAACAGTCTAATTAAATTTAGAACTTATCATTATTTAGGAGTTCGAGCATGTGGCACGGATGGGCCAGATCAACCTATATGATTTATAATTTTGACAACCGACAGCTCCATGAATTAAGAAATTCGTTATTTTGAAGATGTATGTGATATGGGGGGGGACGGACGGAGGGACGAGGGACGGAGGGACGGAGGGACATTTTCGCGACTATTATTATAAAGGAGCAATCCGGGCACTTTCCAGAAATTACAGTAGTTCTATTGCAAATCTGGACCTGATATACACATATCCTATTTCTCACATTCCCAAACCACGATCTCTGCCAACCCTCTCATTTGCCTTTTTGTATTCACAAAAACGCCAATGGGGAGGGAAAAAATTCGTCAACAATTAACATTCAACATGGTAGTTTAGTTAATTCATGAGGTTTCCTACAAATACACGATATTCTCATATATAAGCTCAATCGGATAAACTTTTATTTTTGGAGACTCCTGAGAAATGAAAGTACAACGGACACTGTTTTCAGCAAACAATAAGGTATGGTTGGGAATAAAAAACAAATTGATAAAGTGGAAGACTGGAATGTATATTGGAGACGGCAGACTCCAAGATATGAGACGAAATTGGATCACGAATGAAAAGTAAAAGTTTTTGGCCAAAAATCAGGGTTTTCTATCGGTCATTATTGTCCAAAATTGAGGAAACTCTAAATTGTGCAAGGTTATTTTGTTTGATTTAATGTCAATGTCTAACCTCACAGAACTGCAAAATCTCAGCATTAAAAATACGTAATGAGCGTCCTATATTTTGTTGAGAACATTTTTGATCAAACGGTGACTTACACAAGCCGAAAACGGAAATCAATATATATCATTCAAATATCAAATTGTGAAAATGTCAAAAAAAACCTTCTAAAAATAAAGTAATTTCCTAATGGGACATAGGGTTCCGGTCCGTAATTACTGAGATAATTTACCATGACAAAACAGTTTTTACTTTTCATCACTTTTACTCCCATTTCTGGAAGTTCCTTTCAGCGTTCAGACTGTGTACAATAACAAAGGCGGTATATAGAGGTATAACTTAAAACTTACATAAAGCGTCATCAATCATACAATGATACGCAATGATAATGACGACACTCTCAGTCACCTACATACTATCGTGTGCAGCAAAATATCATGCCCAAAAAATTTAGAGCCTCTCTTACACCAGAACGCGCAAAAAATTAGTCTGGTTTGATTGAATTCAATGCAGAGAATTAGTTATTGTTCGCGTATTAGTAACGGTGCGTTGAAATACCGAGCAAGAATCATAAAAATGCAGGAAATCGGTGTTTCATAAACCAGAAGGAAATAACAACACAATATAACCAATAGATTATAGACAGCCTGCTCAAGTGACTTTAAAAGCTTATGTAAATGCAAATTACGAATCATCTGAAAGCAAATGTTGCTCCCTCACATAATGTCATTATTATTTGCCAATCGCCAAATTGTTGCCAAGATTCAAAAATCCATCTCGAGTGGTAATTATGACTTTTGTAATCGAAACTATTGAAATATTCAATGTACTAATGTAGGATTAACCTGTGAAACTTGGATCAGGACGGTAGGTCGGTAGAATGAATAATGAATGCAGTAAAAGGATGAATGCTTTCTTTTACGTCGATGTCAAAGGTTCTGAGATTTTAGAATGCCTTCTGAAATTTCCACATGACCACAATTTGTACGCGCGTGATACTGATAACAAGCGCGACTCGGAAATTTCAGAATGATTTTCATTTCTCGACCTCGCCAAATCTCAGTTACATACTGCTATAGGAAGCTGCTCGAATCTACATCAGCAAAAAAGGCAGGAAAAATCACGACATATGCTGACAAGTCACGGCAAACCACGGGCATACCTAAACTTAGCGCCCACATTCCTACCAACGTTTTACACTAAAACCAACACATTCCAAACAACTAAACAACACAAACACGTAGGTATATCACTGTATGGACGTGCTGCTGAAAACTTTAGGATTGATGCTATATGTGTCGTGCTACGCAAAAAACGATTTCTCGAGAGAGGTAGGGAAGGAATAGAAGTGTTGATGTGGCTGTAAAACGTCGACAACATATATTCAGAACTTTATTAGCCTGAATATTTGGATTCCTTACCAAAACCTGGAACGAATTAACGTTATTAAACAATTAATCAGGTTGTTGAGTGATCTCAGCTTTATTTGAAGTTTGGATTTGACGAATTTTTAATTAAATCGAAGCGCTATATATTGAAGTAATTTAATAGTGAAGCATTTTACCAAACAAATAGCGTCTTGATAAATATTCGAGATAGTTAGCTCGATTCTCGGAAATTAATCGATTAATCAGATTAATCAATCTGGTAATCGCAAATAGAACTATAAATTGATAACCTAATTTGATAATTGGTTGGCTGTTTCGTGTCGAGTTTCCTAATGAAATATATATAAATTTCTGCTTAACTTGCCTGACACAGAAATCACACGAAGAATTTCCCATTAATCAAAGCAATGCCAAGGATCTTGCGATAAATTGTAAAATCATTGCCAATAAACATACGCGTGTCCCTTGTCCCCAGAGCAAAACCTCACTTCAAATTTCTAACAAAATTTAACTATATAATTATCTATCAGAATACAAAGGGCTGTATCCACGACCCCAAAGTTAAGACAAAAGTGCGAGTCTTTCATGTACACTGTATAATATAAGCTAACAGATGGTGGCCATATGTTTTGTAAGGAACTCAGAGAGACCTCAGCTCAATAGATAGCTAGAAATAGAGATCTCATGATGATACGATATTATATTTATTGATATGATCATTACACACTGCTCTGAAGACTAAAGCTTCTTAGTTCAAGTTCAATAACATATTATATTCATCATCTTTTAAGTAAAAGTTCATCAATATATAACTTTAATATTAATGATAATAATTTACGAATATTAATAATAATTTACAGATATTGATCATAAGAGTTGCTAAAATTAATGATGGGAAGGGTATATCAGCAATGTGTCAAATTTCTATTGTTAACAATAAATATAAAGTCTTAACATCATATTTTTTGATTCTTCCTGCATTGGATTAACATCTAAGCTGATCGAATAGCGTAATAGCATGCCCCAAAACTACAAGTCCATGCGATCGGTTGATTGTGGCCAGTAATATTTCTATTCTTGTCTACCCCTTGTACTGTAGGTACATCAGTGATGTAAAACGATGAACCCATGTTTGTATTATTAGTAAATAAACAAACAGAAGAATATTTTATTTACGCAGCTCTGTTATTGCAAAATCTATACAATGGAGACTATAGGGACACCCTACACTCACTCACAAACTGTGAAGACAAAACAGGGACTTGATGTGTTATGAAATGGAAGCTTTTAAAGCAGGGGCACCGCATGACTGGTAAATATATGGCACGAGACAGAGTTAAAATGGGAGTGACACTGATCGGCAAAAACCCTGCGCGCGCGATAAATAGGCACTTCAACTTCATATCATGATGTACAACGCGCTATGATAATGACGTTATTTAACCGCCTATTTATGATCCATGGCCATGTAGACGTTACAGTGGGCACAAGACGCGTATCATAGACATGAGACGTGGGCAAGACCAGGGTGACACTCCTGAAGGGTTACCATACACGTTAAGAGATCAGAGTACGTCAATGCGGGGTTATATCGAGGAAAAAGGGAAAAGTCCACCCAGAAACGATAGCTAAATCACAGTGACTGCGTGCTGATGGTTTAGAATGGGGAATTCATGATGACAGCAAAATGCTCGGATTCTGGTGGAACTTATATGGTTAAAATAATAATAATGGTTTTTCGGGAGGTTAGCAGATTATCAAGTTTCACTATCCCCCGCGAAGATATTCCTGGAAATTCCAATCCCATAATATATTTATACGTCCTGGGAAAGATTCAACTATTTATATACTTTCATTGGTAGATGATATAGTTTTATTCACGAATAATATCATTTAAATATGCGGATAAAGAGGGGCGTGCCACTCAAATCTGGACGAGTTTGCGGCTGAGTCAGGAGGAACTCCTTAACGAGCAGAAAACGAAACTGTAGCAGAACTGGGAAAAGGCAAAATTTCACCCACCACGCCCAAATATTACCCCAAACGGTTTCGATCTATTTGAAACTAATATTCGTTAGATTCTTTATACCAAAATCTGAAATGGCTCAACATATAATATGCACCTTGAAGATTTGAAGTTTAACTGTTTAACCAGATGTCTAGTCTGTGAATTTAAGGGAAGAGGGAAGGGGTAAAATCTTAAAGTGAGTCTGGGAAAGTTTAATTGAAATTGGAAATAAACTATCAAAATTCAAGGCACGACACAACACCCCCGCTGGTGCACTGTGAACTATTAAAGTAGAGAAATATTATTTTGCTCAATTTCCAAGAAAAATTATCATGAAAACTCACGTTTCTTCAAAATTCGTTGATTGACGAATTGTCATTAAAAAATGCAAGAGCTTATTTGGTATGCTTTTAATCTTATTAAAGTGGATCTTTAAAACTCATAACAGCAAGTGGACTGGATCTTTAGAACTTAAAACATCAAGTAAACTGGATGAGGATCTTTAGAACTCAAAACAGCAAGTTTTCAGGCCGATTCATGAATGAATCCCATCAGGATATATCGGTTCAACTACTCAAACAGTGAGCAAATAACCAATAGTATTAAACATATTGCCGCCATTATGAAGGTGCAAATGAAATACGTCTCAAACATATTACATTAATTTATAGCCGAGTGCCCTATAATCTATATATTATCATTAGGGCACTAATATCATTGTATAAATATGTTTAAATGGCTACTGCGTAAACATATTAATAAACACAATCAATAATATAGATTCTATGATTCCCGTGAGATTGATCTGCCATTAAGGAGTCTGGTAAATCTGTAATATTCACTTCTGACGGAGGCACAAGTCGTATGGCATGTGGCGCGTTCATGTAACCGATATATAATGTATTTTGACGACATCAGTCCCCATTATAAGCCCTGAAGACACGGGACACCGCTCTGATATGTCTATAATATGTCTGTTATTCAAAACAACATGTTCTGAGTAATATCGGCGGGGTATAAGCTCACCCGTAGGATCCCGAAACCGTCTTGACATCGACCAATCAGCACGCGAGTTCACCGTCTAAACGCGCGCTGATTGGTCAGTGTCAAATATAAACCTGTAGCTATTATGCCATTGTACGTGTGGTGTCTGTAACTCATGCGAATGCTTGTAGTTGTACGTCACGAGGCCCGAACAGTCTAATGAACAAAATAATTACTACCAGGGCATGCAATTAGTTCCGGACAATGTAGGACTATCAGAATTAAGGTTCAAGTAGACTCGTGTGTCTGACAATAAAAATGATAAATCAATAATAAAAAGACGACTTTTGTGAATGGACAATATCATAATACCATGAAATTGCCACAATTAGAAATATGAATCCAATTAGCACGTAAAAAACGGTTGATCAAGAAAAATGGCCGTTCTTTTACGATACATTCGCCGACTATATTCACGAAACACAGCTCCTCAAATATCGCTAAATCGTCAAAAATCGTATAATTTTGACAGAGCAAATCCCTCTGAGTCTCCTAAAACGAATCAACTTGCACATTGACAAAGCTGCCGCTTCTGGCAGCATTCCCTGGCCGACTGCAGGCCACTTCCTTCGTACCACTCAGGTGAAGACAGGTTTAGAGCGGGAATTATAAAGTTAGTACGGACCATCGGCCTCACATTTCACGTAAATATAGTAGTAAATACACGTAGAATACACTGCGATATTCTCGCACCGTCTCACTGCCGTTGACTCGTTGGGTTGTGAATGAGTAGCACACGACTAATAATGACGTCATTATCAGGGTTTAATGTGGTCAGTTGCTGATGTCAAGACTGGTTATAATAAAGAAACGCACTTAGGTTCCGCTGCTGATCATTCTCAATGATGACCACGTGTCAATAAATTACACAAAGTGTCTGTTATAGAATATCTTCACGTGTGTGATCATACCGGGTCTATTCAAAGAGGAAACTTCGAAAATTATAAATTCAGTGAGTTGAAAAATTCGGTGAATTGAAAATTCACTGAACCGTATAAACGGTTATCAAATTTAAAGTAAACGGCATCGTGGAAATGAGACATTCCACGATTCATAGTTGGCTGCATAATTCTGCAGCGTGCCACATAACTACACATTTACACGAGTAAAAGCAGCTACGATAATGGGAGTAATGAATGCGACAGGCTTTTATATTGTTACGCGGGTAGTAAAGTACATAAATACTTGCCTGGCATATTTATGCTAAGAGCGTAATGGCAATCCACTCTTGCAACTCTATCGGAAGCTAATTCTAGAAGTATCTGCTCAACAAACGCGGGGAGTCTTCAAAGATACGCGAGATCATCCAAGAAATAATGTCATTGAGGCCAATTTCTGTCAATATTAGGATATTAGTAAAAATAATCCGAATTTCTGTCAACGTACTGACAAAGATATTATTTAATTTCATTAATTTATCATTAAATGAAGGTCAGTCCGGTAGGAGGAACTGTAAATTATATATCAAAAATTATCAAACTTTGAATTGCAATTAATCTAAAACATTCAATTCGGAAGACAGGTGAAGAGAAAAGAGATTAACACTTCATATCAAATTAGCGCTGTAGATCAAGTCACTTTCAACATAATATTGGTAAGTTGATACGGTAAAGTAAGTTAGAAATTTCCTACTGATAAGTGGTTATTCACATTTCCTATCTAGATTTTGACGTAGTGTCACATGATATTAGTATGATATTCCAAAATGGCAGTTAAATGCTTATTGACGCCGCGCACTGTTATTTTGCGGCGTGTGACACCGCGCAAATAAGTTTGCTAAGCAAATAATATAATATGCTTTTGCTAAATCATTATAAACGACATTGCGCGCTATCATAGTCATAGGTTTATTGTTGAAATGACAGCGCGTGGAGACATTACACTGGCAGACTGCGCAGCCAAAAGCACATTGGTGAATGGTAAAGAAGTAAAGTCTATTCAATATCACTGTCAACCAGGACCGCATGTCATTTATTGCGTCAAACAAGGTGTAACCTTCAAGATTTTAAACATTTAAATTACGATTATTATGAGTCGGACACAAAACAAAACTAAATCGTGCTATAGAAGCTTAGTGAGGATTAAAATCTAAATATTTAGAATACGAGCTCATGAGTAGAACTGTGTTTTCATAATAATGAATAAGAGCTGAAATGAAAATAAATTTTCATGTGTGCAACAAAGGGTATAAATTATGAGATCCAATTCCATGAGTCAGAAGCTCAATATATGGGCATGTTACACGTGTTAGCAACGTACCGTCTTTCGTCATAGTAACACGTGCAAGTCGCTATAGCAACGGGAAATATTAAAAGCACCACGTAACAACACACGGCATGAGATTGGTGGGGGGTGCAATAACATACAGTGAAAAGCACCACGTCATAGCAACACGTGCAAAGCACGTCATAAAATTAATACTCGTTCTACAATAAACTTATTAAAAGTAAGATTGATTAGGAAACGTAATGGCACCAGAGGTCCAGAGGCGGACTGCAATGACGTTAAATATTATTGGGAATGCTGAATATCTGAATATACACCTAAAAGTTAGAAAAAATATCATTGATTTAATCCGGGGCAACAGAGTGTAACTAAAACTACCGAAACTATAAACCAATATGTATAAATGTGATATAAAAGAGGCTAAGGGTGACTTGAAGTCTGAGGGATCAGTGAGGATCAAAGGAGTATTAAAACACAAAAAGCTACACAAAATAATAAACGCATAGAAACAGAATAACGTAAATTTTCTTTACTGGAGTTGAAATAAAGAAATAAACTATAAAGGTCTCAGGAACACGTCACAAACTCACCACTTTAAACAGTAACAATGACGAAACACATGCTCTCGGCACACAAAACAATTACCTCCACAATCACGATAGAATATATACACAAAATATAAGCCTTTCAATGCACGTGTGATCGATAGAAAGAGAGGGAAATAGTAACACATCTGATGGACCCTAATGTTTCAGGGTGTCAAATAATCGTTTCGAACATATGTGTATATTTACACGGCGTCTTTAACGTCAGGACCACCACCACCTGTTCTAGTCTTATCTCACACGAGTAACTTCCATCACAAATCACAGGCGGATGAGAATGACGTCATTATCATGGTTTAAAGTGGGGCGTTAGAGACGTAAAATCGTCCTTTGACGGGCTCAACTTCCACAAAACTCCACGACGAGTATTATTATATGGACACATGGTGAACTCCCAGAGAATCCAATCTAAATTATTGAACCCCGCACACCTTGAATATACGCCGCTAAACGTCACTGACTCAGCACTCTAAGCCCTTATGATGACATCACTCTGAACAGCCTATATTTCGTCACGTGACTGCAGGTTTTGTTGTAAGGGTTTTACACACGGTCCTGCAGGGGTGTATTATGATACACAAGAGAGAGGAGTATTTGTAATCTTTGAAATTAAACTGCTCCTCATCCTAGAGATACTGCTCCTGTCACAAATTAAACTTGTGCGTGGTGGTGGTAATCTGGTATAAGACTGAGAAAGTTGGGGGCATGGTCAATCCTCCCAAGAAATACGATTGAAAGGTCTCTTTATAAGTGGTACCCGTTACGAGTTGTGGAAACAATCCAAACCCTTTGAAATAAAATAAATTAAAACAGGATTAGACAGGAAAAGTAAACTGCTCATCCTTTTAAACGCTGCTCTTGTCACAAATTAAACTAGCGGTAGTGTGGTGTGAGCGGTAGCAGGTAGTCATCAAAACCTTTGAGCTTGAAATGGACGCAGTATCGCTTTTCAGGGGTCAACATTTAAAGATTTAAATAACCCCTTGATCAAAGCTTCAAGAATCTATGATATCCTATCTTTCCAGGTCAGATCAGAATAATTTTGGAATTTTGTGTGCTGCGAAAACGGTTCGGACCAACTTTTCGAAACGGAATTAAAAAAAAATGTAAAGAAGCATAGAAATATAACTGATAGCACAAAAGTTGTGTAGAACTAGAAGTCAAACAACTTGAACCAACGAGTAGTTCTGTTCCGCATTATTTCTGTAGAGAAAAAATTCTCAATTCTAAAGAATTCTAAATTATTGGAATATCGATTGTCTTTCATGTCAAAATCATTAATGCGCGATAATTCATCATGAAGAGATATTCCATTTTTGCTTCTTATTCTGGTGAATAGCGTCCGAAATACCGATCAATAATATTCATAATGAAGCGTTACGTGACAATTTCACGAATTCCTGCTTTAACCTAAATTAGACATGCCATTTTAATTCATAGATTCTTAAAATAGAACTCGTTGGGAGCTAAAGTTTTATAAATAGCTGGCAACCCGAATTGACAAGTCGCAGGTCAAAATCGACGCAGGAGTAAACATCTAAAAATAACTAAAGGATCGCGACACTTGGTCGAGTTGACTATCCCCAGCACTTTAATAGCAGGTATATAACGCTCCGATAAATGGTAGGTTATAAGGTTGAACATGGGATATCACACAATGAAATCCTCCGAGTACCAGGTCTCCTATAGCGCCATGTAGAACGAACAAAAAGGCTGAACAATGACAGAACTCAACGATATCTAAATGATATGGCTAAAGCCCACGTACATAGAAATAAGTTATATCAAGTGACGATATCATGACGGTTTAAAATACCCAATTGGTGGCATTAAGTTGCCTATCTTCCGTGCGCCGAAACAAAGAGCAGGACGAGTTCATATTGAGTCATTGTGAACACTTATAACGCGCACAAAGACTCCTACACAGACACAGTGCACCCTAATTCACTGGGGGCGTAATATATTATTATTCATGACCCACCCATCTGAACACCACACTCACACACTCACTCACACACTTAAACCTTTATGAGGGTTATACTGTTATACACCTGAGAAAGAGGCGGTTCATCCTCATCAATAGTCCATTATAACGTGTGATAATGATGTCATTGGTACTTGCCAGCTATACTCAAAGGTGCTCGATTTAAGACTGACTTTACACAACCCAAAGGCTATGTATTGAGAACATAAGTGGCACCATTTCCTTTTAAATTCTAATCTTGCTACACGCACATAATGGACACCTTTCATGATATAACTCGAAGGTGGTGAGTTTTGGTTGGGATATACACTGGCAGGTTTGTATGTAGGTCTTTATGGTACATTGTAAGATTGATGAATATGTACCTATTCCCTAATCCCTATAATGTTTTTAGGCAGTGCATTTTGAAACCCTTCAGCACTCTTGAGCTGTTCAAAACAATTTATTGTGAATCAGGAAAGCATAATTTATTATGATCATGCTGCTTGGAACAGTGCACAACCACTAATTTCGCACGGAAATGCCAGTTACACAACAAAATTAGAATCCCAGACATCTAGGATTTCAAAATTCACTATTTCAACAAGTGAAAACCTCGAAACATAACTCGTAAGAAGTACAAACGTCTGTAATAAAAACCTCGGTCTTCGGCCTCGGTCTTAATGCACGAAATTACACACTTGAGCCAATCGTGTGTAATATCACGGTCTGTAAGTTTAACTCGTCACTTATTCTAAACCCTTCATTGTGTGATGAGACAATATTGTGTTTGTGTAAGATGTAGCTAAGTCAGCTGTTTAAAGCTATAATATGAATGAGGCAGTTTGGTGCTAAATGATGAATGAACGCGAGGAAGGAAGAATATAATGAATGCCCTTTTATAACATTTACTCTTTCATGTCTTCAATGTTACCTGATCATGTCTCGAAAATATTCAATTTTGGTATCGCCCATCCCTTCCCCAAGAATCATACTTAAGGTAGAATTGTCCCCACTAAAATTCTAAAGAATTTTATTCAAGTAGATAGTAATTAGATGGAATTGCACTTTGAAGAGTTCGGAAGAATTGTCCTTAGATTGAATTGTAAAGAGAAGGAAACGGGATTTTCCCATACCAGATCCTGAATTTCATTAAATATTTTGATGAATCAACTTAATTAACTAAATTACACGAGATTTTAGCATTAAAATAAGATAATAATCATAAATAACGGTGCACAATTATCACGAATTAGAAATTATATATAGCTAATACATGTTATATTAATTTTACTAATTATCACAGAATCACAATAATTATAGTTTACCAAGACACGGTATCCAATTTACTCAAAAAACGTAAAAAATCTAAAAATAAAAGTAAAAACATACTGGCACAAGTTATCATATATCATGACCATACAGTTATTATACTACAGTATCATGATACACTTATTCAATTGGCTAAGTGCTGAAAATGGGCTTTTACGTTGGACAGAGGTTCTTTATTTGCATGTTTGCAGTCTCAATGCAGACTCTAGAACGCCAGCATATATTGAGGAAGTATTAGCTTACCCACCTGGGTCAATTTGACATTGACCAATCAGCGAGCGAGTTGACCGTAAACTCGCGAGCTGATTAGTCAATGCTCGTTGTTATGACGATTTGGAGATCCCCAGGGTGAGCTAAAACAGTCGATATTAGTGCAGCCGTATGAGATATAGCAATCTTACGCTGAATATTCACTTGGCGTTCCCGAGTCCGCCTGAAGGACTACAATCATGATAAAGAACCTACGTCAAGTTGTATGGAATAGGAAAGGCGAGAAACAACTAAAATATCAAGATCTGTAAAGTTTACATGAGGATGTAAATAAGTAAATAATGGCATAGTTGATAGTAATTTTATGGCACAGTTATTCTATTATTCGATGATAGGTGCATGGGAAACTCAAGAATTCTGGACAGCTGAAGAGCTGAATTTGAAATGATCGAAGGAAATGTTTTGGTGAAAAAATCAATATAATAAAACAACTGAATTTATAAAAGAAGAGAAACGTGAGTTTGCAAATTACAGAATAAGAGAGAGTGAGCTCCTAAATTAGCGAGTAAGAGCAAAAAAGACAGGTATCATAACTAAAGTTACTATGATAACTGAAAACACTGCTGTTTTAGTGTTTAGCACACTAACTGTAATCTAATTCCATCTGTTGACGAAATAATGACGGCACTGTGACGTGGTGGATCATGAAGTGCAGCTGAACTTGTCTTTATGGTATCCTCTTATGTCAATGACGTTGATAGATTTAACTTATTTTATTTAGGGAAAACCGACAGGTTGTTGGCTATATATTGTGAAATCATTATGTAATTGAATGATAGAATATATTACTTGAATAAAGTGACAGGTGTAATTCGCATTATTACTTTCTCCTATTGAAACTTAGTGTATTTTGGATGGAAATTGGAGGCTTGAAGTGAGAACAGGAAACCTTGGAGCAATGGAGGGTGTATGAAAATTGCTGATTAGATCATCAATCAAAGATGAGTGCAAGGGGATACTGTTGACCTAAACAAAAAATATCCAATATTCACGCTAAACTAGCAGGCGTTCAGTCTTACATAACGAACAGGCAGATAAGTAGTGTGAATTCTCCGAAGCTTGCCGTCCATTTTGACATCGGGACGATTTAAAGTTTTTCATAATAGGAGTAGATTTCAGCATATCGTATTGAGTTTGTCCTGCAAAACTGAACTGATCATACACGTCATCATATCATCGTCACTCGAATCAATACACTAAGTAACCTACAGAGTATATTTATAGCTAGTATCGTCACAAGGAAATCATTTTAATCCTAGATTGTGCGGTGTGCCGTAGCTGGCTTATTCTGGACGGTTGTACTTCTTGGCACGGCTCCTGTAAATACGGGAGAAGTTTTGAGGGGAGGGAGAATGTTTCGAATCGGTAAGGTCAAATATTGATGATTCTCCAAAGATCAATCTAGATGTTGGATTATAAAAACAGCTTGAGAGCGTGGATCAAAAGAGGCTTCACATAAAATAAATTAAAGATCGCAAAAGTATTTATATGATTAGCTACAGCGAAGAAATGAGAGGAAGAGAAAATATAAAATGGCACAGCGAGGCATCATGGAGGGATGGCTCGAGCCTTTGAAGACCGCGTGATATCGCTGAACTGTTACAGCACAGCTTCATTCATGCTTATCAGCCGGACTTTACTTTGTGGGCTAAACCGCCTCCCAAACTTGACACCAATTACCGTCAATCCCCGGATTGCAGCAGCAAAGGCAGAAATGTGCAATAAAAGAATATACAACATTTTCATTTCATGAAGCCAAACCACGCCCCGTACCTTATAATCGAAGTAAAACAAAGGCTAGCACAGTTCCTACCTCATTTCCTGCTTGATGCAGATATACTCGCACCACAGGGCATTCGGTATCAGGGAGTAATCTTTGATCAGTAACTTGTCACATATGGGACTGAAAGACATGGCGGTGTCCTTAGAGGCACTTAGAGTTATGGAGATAAAGGAGATTTCCAATCAGGTCACAATGAAACGTATATAACGAAGCTCCAAGAATGATTTCTAGCCGAGGTTCAGAAAATTTCGTAATGAGATGAAATTTTTCTGAACTTCAGCTAGAAATAATTCTTTGGAGCGTATTTAGGTACAATTATGTTAGGTAAGTAATAAGTTATTAAACAGATCGCTGACAGAGACCACCCAATACTCCAATAGCAGTGGCAGTTCGAACTGCAGTTTGCCACGCACAAAACAAACTGTGATTCGAACTGTCACCGTAACGAGGAAATACTACTCACGAGCTAGCGATAATTGGGAAGTAAGGTCCCACGAACTTCTCCAGCAACACGAACCACAGGGTCCCCACTACACACCCGACCAGGAACCCAGCCCACACTTGGGAACACGTGTGGTACCGCAGATAATACCTAGACAGGGATTAATTACTGAATTCGTTGAGTGATGTCATTTAGCCCGGACCCTTGTCTGACAGGGCGCGCGCGGAGGCCGCGGAGGGGGCTGGGAACGCCTGACACAAGCGGACCCGGCCCCGTGTTGTCGTACGATGTATGACCCGCTGACGCCAGCCGCGAAGCGGCTGGCGTCAGAATCAGCGTCAGAATCAGCGTCAGAATCAGCGTCAGAATCAGCGTCAGAATCAGCGTCAGAATCAGCGTCAGAATCAGCGTCAGAATCAGCGTCAGAATCAGCGTCAGAATCAGCGCCGCGCGCGCGGCGCTGATTCTCGAGAGGGTCTGTCAACGCCAGACAAACCCCGTGTAGACATCACTGTCTCCCGTTGTTCAAAGGAGAGGTGACTGAAGGGGTTTAGATTTTTGCGCGCGCGACCGCGCGTTTTCTTCGAACAATCGAACATGCGCGGAGAAAAGGCGCGCAGACGAACAAACTGGGGAGTTGTAGGAATTTTACCCTACCCTCCGTCATGTGCAATTTTTTCACGGGGTCGTTTGCAAAACGACCCTCCAAATTTCCGAGTGTTGCGCGCTATGGATGGAGAAATCAATCTAACTGGGGAGCCTGACAGCGCTAGTAGGATGTTACCATTCCCTCCGCCGCGCACACAGCGTTTTTCGGGTATGTCTCCCATGTAAACGGGGTTACTCCATGTTATGGAGCCTTATTTTGCGCGCGAACAAACAGGGACACGTAACATGTGGTAAAAACGGGGCTGAGTGACGTCAGAGATCTAAAGTCGGCGGCAATTGAAAATACACTTGACTGGAAAAATGTACATCTTCTTTGTCTGAGTCGTGGCGCGCGCGCGAGGCCGAGGGGGTCAGGCAACGCCTGACAACATCTTCTATGGCCGAAATAGAAAGAATTGCTCATTCAGGCCAGCTCAGGATCATCCAGCATGTCATTTTATGATGAGTTCAACCGTTTTCAACCGGCCCAAATGTTTAGTTTTTCTTATTTTGTGGACAGAAGACACTCAAATTTTCAGTCAAGTGTATTTTCATTTGCCGCCGACATTAAAGGTCAATTTTTCTGTATCCTAAACCTAACCATGACCCTAACCTTAATCCTTACCCTAAACCTAACAAATTCTGACCCTAATCCCGACCCTAACCCTAACCTTTAAAGCGCTAGATGCGCTTAATTATATTTTCTGAGTGACGTCATTGTCATAGATAATGAAGGCTCCCGTTTACATGGGAGACTAGCCGTTTTTCGCGGGGAGTCTGCAACACGACAATCTAAATTTCGGAGTGGGGGGGGGTTGAGAAGGAAGCGATAAGCATGTTGTATCTTCATACAATTCCGACTCGGATTCGAAGTACCTGGTTGTTATAGCTTATGAATTGAGTCAAATTTTAACACTGCACAAATCTAAATAAATTTGAATCGGCGATGACTTATCGAAAGTCATCTATTTTCGCTTTTCGAAAATTTTCCATAAATCGCTGTGCGCGCGCTCACGCGCGGCGTAAAACGTAGGTATCGGAGACACTTGTATCGAGTAAATGTCTCCGCGCGTTCCAACAAATACACCGATCCGGTGCCACAAACCGCTAATGTGTTCCTGTCGGCGTGAAAGATAAACATCACCTGTCTAAAATAGACATTGTCTGAGGTAAACTCTATTACATACACACAAAAAGTGTTTGAGTGTGTAACAATGAACTCACCTACTATAGCACACAGCACCAGAAACCAGGATGGACTGAACAGCGAACACGTGCTTCCAAATCCTAGCCAGCGGTATGATGAACGTAACCTCTTTTATTCTGGAAGAAGTTATGTAAATTGCGCGGGAAAATTTGTGTCAAACGAGATGCAATTATCTAAGTTGGGTTCAGGGGACAGAATTTGGACATAAGATTGAGTATTTTATCCACGAACTTCAGTACAGAAGTGCTGTTCTCTGACCGCCCATGTTTATCGTTTAGCAGCTTTTGACTGCTATCTGTACCACTTATCAGTCATCATGATACATTAGGGTGTGATACAGTAGGGTGTAAAATCACGAAACTAACAGCCACCTTTGTACACAAATACGCTGTTCAATACACCTGCAATTCATTGGGTTATTGTTACTAGACACGTGGTGCACTTTTCGAATAGCACAAGTCTGTACTCAACATCTGTAACTGCTTAATTTAAAGGTTACTAATAAATCAAAAAGAAATTAAAACATGTTATGTTGATGATCTTGCACAATTTATAATTGCTTATAAAAATGATGAACTTACACAATTTGGTTATAATTGTGATTGAGGACAAGTTATATCAAATATCATGAAATTATCCATTGAGTAACTTTCGTAAACCACCTTGGAAAGTTATAAGGTTAGCATTGACTTTCGATGAGTCAAATGGTCGCCAACAAACATACAATAATAACTACACCGCATTGAATGTGGTCATTTAGCAATATGTATTTGACGCTATGGAAATACAATCGATCGCTATAAATAACAACCAATACTGTTACACTGTAACAGTGTTACACTGTAACTGATACATAATATTCAAGGTATGTTTAATGTATGGGTATGGCAGTTATTTAAGAGACAAAACTTTCGTATGAAAATATTTCATATTTCCCGCCAAATTCCATCATACAAGGATACAGCATGTTTTGTCAACATGATTACGCGGTCAAACCGCTGCTGAATGATGTGAGATGACTTACGTTTTGATAGGTACCTAGATGCTCGTTATACACCGTGTTCAATCTTCAATCAGAAAATCTTAATCCGAAAGATTTCTAAATCCTACGGATTAAAATTTTGTGACAACTCAAAAGTAATTTGTAGTTTGTTTGTGATAACTCAAAAGTTATTTTTAGTTTCTTCACTCCTGTGAAAGTTACTTATAGTGATGTTTGAGAAACGTACATCGTATTTCTGAGCACAAACCCTCCTAACAGACTCATTCTCCGGTAGTAGTTTAGGTGATAATTTGACAAAGTATTAACTGCTTGCGTAGCGTGTACCGGACAGACTGTACATATTAATAATAATAATTTAATAATATTAATACTCTAATGATATTAATATTACTCAAAATAATATTTTTATATCCATTCGCTGTAGAGTCCGCGATTTTCTAGCGAATCACAGTACCAATGGAAAAGTGAGAAATTGTACTGTGTTTTAACTCTAGACCGGCTAGCAGCGGCTAGGTGGCCATGAAGCGGTCAAAGTTCGGTGCAGACATCCAAAGCTGTGATATTATAATATTTTGAACGACAAAAAGGGGAGAAAGTTGGGGGATGATTAAATCATATTGGCATCTATAAGGGCTCCTGAATTATTTAAATCAAATTTTAGAATGAATAAAACATGTGACACCCCCTGAAAAGTGTAACAGTTAGTAATATATACAGCTTTAAAAAGCCCGTACAATAAATAGGAGCTAAGAAATAAGATGTTGGTTGTTGGCATTTACTAAGCGCTACGCAGTAAGCTCATGACGTTGACCAGCCCATTCATTACGTGCGGGGTTAACATAGATGGTTAATATATTACGTTAATCAGTCAGGGGGATGGGGGTTTTCATATGATTACGCTACACGTGAGCGTAGCAAATCATAAAGTTACTGTAAACTTGACTACAAAGAGGGGGGGGGGGGAAGGGTGATGGTTCCTTCAGAACCTGAGATGGAAGAGAGTAGTTCCTCTACTTACCTAAGGCAGAAGAGGATATTTATAATTTACCTAAGGTAGAAGAGGAGCAGGACGAAGAGAGTGAAGTACCCAGCGAACTGACTGTGGGAGGAGGGCATCCCGTACTTAGACCACAGTTCCGTGCCAGCAGCTGAAATATATAGTGCTCGGTGATTGGTGGAAATACAGTGCACGGTGATTGGTTGAAATACAGAGCTCGGTGATTGGTTGAAAGGAAGGGAAGTGGGTTGTGATTGGTTGAAATACAGTGCTTGGTGATTGGTTGAAAGGGAGAAGAAGTGGGTTGTGATTGGTTGAAATACAGTGCTTGGTGATTGGTTGAAAGGGAGAAGAAGTGGGTTGTGATTGGTTGAAATACAGTGCTTGGTGATTGGTTGAAAAGGGAGAAGAAGTGGGTGAACGATGGGAAATTATGGTGATTGGTTGTCATTGCGATTCGTGCTAATGTAAGTGATTGATCTATAACTGATGATTTATTAATCACGTCCAAAAACTTGAGAATTGCCCTTCCATTGAGTCAAGATACGGTCTTAGTTCCCCATAAATGGCCGTAAACATGAAAACGTTGAATTAAATAAATTGCATTAATTATAATCTCTAATAATTCGCATAAGACTAGACTACTCACTTACTTAGATCAACCAAACGATAATTTTCATCTGCGCGTGTAAATTGACTGACGAGTGAAGGCACCTGTCACTCTACAGTAAAAAGTGAATAGTCTCTGACATGGAAGCAGTGAATAGAGTCTGACATGGTAAACAGTGAACAGTGTCTGATTTACTGTAAACTCAGTCTGTCGTGATTTGGTCTCACAGTTAGTTCCGATTATATGCAGCATCGTCACGATGTCGGAGAAATGAGCTCCTTTCAACCTATCAAACGGCTTAATGAATGATTTCCAGTGAAAATAGGGTGTCAAACAATTACAATGACCGCCGTATTTATCAAGGAGTTGGGATTGTGTTACGTCACTCAAGAAGGATTTAAATATAATGACAGAACGAAGCTCATTTTGACTTATATGAAAAGTCATTTCTGAAGTTGTGTCTTACGCTGTTTTTGTTCCCCCCTCTGTTTTTACCTTCTCTCTAAAGCGCCTATGTTACAAGTCGAATCGTCCATGTAATATGTCTAGTGATATAATACACAGTTCAATTTTAGAAATTATAAGAAATCTTGTTGATAATCTTTATTGATTATTTACGACCTGGTACAACATGTAGAAAAATACATATCGAATTTAAATAATCTGTACGTTTACGTTCTTTTAATGCTTAAAATAAAAAAGGAAAAATTTAGCTTCAATATTTAGACACGCGCGCTGCCTAAATCATTATCATTCTTTGACCTCGTTCATCATCTAAAATAGAGCTACTGCTGCACTGAAAGTAGATTGAAGAATATTGAAGAAAAGTTAGAAAATTCCTCTCCACTATTATAGGAGATCTAGACTCCGATTCCTTGTTGACAAGTCTATAGGTACATATAATACATAACTGTATGTGAGCTATATAATGTATCCGCGCGTGCTCAACTTCAAGTAGAACTACTCCAAGTGATTGGGCTGTATATTGTATGATACAATAGAAGGATGACGTCATTATCATAGTTTAACATGTTCAGCTGATGACGTTAGACAGTCTATTTCCCGTGCGTGGGGTGCTTAGTACTAGTAATAATAATACTAATACGAGTAGCTGTATAGAAATATTAGAACTGGTATAACATATTGTGCATGTTCTAGTACAGAGTGTTTTGTTATACCGTGTGTAAGGAGGGGGAAAGAGAAAGGGGGAGAGAGTTATATAGTGTGAGGTGCCACTTTGTGCCACAAGTGCAGCCACCTGAATGCCACCGTACAGCAGCAAGTGTAGCCAAAATGCCTTGTGCCATTGGATTTCCAGTCCACTATTTTATGTAGTACTATACTATTACAACTTGACACACTGCCATAGTAATACCATTCCTTCATATTATTCTCGTGATAAAGTGGTCGACTGTATTCGATAAGGTGGCGTCCATTTTTGTGAATTAGATATTGAAGAGTAGAAGGCTTAATATATTCTCTTAGCTTCCAAGCTAATTTTTTGATGATTCTTGTCATTGGCTGAAATACAGATCATGAAATAAAGAAGCCTCAGAGTGTTTTAGCTCCACTCCTTTTCCAGCATGATATACACGGCAGACTCATCCAGTGTAACTCATGCTGCCCTCTAAGAATAGGCGTTTACACAACACCATATAACCTCACTCTTACTCGGCTATTGTTTGCCAGCAACCCGTACACCGTCAAGTGTGACCCCTTACAAGGTCCGATGAACTCACTTTAACCCATTACCTCATTAGCAGCTTTAGAACAATAGAGCATACCTTCCCTTCCTCACCTAGCTCCTACTCTCCTAAACTCAGGGCATTTCAATAGTGCCGGCTTATAGTCACGTGATATAGAACTTGGGGTATAAACTGAAACACCTGCAGACTTGAAAATGCAACGTGGGTCGTGGGGGCGTCACTCTGTGTTTAAAGTCTATTGGTTTTTAAGTTTCTGTCCCAGGTTTCATCAAAGTTTTGGGTCACGTGACCATTGAGTATAATCGAAGAGATCTACAAGTTCAAGAAGGATTGTATAATAATGTACAGGACAGAGAGGTACCTATCCGCATGGGCTGAATGTCCGTGTATTCAGTACGGGGGTGAACACGAACTACTCAGCTTGGTAATTACAAACCTGACTTTGAGGCCATTTTACGTAAGTACTATACAATGATGATTTGATATTGAGTTAGAGATCGTAGGTCCAGTCCCCGGCTAAATATTTCACAATAATTACAGACCTACTTAATTATACTTGCTACCTTCGTATTTGCAATTTGGTAATTACCATGGTAATCTCCATGGTTATAGATTTGGTAATTGAATGGCAAATGCTAACCATTACGTTATAACAAACATTACCATCTTGTACTTCTTATACAATGTACTAATGTAAGCGTATATTGCGTAGTCAATCTCTAAGAGATTTAACATCTGGTTAGCCCGCACCATGCTTTGTCGGTAGGTCGGCACACGCATTGAGAGGTAGTCGGCAGAGAGGAAAATGAGTAGGTAGTAGTTCAGGACACGGTTCTCTGTGATTTAAACGATGACCTCAGAACCTTTTAATCATGAATTCGGAGGGGTACAATCCATAGCGTGTGCTTTGGGCTTAAAATCAAAGCTTCGATCGACAGACCCGGACAGACCGTAGCATTAAATCCTAATGTGAGCACCCTAACCAGGTGCTCAATGATCCGTGATCTGAGTGAAAAAATTCTGAGAAATGAAGCAGGAAAACAACTTGATATGTTCTGCACTAGCACAAAATAATCACTACACCTTGTTACATGCACACAGATAATAGTACACTGCAAACAGCAAATGTGCTGTGAGTGGCAGTACAATGTCGTGGTAGTGCTGTAAGAATACATAATGTGTACAATATGTGTATACATCGTATAATAACCCACACTAACTACAATATAATACTATGATGCTTACATTTGACACGATATGATGTACAGTTATATTGGATCAGGATATCAGGTATTTTAGTGAATAGCGACAAAAGTTGATATTCAAAGTTTCAAAAACTGCCCAACGCCCCCTTGGGGCTGTGAAACTATGGGCCTCAAAGTGAGGTAGGAGATTATATGAAAGAAACCTCTTTGAATCACTTGAAATCACTAGAAATCACAAGAAATCACTAGAAATCACTTGAAATTTAATTCAATACCTACTTCTGGGAGGTCGAGGCTCGGCAATGATCCGCTTTAACACTTGGTTCGTTAGCTCGTTAACAAACATCCCAAGATAGAAGTACATCTGAAATATAAAACTTTTTAAAACCCAGAGGAGACTGGCGATGTTCCACACAGTAAGAGACCACTTAGAAAGAATTGTTTCATTATCATCAGAATTCTCAAATTTGATTGTATAAAGTAGTGTTGTAAAGTTTAAAATAAGAGGTTTTCTTTCAGGACATATCGAGGAATGTGGCAAGAAATTAAGGAAGCTTCAGCCAATGTGGTAGAGTATTATTTTCCGTCGTTTCATCTCTGAAGGAAAATGTTATGATAATACGAATGATATGTGGTAAACAGGAGTAAATGAATATTATGATCAGTCGAAGCCGCCATCCACACATCGCTTACTTTTCACCTGCAAAGTTAAAATGTCAAATCAATCAATGACCTGGTCACGGGAGAAAATATTAGAATTATGATGATATCGTTATCACACATGTCACTAGAAGATTACGAGCGCTTTTGTTGTTTTTATACTTTCATGGCGCTATAAAAACTGCCCATTGCCCAAGCAAAATAATTCTTAGAAACCATGTACGCCAAATAAAAGACATTGTGGTTGACGACAATATATCATGATGAAAATGGTAGCATTATATATTCAGAGATTGAGCGCGCGATTGCCTTGCTTGAGGTATAACAATACTATGATGAATCCATTGAATCGGTTTCCTTTGTATTTCTTCGCTGCATATCTGAGATGTTTCTCATAATGTGTGTCTGCAGCAACACTCAAAGTGGCATTGGAACTGACTGGCACCTAGCGTAATATTATTTTACTACTTTACTAGTAGTAGTATTATTCCAATACTAGCTGTTGTCAACTAAATAGCTTTATCAGAATTCATAGATAGACAGACAGGTACAGACAGAGAATTTAGATTTTGTATCGTGACGAATGACTAGATATCTATTTTTCTCCGTAATTGTATCTATGCTTCTATGTAATTTTGTAGAATATATAATATTTTGGCATTTTTGCCAGCCCAGCATCGTGGGTTTCACAACACAAGTTTATACACATGTACAAAAACAAAAAAATATATTGCACCTCTCGAGCAAATAATTGAGGTAGCTGACAAGAGCGTATACAAAATACGGACGCGGAAAGTTTACAGGTTAAACAGATCCTGTATAGTAGAAACCAACTTTATTTTTGTTTACATTTTTTTGGTTTTATGCTTTGTGCCAGTTTGTTAGTATATAAGTATGTCAGCATTTCTCTATTTTGTTTAGAATTATCTTTTTATTTTTTCTTTCGTCCATCTTTTGGCCAAGTGATGAAGAAGATGAACCGGTAATGACGAGCAGGCTATTATACCGATTTCCGGCAAATTTCCTCCTAATTACAGACATGTTTCCTCCTTAATTAGTTAATTGTACAATATTGAAAATACACACACTGACGCATACTTACACATTTATACACCTTTCAAGGCTGCCATGTTATCATAACACACCATCCTAATAGAAGAATACTTCCATAATCGATGTCATCTTTCTGACAATTATCACAAGATTTTCGAAAGCGTCTGATTACAATTCTCTCGTATCAGTTATTTCGTTTAAACTTCAATCTCTTGAGGTCATCTTTCTGGCTATGAAGATGGCAATGGTATGATATTGATTAATGGGTCTTAACATTATCTGGCACTACAACACATTCGGCATCTGAATTTCAATGGAATTGATTCAGTATCATTTGTTTTGAGCCTTGTTTCTTGAGCGAATAAAACAGGACAGGTCCAAACACCTAGTGATAAAACGTTAGTATTGCTCAAAAAATGGTTTCTCTATCTCTTTAACCGATGCAAGTTCAGATTACAATGGTGACACCAATATATTCTATGACTATCATTCTATGACCATCATTATTATAATCAAGAGAGGTAGTTATAAAATACATAGACACGCGCCTATCGGAGTATCGGGTCCATTTCGGGATACTTCCCGAGGGCGTAAGCCCGAGGGATGTATCCGGTTTTGGCCCGAGCCCGCAGGGCGAGGGTCTAAACCAATATGGACCCGATCAGGCAAGTATCTATATATTATAGACCCGCAAGAAAACGTCATAGGGTTCTATAAGTCTATAAGTAGGAGTCCTCGCTCTCCATGAAGAAATGACACGAATGGAGTTGAAAACCCGCGATTTTTTGCAATATGGAGAGTTTGGCTAGAAATAATTTGAGGAGCATCCTATTTAACTGACAACTTTACGGAATTAAAACACGTTGTTTCCAGCCTCAGTTATGGAATTTTAAAAATTGTCTGTGATTACAGTTCGGACGTAAAAGCTTCTTTCGCGATTCCCCAAAATCGCCATAGAAACTTCGAAATCTATCTCCTCCAAAAAATTATTTTGAAAATCATCTTAAAACTTTCCAGATACAGATATGATATCTTAAAGTCTGTACTAAAATCTTAAAAGCTTAAAATGAAGAGATTTGTCCTGGGGGTAGTCTTGTGGACTTTTGATTAGAACCAAAAATATTTGATTTTGAGTTTTCAGGTTTGGCAATTTTTCTCGAAAAATAGCTTCCTGAAAATTCTAAATAGAATATTTTGATAGATGGGCAAAGCAAGTTTAAAGATCATATCTCGAAAAATGTGTTCAAAATGGCGCGCTTCTTGGTATTTTTTGTGGTTCAATTTTGATGAAAAATACTCACAAATCATAAGCTCGTCGAAACGACGGGAAGATTTGAAAGTTGGAATGTTAATGAAAGCTAACTAATAACCCCCCCCCCCTAATAAAGATAACAAATAAAGAGCACACTTTTAGTTTAAGCAAAAAACAATATTTTGAATGCAGATTAAGATCCAACTGGAGCACGGTCCTGTCTTCCAAGCTGGTGCTCCAGGCATCTGGTGTAGGAAAACACGTCGATTCCCTCACGCCACAGTAAGAGTAACCTTATCTGACTCCCCTGCTTTTCCGTTCAAAGTAAACTTCGCAACCCACTCGCTGCCGTTAGAGAATAAGGAGCTTTTCTTGGAGTAGAATGTCCGGGTTTGACGGGAGATACGCCTAGCTATCTGCACGCACTTTGGCGTCGTCACCTTACTTTCACACAACTTCACACTTTCTATCCGAGCCTTGACAAGATCGCTGAACGCATTGAGAATTTTGCCGTCGTATTCCAGATTGAAATGAACTCTGCATACCTTCTTTTCCTGCCAACAGGGCACTCTTTCGACCTGCAGTTTCACAGTCTTTGACTTGGGAACCCCGCACGTGCCTTTAGTTTTCTTTATGAACGCGTTGTGTCCTTTTGCGGTTGTAGCACCAAACTCTATAAATTCTGGATCCGTGGCAGAGGTGCACTTTGTAAGATTGTATTTAGGACCTAAGTTACTTGGAAGTTCTTGGTCAAAACACCCTCCGCAACTTGCATCAATTCCACAAGTATGTAGATCGAAAACCGTTTCATGTTCTGTTAACTCAATATCAAGTTTCTTCCCTTTTAGAACTTTGTAACAGGACATGTCTGACGGACCTCCTGATATTGATTTGGCAAGTTGGGCCTGGGTTCGAACCTCAACCAGCATTGAAAGGATCCCCATAATGAGCGAAATCATCACCTTCATCGTATAACACGTTGCAAGTAACTTACAAGCCAAATTAAATTTAACGGTTAGAAATGGGTAGAATGGGGAAATGGGGAATAATGCTGTTTCTATTATGTAAGAAGTGACGCCCCTCTGGGAATTAGTTTGTTAAGGTTTTAGCTTTTCCATTGCCTAATATAATTATTGCGGGCAATACAACGCATTCGGCATTATTAATGTCAATGGAATTGATTCAACATTATTTTGTTTCATTGATAAATCATTAGCTTTTCTAGCGAATAAAACAGGACAAGTCCAAACATCTTGTGACAAAACGTTTCACATGCTCAAAAAATTAGTTTCTCTAGAACTCTTAACCCGATGCAAGGTCAGATTACAATGGTGAAGCCAATAATTGATTGATGATTATAACTTACTAATTTGAATTCACTGGGTAATTGATTCCAGGTGTTAAACAGATAAATTTTCATCATAATGGAACTTGGAAGCCAATATATTCTGAAATTATGATAATACCAACTTCCTTAAATTCTATTATTTAAAGAAGTCGCTGATGATATGATACCCTATGATACTATGATCCTTATGATGGTAGGAAACTGTCTTCCCAGACAACTAGGCTTATTCATTATTGAGGAAAGCGGAAAGGTCACAATTTCAATAAAAGATTCGTGTGCTACGCGTGTCATTTTAATGATTGGCGACAGAAAACCACCCTTTCCCAGGCACTGTCTTTCTTTGTGACCCAATCTTAATAAAATTTACTTACTATTCTTAATATTCTTAACACAGATAACAGAATGTAGTCACCTCTGACTCAGAGTGTATGTTTTATAATAATTATACATGATAATGTTAACATACTCTTCCCAATTTAACAGTGAATTCCTGTCATCAATCAACAATACTTATAGCCCAGCGGATATATTCAATACAAACCTTTAGCATTAGTCTGAGAACCAATTATATTATGTCATTAATATTATGTAATTAGAGGCAATTAAATCTATAATTCATACTCCTTACATTTAATTGGCTGTTTCTAAAAATAGGGACACGTTAATGCTGCATAAGTTTTCGTGATGTAACATGCAATCAGCTCAGTGTCTGTCTACAGCATTCACAGGTATTCTGAAAGCTAGCAGGTATTCTTTGAACTGTATTCCAGTATGATGATAAGGAAATGAACTCTGACAATCGGTGAGAAAGTAATTTGGTTGCTCAGTGTAAACTGTACACCATTATAGAATCAGACTTCAGAGCATGTTTTACCAAGCACGTTATACCAAGCAACTATTTCACCAGACTTCGGCATTTGAATAGCACAGTAACACAGTGTAATGCTGTGTTACACCACAGAATTCATCTTGTTTATGAACACAGCATTTACCCTGTTTTATACCACAGCTTTTATCCTGTGTTACACTTCAGCATTCATGGTATACCACAGCTTTCATTCTGTGTTATACCACAGCATTCCTGCTGTGTTATACCATATTGGATAGCTCATATTGGATGGTTTATTAGAGAGACTACTCACTAGTGGACCTGTGAATGACACAGGCACAAATGACACACCAAATGTCAACACATAGACACGGCACACAAGACACGGCACACACACACACAACAAAACGCACGGTAAGTTTACGTACAGATCATTTGACTCTATGATTACAGTTCATAATTTCATACTACTAACTATACATCCTATTTGTAATTTTGAATCAAACTCACTAAATGTTATCTTAATTTTTCAGGAAACAATCAGAGGGTTTTGGTTTAATAACGTTTCCCGCCTAAGGGATTTGGCTGAACAAAAATAGGAGAAAAGGATCAGGGTTCGGGGAATACTGTAAGGTTGCGGGTAAAAAAGGGGTTCAGGGAAGATTCTGGATTTAGGCTGAGGTTAATAACAAATGGTAATGACTAAGGGTTAAATGCCACTTGATACTTTGGAAAATACATTAAAATCTACTCAGAAAACATTTAAATCTACTCAGTAAACATTGAAATCTACTCAGTAAACTGTAATATCCACTCACCGTAGTGAGGTCTCTCCTCAGCAGTAGTATAGGAATGAAGCTGATCACAGTTAGGCTAGGAAGCAAACTACACCACGCTAGCGCCTGGCCCAACCAGTCACCTGAAAAAAGCAGACATAAATTAGGGGTAAATTGTGAGGGGACAGTTCAGAGGGGTAAACTTAGAGGGGTAAACTGAGAGGGGTAAATTGAGAGGGGTAAATTGAGAGGTAAAGTGAAGGCTAATGATAAATTGGAGGTCTGTGTTAGGGTTAGGGTTATAGTCTCGCCCAACATGCCACTTGAAATATAGAATTTAGATAGTAATTTGGGAGAAATGCAGGGTTCAGTTCTTCAACGAGAGCTGCATAATAACATGGAGCAGTCCATTTTGCAGTTTGAGCAGACACACGCCGAGATCGCGTTCAAAAGACTTGTCATTTGCATTTTGATGAAGTCATTATGGATTGTGGGGTCTGGGTAATACAGTAGGTGGTATCATCGCTTTAAACTTAAAGTATAATGATATTTCGAAGAACCCAGAGAATCCAGGCAATTCCTTGTGGTAATACAATCCCGCACGGCACAAAACACCATAATTATTATCAAAACTCTACAACATATTATTCAGAGTTTCAGACTTTCAGATACTTCACACAGGCAACCCAGCAACTCTGTAGCACTGTTACATATGAGCTCTGTTTTTTGACACAAACACAACACACAAACACACATTAGACTCATTAGTGAAGTCCTACAATTAGCTGAACGCTACATGTTATAAAAAACATATAACACTCATGTATATAGGTCTGCGACATATCATTATCATAACATATATTCGAGCTCTGTGAGTTAAATCCGTGTATGTGTGAGACTCTAATCACCCTGACACATGATGGAGTGTGAGATTCGTTGACAAGAAGTGTCGGACTATAAGTGGGTATGTATGCGGATCAAAGTTCAAAGTTCAAACTGAAGGCTTGTTATAGTATACCGATCTCTTGGAGCTGAGATTTATCTGACTTTCTGAAGGTGTGAAGTTACAGTCTGCCTTCACAGTTTCTGGCAAATTGAACTTGATAAACAAGACATTTATTTCAAAGGGTTAGACTCAAAATTAAGAGAACTTCTTACATTTTTGAATATTAGGTTTATGATAAAACGACGATAAGATTTAAGTTCAAATATTGTATGATAAAACGATGATAGGATTTGAATTCATTAGCGCATAACGGACACTTCCATCACGTTTCTAATCGTATTTATGTTGTAAGCTCGTTTACAACAAGAAACACAATGTTACCTGGAAGTGATGTGGCTTCCCAACAAATCACCTTGTTTTTTGCTATTGCTTCTCCGTTCCCACCCAATGTATACTATATATAATGTCCATACTACTAGTGTGTTACAGTTCACTATATACTGCAGTATTTATAGCCAGTGTGAGGAAATAGGACTATAAGTGTATACATCAAAACACATAGTGCACTAGCCACTGAGCATCACACACCGACAGGTGTACCATCGTCTAGCCGTGCAATGTTTGCACTTAATTTGTGCGCTAAATGCGTTTAAGAAACATTGAAATTGAGAATTTATGTTATTTTCAGTGTCCAGGTTTCAGCTAGATGTAACCATAAGCTGCTAAACATATGCCACTTAGAGGTTTACAGTTCTGCGATGGAAAAAATAATTCATGGATATTTGCCTTGTAATTTAAGTGGGCGTTTCACTGCCCCAGGCCCTGCGAACCTTAACGGGTGTTTTCCGTCTATTTCTTGTGTGTAACGTTGCGCGCGCAAGGATGGGGTATTAGGGTAACATCCAGCGATGAAAACTGAAGAATTCGTCCATTTCGTTATCACCCCTTTCTCCTCCAGTATATCTACACTTCTGAGTCCTGCATACTAGAATACAACCCTCTCTCTCTACAACACTACAAGCAGTAAGGCTGGTTGGTAGCCCGGGCACGTTGGAATGTGTGGAATAATTAAAATATTGAGGTGGCAGCAATTAACTAATTAATATGTTTTATAGCATTATACCGAACTCTACTACTAGAAACCAACTACCACTGCTTTATTATAGTCCACACAATAAATAATACAACATTTTTCCGGCTTCCATCCAGAGTCCGAGGGCTATAGATTTTGTGCCTGTGCGAGTGTGTGTGGGTGCGTGTGTGGGTGTTCTACTTTTATATTATTTTCTGTATAAAATGCGAACATACACATCCCGGAGAAAATAATATATTATGTAAAATTATAGTAAAACATATTATAAAATTATGATTTTAAATCGTTTGAAATGTTGAAAGGCCAGTGTTTAAACCCACCGAAAAGTAGCTACTCTGCAATACGTGTACCTGTCACGTACAATGCCATAGCTATTTTTAGAAGGGGAATGTACAAAAGGCAGAATTTCTTCAAGCAATAATATATTTTTATATTGATTATATGAATTATTTTTAGCAATTATTGTACAATTGAAATTATTATATTTGAGAGTTTAGTAACTTCTTTAAACTCAATCGAATCTGGCAATGATTTCATCTGAGTTGAATGAATAAATTCCAGATGGATGCCCCCGCAAAATTTTTGAACGTCTATTTTGTTACGGCATTTTGAATATTTTTCTCAGATCTTCCTCTTCACACTATTTTCATTACTGCTGTGTGTAAGCACAATACTTAAATATATTAATAGCGTGCTTTCCCTCCTCCAAACAATGCCAGCCACTCACTTTAGGTATGTTACTCCAGCCTTATGAAATGATAGAGTGCCTCTATTTTCTAATAAAATGAGCTCGTGACGCTGAAAGAAACGTATTTATAAGCCAATGAATAGAGGATGTAATATTTCAATGGCAGTCAACCAATTATAGGTATTTTAGTTCGATACAACTACTTTAAAGTGAATAGTCTGTACTCCTCAAACAATTATAGGAACTAATTGGAGGCTGGCACAGCGAACTAATGATTGAAAAGTTTTCAGAATAACTTTGGAGAACGGCAATTCTAACTTTCTAACTTGAGCAGTGAGCTCGGTTTAGGAGTAGTTTTCACATATTTAATTATTTCATGAGCGCGGCGGTGTGAGCACGTTTTAGTGCGGAGAGGGCGCGCACTGTTACGCTTACACTGTGCCGCGCGCTGCCGTGAAAACTGCCGTGGTTAGCCTTGCGTGTGATTGGCGTGTACCTGAGAGTAGGAGCTTTTAAAATGTATACCATGAACTGACAAACAAACACGAAAATTTTATATTCGCATGTTTGACGTTCTCAGCACGAGTTTGTAAACATGTACTTGAATTTGTTTGTCTAGATTCTAGAAGTGGAAAAGTGCGGGATGTTTTACGAATGTGCGTGTGTTTGTGTGTGTTTGAGTGTGTTTGAGTGTGCAGTGTGCTTGTGTGTGTTCATACAGTGTGTGCCTACTGGCCAGTCTGCTCAGGTGTAGACAGTTAGTCTAAATAACACACTCTCTCTCTCCCTCGAATAATTCTGCCTTTCGGCGGTTTTCTCAGTACCTCTCAACTTTTTCTACTGAACTCTAATTTTCTCTCCTTTTTCTCTCCAGCTATTAGAAATACATACACACTTCGCACTTCATCTTATAGCGGCTTCTCTCATGGTAGTATTTCTTATTTTAATAAAGCACAGTTAATATCATATGAACCTACGTGTCTACAGTCTACTATACTACCACGAACCAAGCAACTTGTAAAGCAACGACCAAGGGCTGTTTCAAGGGCTGTTTCATATCTTATCAAGAAATGATAAATAAATTTTCAGGCATGAAACAGTTTCACTATCAAGAGACACTGTTTGAAAAATATTCACTTAAAATGGACACAGTATTGATTATTCCAAAACTCCAAAGCTTCTTTGATAGAGCGCAACACAATACTTTTCCGATACACACGAACCTTTCTTCACTTTCGACCTTTCACAAACTATTTCATACAAAGTTGCTGTCTTTGTGTTTCGGCCATTTCTTACTCTCTTAGATTCTCATTATTATTCCTAAATTCTGGGAAATATAATATATCAAAATGGAATTAATGTCATCCCTGCTCTGTAGCATGATGGTGAGTAGCTCACACTAAAAATTCATCCGACGTATAATAAATTCATGTAATATTTTTGCTGAAAAAATAATATTAGATGAGTAGAGGTAGCTTAGAACCTCTGTAGATGTGAAGCATAATGAAATTTAGATGCGTTGGAGCTGTTGATTACCGCCCACAATTATTATTGGCTCTTCAGTCAGTTAACACTAAATAGAGTTCAATGATTTGCGGACAGAGTTTTGACTTGGGTAGCATAAATATGCCGTCTAAAACCAATTAGTTAGGTTATTGATGACAAAATGAGAGGGATATTTGAACGTCGATAAATAATATACCACACTGCTTTTAGTATATGCTATGGGATATAAGCACTAATAGGAAATTATGTCATTTTATGACATTTTGAATGAAAAATTGATGACGTTAATCTGGCTTTATTTTGCGTTAAAACTTCATTCTGAAACATACTAGGGATCCCATACTACATATCACCAAGTATTAGATTATGTCACCAAATATCACCAGACACTTAATTGAATCCCCTACCGGCTACAGCATCTGGCTGAGTGGTTGACGTGGTCCGTGAGAGTCAGTGCTGAGGGTATGAATTATATATGCGTTGACATTTAGACTGTGTAAAAACATAATATATTCTAGGTGTCAGTATGAACGATATACCGTCCAAACTGAAGCCAATATCAAGGTTAAGAATAATAAATTCATGACAAAACAAAGACTATTTTTCGCGGGAGACATATTTTATCCGGTAGAGAGTAGACCGGTTTTAAAACAGGGATAGCTGTGTTTTAAAACGAATATTATTTCGGGTTTATTCAGATTATACATTCACACGTACACTATGTGAGTCTTCGTAGGGATTTGGATACAAACTTTGGGCCATGTTTGGGTTTTGAGAAACGGACGAAAACATAACCTTATTACTTTTGTGAACATCCGCTTTGAGATCTCAGCTTATGTTTTTTATCTCCCTTGAGGGTTCAGGAAAAGGGTCATATTACGATAGTATGATAATTTTATGCAAATTATTACCAGATATGACTGTCATGATAGCATGACAATGCTGGCTGTTTGGGGGGGCACGACTCTTAAGATAAAGGCAAAAGAGTCGCAATTCGAAAAAATACATAGAAGAGAAATTCAATATGATCAAAAATAGCCGAGGATGATTCGTCATGTCCGCGTCTGAAAAGTTATAGTCAGTTACTGAAACTTGTCTTGGAAAGCTTTCAACCGCTGAGAATAACAAATTTAAAGATAATTATTCTTCTCAACGTATCTCCTGAAATCATGCTTGATAGAATTCATGAGATGAGTTTAACTTTAATCCATCACAATTCACATCGTGAGAAGTGTATCGAAGTACATAATTCTGATACTCTGATAGGCAATTGCTGTGTATACTGTATACTATCAACTTAAAAATTTTAAACTCCCCCACAATCCGGTTCAGGATTCGGAATATTAGAAAATTTTGCAGAATAATTATCCTGGAGAGCCTCTCGAAATACCGCAAATACTCTTTGGATAATTATACGACCTGGTACACTAATGTCTGCTGTCCGCGAGAGAGGTCTGAATTACATACCGCCTTTAGCTCATCTCTGTTTGCGCAGAATGTATGTATATAAGCTGCTCCCTGCGCTGAAAAAATAGACAATTCCGTGCCCTGAACACGCTCCATTTTAACCCCTGATAATGACATCACTCTCAACCGCCCAGTTATCATTCGTATATATTCGTGAGCCTGATCATTACATACTCTATGCAGAAAATCAAGAGCTCTGAGGGTATATATACTATGGATCAGAGAGTGTATGCTTTTCTGTGTGTAGAAGGAAGAGAGGGAGGGGCTCTATATATATATTTACACAATGTGCAGCGAGGTTATTACTCGAGTTAAGATTTTAAATTATAAATTGTGAGTGTATATTAAAGAAATTTTGTACCCTCTATACTGGGTTATACAGGGTAGGAAGGCGGTTGGGAGACATGATTCCACCTCTTTGAACTGTGATGAGTGTGCCACTTCCCAGTGCCTATTGGTGGGGCATGTCCTGTAATATCAGTGTAGCAGGGGCATTGTTAGCGGTACTCTCAGTCTTTTCATGGATGTATTCAATACTCGAGAGAGAGTGGTTATCGGTAGTAGTGGAGCAACTACTGTTATGCAGAGAGGAAGGGTAGAGTGGGGGGGGGGAGTGGGGGAAGGAGTGGGGGTGGGGAGAGTTAATGGGGAGCGGAAGTAAGAAAGTTTGGACTGTAAAGCCTGCCGGAATCTAGAGGTCCGAGGTAAGGGTTTTCTCCTTTCCTGCACAACAATCGGCTCACCGGGGATCAGATACAGACAAATCTGATAGCTGATAGGAAAGTAATATTAGACCATAATCATGAAAATATCATGGTCCTCGTATACTTTACATGAGAGGAACAAGCAACATATCACATATCATTATGCACATGACATACACAGTATACATGATGCACCGTATTATACACACATACACTTAGATACTGTACAGCCTTGATAATTGGTTATTGTAAACACAAAACACATCATTTTAAATCGGTTATCATAGTGATCATTTATCATTACAATGTCAAATTATCTAAATGTTTATTAGATTACTCAGTGGGAAATTTGATCTGTAATTCTCTGGATGATAATCGCATTAAATAAACAGTTCTATTACATTAAATACACATATAATCGAATATTTGCCTGTATGGGGTTGTGTATCGCGTTAGCCTATGCCCTTTTGAAAAAAAGTGCTCGGATTTTTCCGTTTCAGTGTTTTATATGTCTATTGGGTCATTACGAAGTACTGTGCAAAGTTTTGGATCGAAAAAATGAATTTAAATGGTTCGGCGGCCACGCCTATTTTTTAAACGAAATTTGGCCATATCTCAGCTTCCTTTGGAGTAAAAATTACCAGAGAAACGGGCAAATTCTTATTTACTTGCTCTAAACGCGACACAATTAAAATGAATTGGACTCCGTTCATTTTTCTGTGATTTGATTTGCTGCTGCAGCACGTTCATGCTGCTCTGCTTAACTTAATTAGGGCTCGCTCGCACTCCGCGAGTAGTCACGTGATTATAGCCTGTACTAGCGCGAGTCACGTGGGTAGTTAGGGAGGTGGGAACTGCGGTGTTGTTTGTGTTTCGAGGATCCGCACGGTGTACAAGGCGGGATAATGTTTCGATTGCCTTATATTCCTACCTATTCCCGCACAGGATAAACTGACGGTTCAACAACATTAACATACCACGTTGAGCTTTGATAGTGATGTCATCTCGGCCACATTTTATTGGTATCCTGTGCATATTATTATTCGAATACACTCGAGAGTACTGTGTAAGCTATCAAAGGTATAACGTAATATGGGAAAAAGTAAACTGCATTCACTTTCAGTAAAAGGAATAAATGATTAATGAATTCAATAATTCAAAATTAAACGAGTATAATCCAAGTTCTAATGAAACATATTAAAGCTGGTAAGTAGGTACTATAATTATTATCACTGATATGTACCCATTGTGCATGGAAACATTAAATAATTGGGCAGATGGGCACCTTGCAATCGGCGCCGATCAGCGCTGATCAGCGCCGACCCACCGCCGATCAGCGCCGATCGGCGCTGATCAGCGCTGATCGGCGCTGATCGGCGCTGATCAGCGATTGATCAGCGCTGATCAGCGACACCGCCGATCAGCGCTGATCGGCGCTGATCAGCGCCGATGGAAAAAATTTAAAATTTTATCGGCGGTCGTCGGCGCTGATCAGCGCTGATCAGCGCCGATCGGCGATCAATCAGCGCTGATCGGCGAAATTGGCCGCCGATCAGCGCCGATCAGCGCTGATCAGCGCCTACCAAAACACCTGCATAAGAGCCTTAGAAAACTCCATCGGCGCTTATCAGCGCTGATCAGCGCCGATCAGCGCCGATCGTTAACTTACTATGTTCGCACTGATATGGACATTTGGGTACGTTTCCCTTGCAAAATATAATTCCGACTGGCCCTGGGTGACGTTGAGAGTCCGATCAATTGATCAAAGTGGATAGATCAAAGAGGATGGGCACTGGGCAGGTCGTCAGGAAGGAAGGAGGTTAATGGTTATAAAGTTATAAGAGGACAGTCTTCCTATCTGCTTTGGGTGTATCTCAACACCCATACACCCATATGAGCCGCCCCTGGTCCGAGCTGGTTGATGTGTTAGTCTAACCGCTTACACATGTGAAAGAAAAATCTCTCCTGCCCAATCCATAGAAAGACTTCCAGCTGCATGAGCAGGAGCAAGGGATAGGATCCTCGATCATCGATATCTCTCACCATACCTCCAGCGAGGCTACTGCGGAATGTGACCCACTTCCAGGGGGATAAAAGTGTATTGTGGAATTGCAGCCTTCCCCCCCCTTAGAATACAGTACAGATCAAAGGTAAGCAGGGGGTTAAAGCTTAAAAGGTCGCACCTGTACCCTAGGCTGGTAAAAAGGCGGGGGATAAAAAGTTGGGCGTAAAAGGTCATATCACCCATCTCCCAATGCCCTAATTTCTTAAATAAAATTATCACAGAAAGCTATTCCATCAATCACCATCACAAAAATCGGAATTTCAAAAGAATCTGTCTTACAAATACATTGTAAAATCGTTACGACACAGTAGGACCGTTAGGTCCTACGGTCATACGAGCGAATTACTGCGGGAGACTCCCGGGAGTCCCCCGGGAGTACTGCGGGAGTACTCCGAGAGTCCTCCGGGAGTACTGCGGGAGTACTCCGAGAGTCCTCCGGGAGTCCTATACGGGAGTAATTCGCTCGTATGACCACACAGTAACACCGTTACGACACAGTAACACCGCTACGACATAGTAACACCGCTACGACATAGTAACACCGGTACTACACAGTAACACCGTTACGACACAGTAACACCGTTACGACACAGTAACACCGTTACGACACAGTAACATTGTTGCGACACAGCAACCCCTTTGCGACACGTCACACCGTCACGACACAGTAACACTATAACTCTAAGTCTATAATTACGACAAAGTAACATCGTAATTACGACGCAGTAACGCCGTTACGACACAGTTACACCGTTACGACACACTCACAGTAACGTCGGTCGTCGTTACAAGTACGCATCAGTAACGGTGTAACGACTCGGTAACATTGTTACGACACAATAACACCGGTGCGACACACTAACACCGTAAAGCCAAAATAACACACTTACGACAGAAAACGCCATTTTACTTTTAAGACCCGTTGATATAGCGCTTTTGATGGTTAACAAGTAACAACATTACTGTGTTGTAACGGTGTTACTGTGTTGTAACGGTGTTACTGTGTCGTATCGGTGTTACTGTGTCGTTATATCGGTGTAACTGTGTGAGTGTCGTATCGGTGTTACTGTGTCGTTACGGTGTTAGTGTTTCTTAACGACGTTACTGAGTTGTAACGACGTTACTTAGTCGTAACGACGTTACTGAGTCGCAACGACGTAACTGAGTCCTAACGGCGATACTGTGTCGTAACGGCGATACTGTGTCGTAACGTTGTTACAGTGTCGTAACGACGATACTGTCGTAACGTTGTTACTGTGTCGTAACGGCTTTACTAGGTTTCGTAACAACGTTACTGTGTCGTAACGGCATTACTTTGTCGTAACGAAGATACTGTGTCATAACAGCATTACTGCATTACAGTGTCGTAACGGTGTCACTGTGTCGTAACGGTGTTTCTGTGTCATAACGGAGTTTCTGTGCCGTTACTTCGCATCTCTGTCGTAACAATGTTGCGGTCTAGTAAAGAAGTAAAGGTATCATACGACTATCCCGAGCCGAGTTATGAACGAAATACGTTCGATTATGACCTCAGTAGGACTTCGAATATTTTTGCGTCCAATATTCTCAACGTCCAATTTACGAAATTAGGGCATTGAGAGATATGGGCCCATCTTATACGTACAGACTTTCAAAGTTAATAAATCGTAGTTTGTATGAAAGTACGTCAAACTATCTGGCCGCTTATTTTGATACTACTTTTTTGAATATTTGTTAAAGAATGCCTATAATCGGCCCGGCGCAACGGGTCTGTAGTTGTTTACAATGTTTAATTATGTTGTTGTTGACTATTGACGTGGTTATTGATGTTGTGATAACCCTAGGTGCGAGGATTTGCCATTAAACGTTTCCCAGGGCCAGCCGGAATTATATTTTTAAGGGAAACATACCCACATGCCCATATCAATGCGAATTTAGTAAGTTAGCGATCGGCGCTGATCGGCGCTGATCGGCGCTGATCGGCGCTGATCAGCGCCGATGGAGTTTTCTAAGGCTCCTATGCAGGTGTTTTGGTAGGCGCTGATCAGCGCTGATCGGCGGCCAATTTCGCCGATCAGCGCTGATTGATCGCCGATCGGCGCTGATCGGCGCTGATCGGCGCTGATCAGCGCTGATCAGCGCCGACGACCGCCGATGAAATTTTTAATTTTTTCCATCGGCGCTGATCAGCGCCGATCAGCGCTGATCGGCGGTGTCGCTGATCAGCGCTGATCAATCGCTGATCAGCGCCGATCAGCGCCGATCAGCGCTGATCAGCGCCGATCGGCGCTGATCGGCGGTGGGTCGGCGCTGATCAGCGCTGATCGGCGCCGATTGCAAGGTGCCCATCTGCCAATAATTGACGCGATGAATGTCGCATAACTTTTCCGTTTAATTCTAATTATATAGTTATATGTACCCCGTGGTTGCAGGCTCGTACCTATTGGTGACCGACGACCGTGTAAGTTTGGTTGATAAAATTATTTAATGTTTCCATGCACAATGGGTACATATCAGTGATAATAATTATAGTACGTTAACGTACTTACCAGCTTTAATATGTTTGATTAGAACTTGGATTATACTCGTTTAATTTTGAATTATTGAATTCATTAATCATTTATTCCTTTTACTGAAAGTGAATGCAGTTTACTTTTCCCATATTACGTTATACCTTTGATAGCTTACAGTTACAGTACTCTCGAGTGTATTCGAATAATAATATGTGCACAGGATACCAATAAATGTGTGGCCGAGATGACATCACTATCAAAGCTCAACGTGGTATGTTAATGTTGTTGAACCGTCAGTTTATCCTGTGCGGGAATAGGTAGGAATATAAGGCAATCGAAACATTATCCCGCCTTGTACACTGCGTGGATCCTCGAAACACAAACAACACCGCAGTTCCCACCTCCCTAACTACCCACGTGACTCGCGCTAGTACAGGCTAATCACGTGACTACTCGCGGAGTGCGAGCGAGCCCTAATTAAGTTAAGCAGAGCAGCATGAACGTGCTGCAGCAGCAAATCAAATCACAGAAAAATGAACGGAGTCCAATTCATTTTAATTGTGTCGCGTTTAGAGCAAGTAAATAAGAATTTGCCCGTTTCTCTGGTAATTTTTACTCCAAAGGTAGCTGAGATATGGCCAAATTTCGTTTAAAAAATAGGCGTGGCCGCCGAACCATTTAAATTCATTTTTTCGATCCAAAACTTTGCACAGTACTTCGTAATGACCCAATAGACATATAAAACACTGAAACGGAAAAATCCGAGCACTTTTTTTTCAAAAGGGCATAGGCTAGTATCGCGTGTATTCCTTACCACTTGAATCAACATTCAGCATTGCTTTGTATGATGTATTCATGTAAGGGCTTAGGACAGAGCACACGTTTGATGTAAACACAATGAACAACAAATATATACATTCGAAAATTTAACAATGCAACTAGAATTCTATAAGTTATTTACACTTTCGACAATGAAAGGTATATTTGGAAAAGTATAGTTGATTGAAACGTACCTTTTGGGTATTCGACATGCGTGAAGGTGACAGGTACCCATAACTCCGCTTCCATATCCCTCAAAGATTAAGAAACTTAAAATTTTAGGCTTCCAGTTAGCTAAATTCAATTATTATATTTTGGTCCTTATCAAAACCTTGGCGGGTTTAATGAAACTTACTAAATTGTAGAGAGCTATACTCATAAAATCAATCCATTAAAAGAGGATATCTCTACAGTGTACACGTTAATAGTTAATTAGATAATTGACAATCACGGGCAAATATAACATTTATTGTGTTTGGATAATTGGCGGTATAATTAATGAATATGAGTAAGGAGGAGTTATTTCATGTTTCATTAGTGGAAGATAATTAGTCAGGCCTGGTTTCAGTGCTAAATTTCCTGTTACATCCAAAATCTCTATTCAAAGCTAGAGTCGGGCATTGTAGGAAAATAAATGATCACCAATTCCTTGCTTGTGTGGGCGTGTGGCAGATGAAATTAAATTTTTCATTCAAAATTTTATGATTTAGGAATTGGCTTAAATAAGAATTATAACTAGCTATGTCGTAAATCTATTGAAGAAATTGTCTGTAACAATTTCAGAAGGCACAAGTCAAAAATGTGATGAATACCAAGTCAAAGTATAAAATAAATAATAAATATAAACTGTATAATATACTCAATCACGATAGAATACAAATGACAGAAATTCCCAGACTATTTTGGTATATAAATCACAAAAATATTACGTCAAAAACAAAAATTTTAAATTAATTTCAATTTAAACAGATTAACCCCATATGAATAAGATGCTTACATCAAACATCAAAGTAAGATTATGTTAAGACAATACCTCTCAAAAGTCTGATCTGTGAATTAAAAGATTTATTTGTCAAAGCAATCATCGGAAACGTCAAAAGAGAATGAAATTGTTAGCAAATATACAGATAAAAAATTAATTCAAAACGTTGAAAGAAAATTATCGTTATCAGATTATCGAAGAATTGACTCATCAATATTTCAAAAGACCCCAAAATTAAAAATTTAAGCTATAAAATTATGGAAGTAAAATAATTAACCCCAGCAAAAAATCGAATATATAATTAATCATAAGTAAATAGGTCCTGAACTCCTGATTAATAAATAAGTATTTACTATATATCTGATACAGATAGCTATCATCATCTGAATTCATTAAGTATTAAATTCACGGATAGTAATCCTGCATTCCCCACAGGATTCTCCTCACTGAGTGTTGTCGTAGTAGCACATAAGCCTTGCCTTGTGAGTGTCTCCCCACTGCCAGCCGCCCCATCGTATCTTGCTCCCCAAACCTTCCCCTGGCTCACTGAACTGAGGAGTTCCTCGAGCCCATGAGATTTCCATGTTTATCCCATCTTCCTGACCGTCGTTAAACATTTCCACCACAAAGTGCATCCGTTCTGGTATCACAATATGACGATGATAGTGCATTTTGTGTTCCGTGTATAGAGCAGGATCCTGGACGACTTCCAGTTTGAATTTCTCTGATGTTTCTTTGCCAAATGGGGTTATTTGAACTAAGATGCCACATTGTGTGGGTAAGATAACACAGTTGGTTGTCCTGGGCCGAGGAAATATGAACTTGTGGACCTTTTTCTCCAGAAGGAATTTCTTGGGTGTAGTTATTTCATCACTGATCATTTTTGTGTGGTTAGTATCACTGCAAAGTGCAGGACACTCCTTTATCCATTTCAACTTGTCGGGACACTCATTCAACCAGTAGAGACTGCTAAGAAATGCGCGAGGGATCTTGGTCCAGCCACGGGTTTGGATGGTTGAGATGACTTTCTTCAGGGACTCATCAGTGAACTTCTCCCATGCCCCAAACATGTCAACAGATTCCAGCATCATGAAGAGGCTCTTAACTTCCGATGACAAGGATAGGATATCGAGGAAGTCATCAAAAGGCAAGTCATCCATTATATCATAGCATTGGAAAACGTGATACTTTGATGGCAGAAGTTTCAGCTCTGTCTTGCTTCCCATACGTTTCAGTGACTTCAGAGCACGTGAAGCAAAGGACACAGTATCTGACCTTGTGATAGTCTTTACTTTAGGATCAGTCTTAGCTTTCAACTTTGCTGTAGCATCTTTGTGGAGCTGGTTTACAAGGGTTTTATCTTGTCGACTAATGTCATTCGTTTTCTTCAGAATCAAATCGATTACCTCATTGTACAATGTCAAATCCAGCTCCATACACTTCACCAGATCAAGCTGCTTCAGCAATTGCCGGGATATCCAATCAAACAGCTGGTTCTTGGACACATTTTTCCGGATTATTCTCAAGAATACAGTGTAGTCTGGTGGATCAAGCTCAACAATCAGATCCACCTGTGCTTTGGAAAAACTAAGATATCCCACATTTGTGTAACGCTCAATAAATTCAGATAGCTTGTATTTAGAACCCTTGATTTTCTCCAGCACTTTTTCAATGTAAACAGTGTCACCAATGTGGATTTTAATCGAGCATGCTTCCTCAAAAAGCAGGAACATATCATCGACATCATCGTCACCCACATTCTCCAGCAGCTTCATGTAATAGTCATGACACTTCAAAATCAGCCAGGCTACTTTAAAAGTGCTTGCCAACTTGCTGAAGTCCCTGAGATCATGTTTCTGGATGGTGATCCGGCCAGTGTAGAGCGATTCCATGAAGAGTCTCACCACACTAGGAGTGTATTCCCTCATATCCAGGACTCTGCTGTCTTCCTTCCTGAACAGATCGACAAATACAGGGCTGTTCAGGGACAAGATGATGGAATTGACAAGCAACTCTGAGTACCCTTCCAACTTCAGTGTTATGTTGCCATGCAGCTTTGAGTTCAGGTTTTCAATTCCAAAGTCAGCTGGAACGATAACTTTGGCTGGCAATTCTTCATACATCCTAGAAAATATTTGGATAAGTTGGGAGTGCTTAATGATATCAATTAGCCAAAAATTCCTGTCCACTACTTAGACTTTTCATGATTTCATGAAACCGTTCCTAATGAATGAAATTGTGTATTCCCAGGATAAATTCTCTGTTGAAATAGCAGTATCTGTTCAACAATATATTTACTTATTTATACATTAAACAACTGCTCAGAGCCGTCTAACAACAATTGTCACAATTACCCTAGGCATCTCGAGTCAAAGTAACAAGTTATTAACAAAATGCCATATGTAATGCATTTTAGCCTGGTTCAATAAATTAGAGAATGTCTTATATGCCAATTCTCTGAATAGAAACTAATCCTACTTCGTTCGGCTCATTTTATGTAATTACAAGATAAATTAGCTTAGCTTTGTTGGAATTAAACAATCGCCGGTCGTGCCCATCACACACAAACTGCTCGGAAAGTTATCTTGTAAAACTGGCATTGAATTAACGTTGCATGAATTGTTCTGCTACTGCAAGTTCATCGAAAAGTTGTAAATATAGCACAGTTGTGATAGGTACTTAGGAAGTGGGTAGTGCTGTATCCAATAATAAACTAGTTCAGTAAATTTTGCTTCATTAAGTCATATTATGGACTCCTGATAAGATTACAGGCATCAGATAGAAAATTTTTAGGCGAACTATTCATTGTTTTGCATGTTTAAGACTGTATGAAATTGGCTATCTGAAAGGTGTACTGTAAGTGTAATATATGAAATAGATCAGAACATTCATTACATGGTTAGACAAAGTCAAATAAATGTCAGAAGAGGGAAATATTTAGCCATTCAAGCGTGACTAGAAAGAGTAGGTAGTTGAAAGTCTCTGAAATCAAAAGAGTTATTACATTATTACAGACTTTGATAATTAATGCTAGGATCAAAAAAGTGTATCCAAAGTCTAAGCAAAACAAGAACCCTATCGAAACAACACTCATATACCTATTCGCATACCCGGATCATAACGAAAATATTCACTGATACATGTCAACTATGACGATGCTAAAGTTGCATAAATTAACATAATATACACTCCATGAATACAATGAGCGAACTCCTACAACAACTGAGCAGGACACGGAAGCTCACAAAGTAAGTGAAGATGTTGTTGGCACTGAAGCAGAGATGCGGTGATTTGTAACAGTTCCAGGGTGAGTCATGACAACACATATATATCCTTATTAATATATTATCATGTTGCATGGATGACAACATGTCCTTTACAGTATATATTATCACAACATACATATATAATACAGTGCAAGAAGTGTGACAAAATACTGCAGTGAATCACGACATCAAGGAGCTATGACGAGGGTAGGACCAATCACCGTCCACCACGTCATAACAACTTGTGTCATCACAAATGACAACAATGGAAGTCATGTTCCAAACAACTGCAACACATCATAACTCACTGCACGCTGTCCTTATCATAGTACATGATGTATCATTATACAGTAACACACAATGGTGCTGCATTCATTCAATCACCCAACATAGCAAATCACATACAGATTCCAATCAACTAGACACAATACCACAATACTCCAGGGACGCGATGACTTGAAGCTTCTTAAGAAGGGTTTTTATTACAGCTCAGGTGTCTCTAGATCTTGATAATTGATAGCTTAATAGGCCAATTAGGACTGCAGATAAGTAATTGTATTATTCAGTAAATATGAAACGGCAGTGTGTTGCCAATGCTGTCGATTAAAATTGATCAAAGGATGTGTAGCTAATTTCCTAATTTGTGAAGTATTATTGAGTCTAATTAACACAGCTATCATCAAGTTACTTTTCAGTAAAATATTGCACTTAAGCATATAGATGTACAGTATGTTGTTCACTATTCCTCTATTTCAATATTCTTGACTCATAATGTAACTTCAAACTTGGCAAAATCATCATAACAAAAGTTACAATGACAAATCGGTAGTAAATTCTCCTCCAATCTTACCATATAAGGCGATATAAGAACCGTTTCAACACCTTATATGGTCTAATTAAAGTTTAGTACTGGTAGAGACCACTGGTCTGCCCTTGCAAGGAGAAGCCACAAAGGAGATAGCCTGACAACTACCCTTTTTTTTCAAGAAGTGAGAAATGTGTTGATAGAATTCGTCATTAAAATAAGTAGAATATTTATTTATAAAGTGATTTCTGGGGACTGTACATATTACTCCCCGACTTATAATGTGTAAATATTATATAATGTATATATTATGGACTATATAATTAAATATATACGTTTGTGGTAAAATACTTCACCACTTTTATAGAGGGTAGTGCTCTGCAGCCTGTTTAGCCTGCATTGTCAAGCCTGGAGTAAATTTTCACGAATAGAGGAAAAGTATAAGGTAGACTTATTATAATTTAAATTCTCAAGTATGTCTAAAGCGAAGCGAGTATAATTGTTCAATGAAAATTGTATTGAATGAGCACATACCATGCTCCTTTCCTGCATATATCAGCTTCTTTGAAGTTCAGTTCTCTCAATTATACATCAAAAGTATTGATAATTCTCTAGAAAATGAAAATGTAAAATCACATTTTGAATGCGTAGGTATATAAAGGAAATGCAATAAAACATACGTTGACAGAATAAAATGGTATTTATCCCAAAATAGCCCATTAATAGGTTTATAACGAACTCATATCGAGGCAAAGCGTGTGATAAGGACGCCAATATATAACTCAATAACCTTACAAATTGACTGAACACAAACTTTGGCTTCCTTAACCACACACGTATCAACTTGGTGGATAGTGAGCAAGTGAACATACCATTTCTTTATAGCTGTAAAATATTTCCTTGTGGTTTTCATACAAACCAATGAAAATCAAGATAAGGATTCATAAACTCTGGTTTTCGTTAAAGTCATAAATTTAATGCTAGGTTTCACTTTGATCACCATCAGCTCACCACGTCATATTCTTATACATAACGTTAATTCTCTACTATTTACAGGTAATTTAAAAATATATCATATATCTCTTGACAACAAAGACACTCCAAATATTACATGTAATATGTGGTTTAAATCTTCAAATTTGCTGATAATTCTTCATTGGAATTTATGTAACATTGAGCTATGATTGCGTAACTAGATAAGGATTTGTGGTTTGGTGATGAATTAAAAATTCGACTCTCCGTCTGCCCTTGAATTACTTGCACCATTCTTTAAATAAAAATGTGTAGAAAAACATCAACTTCAACGATAAATTAATTTAAGACAGTTCAAACTTGCAAACCATATTATGTTGATGGAATTTACACAAGTTTATTTTGCTACAATGAAACTTTACAACTACAGTAGAACTTTACAATCGCTTTACATAGGTTCATTTCAAACTTCAAAAAGATATCACAAAACTTTGGATAATGATTCGGTTTATTGGTAAATATTTCAATCCGTCATAGTGATATAAACTTATGTAAGAGGAGTAGGTAGGATTATCGTATGGCAGAGAAGATTTATCAGGATTATAATATTGTCAGTAGATATTGATTCATGAGTATCTAGATAAGAAATTCATTTAAAATTATTAACAGCCATCATCCCATGACATATCAATTTTCTCAAATGATTACTAACTTCACTCCTAGACATAACAAAATTAACCACTCTATTGATTTAATAGGAGGAATAACAGATTTTGGTCTCTAAGAATAGGAATAATACATCTCGTTTTAAAAACATTAGATTTTGTGGTTTATATTTAAAATAACTAAGAAGGGATGTCAACGAATGTTTTCACATGTGCAGTTATTGTCTTATTGTGGTGTTGTACACGTCTCTATGGTAATACATTATGTCCTGTCAATAAATATTACATTTCTAGCTAACACTATCTAAACAAGTTCTCCATATATAATCAGAAGTCTCTCTCTTTATTTCGTATAATGTATTCTGTTACCCGACCCAGAAACACAAACACACATGACGAGACTACATTAGCTTAACCCCTAACTCTTCAGCAGTACAATATCATATCATATATAACGTACTATATTCCTTACACGTGCTTGTGCTTTGCAACCAGAAGGGCCCCAATGTTCTCCAGCTGCCTGAGGTTTTCCTCGATTTCATGCTTCTTGCCGGCGATGGCATTGTACTTGTCAATGTCAAAGCCGCTCCTCCTACTTTTCTTGTGGAACACTCTCAAGTTCCACCTGTCCCTGGCTGCATCGTAGTTGTACTCGTTCTTCACCATGACGAAGTAACAGAACATGATGATGGAGGTACCGTAGGTTACGAAGTAAGTCACAGGTTCCATGATATCCCAGGAGTAATCCCACCAGACAAGACGAGCTAGAAAGCCAAATTGGAATCCCATAGTGAACAAGCCTCCCCAAACTACTGCACTGGTCTTCACACGAGACTTTGAGAGCAGACTCTGAAGATTCATCAGATTTAGTGAAAACCAAATTATAAAATATAAATCTAAATCTAATTGACATACCACTTCCTTTTACAATTCTAAAGCATAGTTGGAAACTAGCAACGTAACTTACCATCCTCTTTTCCTCCAGAGGAGCAAATTCCATCTGGAGTTCATCAAGCTTCTTACGAAGATTGTTTTGGATTGTGATCTTATTCTCCACAACTTCCAGAGAGCCAGCAAGTGACTGCAAGGTATATATATACAGATAAGTCTAGGCAGAATTTATTATCCGGGCACTTGAGGGGCAGTATTTGAGGAGGGAGGCCCAGATTGGTAGATTTCTATTTGCAGTGTTAATAATGTGATCTGTCAACATTCTCTGTGCGTCATTATTCATTAATTACATTGCTTTATTTCCTAGCACATTAAGTCTAATAAATTTAATAAACTCATTGAATATTCAATAAATCAAGGGTACTGTGCAGTACCTCACAATAACATACCTTAATTTTATCGTGCACTTCATTTACTACAGCCTCAGTTATAGGGGTTGGTGCAATTGTTGTCGACTGCTTGACCTGGTGGCCATCCAGTAACTCCAGAGTGAAGCCATTTTGTATCAAGTATGTCAGAGGAGTGAACTTCGAAAACACCAATCCTGAATTGAGTTTGGTCAATTGAGTCATTTTGGAAAAATTTTTGAGAGTAAAGGCAAATCACAAAATGAAAAATCAATATAGGTATTCTGTATTGTAAATAGTCAATGGAAATTAGAGATCTCTATTATTATGCAATGAATTAATTTATATCAAAGGAGAAAACATTTACCATCTGCACTGACAGCACTGACTGACTGCACAGAAGAATCCTCAGAAATGATAGCTTCCTGCAGATCCCCTAAGGAGTTTAGAGTTGAGGTGATAACAAAACTCCTTGGTTCACTGAGTTCTGGTAGTTTCACAGTGAGAAGTGGTGCTGCTACTGCAGCACCCGACAAGTTCCTGGAGATACATTGAACACCAATGCCTTTAGCACGGAGCACTAATTTGAATGCATGCATGTCTCATAAGACACTGTGCCTTGTAAGTGTCTACTTTGCTACCTCAAATTTGATTGAAGTTATTGAATAAAGTAATAGTACTCAAGTACCATGAAATTTTTATAACAAATCATCTAAATAGAAGGAGAATTCTCAATAAGCAAACAGCTATTTTGATTCTTTCATGGAACAATATGTTATTTCCATTATTTTCTACATCAACATGTAAAACTGATTGTATTGTATCTCATTCTTAATTTTGTCTGTGCTTGAATGGAAATTTCAATATGTCTAGACTGATTGTATAATTGTTAAAATTAGAAATAAATAAGGATCATTATTGTAAACAATCAAAATCAATATAAAAATGATTTGAGACTTTCATAAATAAATAAATTAGTTAAAACATTTCTGAAATATAAAAGTGAAGTCCCAGCTTCATTTCAGCACACCTTTGTTCATATTGCATCAATTGAAAGAAATAAAATAAAATTGTATATGGTGCTTGTCTTATGCTTCTCTGAAAAAGAGTAAATTATATAAAGGATAGTGAAGCATTTACCCATTCAAAAGAATAGATAATTACAGATTATAACACATCAGCTCATCAATAGAATTCATATATAATCATCCATCCTGTTCCTGCTTTATTTTTGGTTCTTCCATATTTACTTTTCCTACACCTATCTCATCTTTAAACTTTTGGAATGCTACCTGGTACCCCACCCTGTCATCCATATTTTCTAAGTAGACAAAAGCATTGAACTCATGAAGTTTCTGTCCCTCCTTATTATAGTGAAGCATGTGGAAGCAGTGGAAGCAGAAGAAACAAGGGCTAGAAGGAGCTTCTTCATCATTGTATGTAATCCACCTTGCTAGACGTTCTGTGCAGATTGTACAAGAGATACGTCTTGGTCCACCACGAAATACCTGCCAAAATAAAAAGTTTGTACATTTGTTCTGGTGCTGATTCATGGCCATGATACAAAATATGATAAGTTGCATATTATGTATATGTTGGGATTTTAAACCATGGTAAAATGGACACCAGTAATATAGTATTACTAGTCTAGAGTCACACCATAAATTTGATGGAATATATTGCCAACCTGTCTGGGGTAGTTGGCAGTACGTGGTTCATCTCCAGGATGAAAAAGTCTAATTTGCTCTACAACCACAAGATGTTCACATCCCCCCTGGTGAAAGAACACATATGGTAGACCTAGGTGAAGCTCTAAATCTTGGAACTTGGTCTGAGTGATGTCCCCTTGTTTTTTGACAGGTTCCAGGCCCCTGTTCAAGTTCCCAACATGTAAATCTAAGAACTTAGTTATCTCTTCAGAATAGTCTATGTAGCCCGGTGTCCTCTTGTCAATATAGATAGTGTCTCCTAAGTAAAGAGCACTAGAATTACGTGTCTTGGTTATCCAGTCTACATCATTTAGCATAGGATTCTCACTGAAATGGTCAGTTATAAACTCATTAATATAGATATTGACCTCAGTAAGAGACTTATGCCATCAGTTTCCATATCAAAATGCCTACTGACTGGGTGAGATACCCAGTGGAATAATATGGGGAATTTAGGAATTAAATTCCCAGTCAAATTTCCAAATAAGAAATCGAAAAAAGCTCAAGTTCGAACGAAATGAGCCTTTCTGGACACATTCTGTAATTGATGCACTCAAAATCATGAAATTCATAGAGCCCCGGTTGGAATAACCTGCAATCCTGGCAATCCTAGCTGGGCAACATTATTTGTTAAAGCAACCATGAAATTTCAGAATTTAACGACTTAAAATTAGGTGTGCAGCTACAATTTTACTGTTACATCAGTCAGTTTTCAAAAATGGAGAGTGAAACGTGCAATCATAGTTTGCTACTCACTGTATCACCATCAGTATGCAATGCATAAAATTCCCATTTTATTCTTAGCACTAGTCAGGATTAGAAACACTGAATAACGTACATAACGTTGGTATCATTCATATTATGATATTACACCTTCTCGCTTTAATAATTACTGCAGAAGGGATATGCGTAGTCTATCTACTTCCCTCATAATATCCAGCATATATCCAGAATTCCATGGACCATGCTAGCGCAACCAGAGCAACCCAACTTGTTACTTTTTTCGGAGGATTGTAAGCGGAGCTTACAATCCTGGAGGCTCTCTAGCAATCCTGGTTGCGATCCTGGTTGCAGCTGATTAGATTATTGTGAGGGTGAGCTGTAGTAAAACACTGCTGCTGACTCAGCAGCAGCTTGCAAGCTCTCTAAAGCGGTGGTTGCACTTCCAGTCGGCATGATCTGATCGAGTTTTAACTTTTAAGGAGTGGACTTAATTTTAACAAAAACAAAAATCCAATTAGAAATAAAAACCAGGAGTATATCTAATATTCGTATTCAAGATACAGCGACACATAGACAATATTAAATCATGATCAATATTCAGCCTGAAATTTGTTTTTTCGAACTCCTGTGTATGAGTAAAGGTGACGTTTTGACTCACTTATCAAACAAAAAATCTGTGCTTCCATTTTTTAGGATAGTAATATATCAAACGACCGCCTTTTTAGCTGATTATATTTGTTAGTTATTAAGTTATAAGCCTGACACACAATTGATCTTTGAAACATGAACATTTACTTTTTACAATTCATCAATTGGTTGAGTAAAAGAATTGTGAGCAGTGAGTAAGTGATTCAAATTTTGTCTGTCAGGTGGAAATAATTATGAATTACATAATGTAGCCTACTCGGGGCTTCTGAATCAAAAAATTAGAGATTTTTGAATGAAACACGCTGTTTAAATCTCGGATATTTTCTTGCTCAAATGAAGGAAAACCCTGCAAAATTATACATTTTTAGCAAAATTTTCCGGGGGCTTCGCCCCTAGACCCTACCAGGGGCTCTGCCCCTGGACCCCATGGGGCTGCGCCCCAGACCCCTACTGCAGCTTCGCTCGGCGCGCTTCGCGGCACCTCGCTCGCAACCAAAAGCTACCGTGCTCGCTTCGCTCGCACAGGATTGGCAACCAGCCTAACCTTTATTCCAACCGGGCATAGAGCTAAATACCATAATCGACCTTTCCCAGTGCCTAATCCGAATCCAGCAGCTGCATTCCCACCACATTCCCAAACCGTCCATCATATTCCTAAACCAGCCACCGCATTCCCAAACCAGCCACCGCATTCCTAAACCAGCCGCGATATTTCCTTGTGTTTGACTTGGGTCAAACTTTTTTAGTGAAAACTATCTAAATAGCCATCATAAACAATTTGAAATAATTACCATATTCAATGAAAAACATTTTTGCACGTTTCTACTGTTTCTCTAGCTAGCAATCGAACTTATTTTTTTAGTGAAAACATGTCAAAACCAGCTGGTCTTTACCCCAAGCTGAAAAAGCCACTTTTTACTCTTATTTACAGATTCCCAGCCACTTTTTAAAATTATTCCACTGGGGTGAGATACCTGTTATCTTGCCAGCAAAGAGCCAGGTCCATGGTACAGTCAATAGCATCAACAAAGTCTGCCAATGTTTGAGATCCCAACATTAATAAGCCCTTGGTTTTGATGAGTCTGTTTTGTTTATACACAGCAATTTGTAGCACTACTTCAGGAGTTGTAACTAGCTCAGTTTGGTTGACCTGATTAACATCTATCAAAGTTTCAAGAAATTGATTCATCTTCAGATTATATTTCATTGTGCTAATGAAAAATCGCATATATATTAAAGCCTTCAGATTAAAGATGGAATAAAGGTGAGTAGTCATAAAGGGCAGTACCTGCAACTGAGCTTCATAATCAAGAGATATGTTTTCCTTTTCAAATGGCTTGTAGTAATTTAATGTCATCTGCTTCTTAAGAGGGTGTTTTTTATCTGCTTGGATCTCTCTGAAGAATTTGTATGCATGAAGTTGTTTGGGTATGAGCTTATCTCTTTTTTCATCATAAAAATCACTGTTAGCTGGGGGCAGAATTTCGCCAAGGAGTGCATTAGGAGTTAGAAGCTCATCATAAATTTCTGCCTCATCCAAGGAGATACCTGTTGCAAGAGCAGCAGTTTCTGATACATCATCAACATCCAGAACAATCCCTGAAATCAAAACAGAAATAAAGAATAAGACCCACAAGCTAGAATAGTTTTGTACAATCTCTTGCTTTACCATGATATGTGTAATTTCATGTATAGGTGATGTAACTGTGAGTATGTTTGTTGATAATAATATATGGTACCTATTAAAGGGACATGAATGATGCATATTAAAGGACCAACCATGAGAAGGGAAAACAGATTCTGGCACCTCTTTGCTCCATAATTCCTTGTAGTGTTGAATATTAACTTGAAAGCCTATTTTAGATAGATTCTGATCCTTCCGTCCTTTGGGAGGCATTTCATGGAACAGGCCAATAGCTCAATAGATTCTGAAATTAGCTAGTTGCAAGTTGTTACATCAAGTCACATGTTGTCTCTCAATCATTAGAATAGTTGTTCATTCAATAACAGCGAGAAAACCTTATGAACTGGTTGAGTGGTTGAGGTCAGTCATCCAAGTTTACTGATGAATACTCAAAAATAAAATAGATAAAACCAAACAACTTCTTGGTAGAACAAATACAGTCAAAATAAAATAAAATAGAATATCTTCTTTGTAGAATAGATACAGTCATCTTTGTAGTCAAATGGGTTCCAGCACCCTTAAAATTTTAAAGGATCCCGGGCCCAAAACCCTAGCTCCCTTTTTATAATTTTTTTTTACTAAGGAAAAAATGAATGAAAATAACCAAGATGAAAAGACAAAGTCTTAAAAAGGGTGAGGATGAAATCTCAAAAAGGGAATTTGGACAATTTAAAAAGGTTTGAAAAATGCATTCCTAATCATTTGAAAACCCAGGTGGGTACCTAAGGGTTTTTGAAAATAAAAACATAAATCTAAAATCATTCCCCAAAAAAGTAATTTTTAAAAACTCACTCAACAAAACTAAATAGTATGAAAAAAATGCGCTTCATTAGTTTTGTGATTTTTTATCAAAACTCTTTAAATTTTTCCCAAAACCTAGAAAAATAGGGGAACAATAAAATTCACATCTAGCGATCGAAATAATATCATCTGTTAAATGATCACGATCCGTTGAGTTGACCACAGCCCTACAAAACCAAATTTGATTTTGTTTTCTGGGATCACCGTCACGTTTCTTCTTCAACTCTTCAATAAGAGTTTTATGTGCGGCGTTAAGTCCATAATTCTATCGGTCTAATAAGACTGAACTGAACTTCTGTAGGTTCCGCAGCTTCTTGGCCTGCACTAGATGTGTCTAGATATTACTCGTACCGACAACACCTTCACACTGGTCTTGGCTTCTGGTCCCGGTCTTGCCCACACGACAAACCTCAGCAGCAGGTTTGATTCCCAGCTCGAACACTTCAGCACCTTACCAGACAAGTCCTCATCCTTTTCTTCAGGCACACCAAACAACATCAGGTTCCTACTCCTATCTTCTTCCTGAACAACATCATAACTACACTTTTCAGCGTCTGCTGACTGATCTGCTTGCTGATTCACCTGCTTTTTTACAGCCTCGCTGTATATGTGATTGCTCTTCAACAGTCTTCGTTACTGATTCCGTCACCGCACTCTGTACTGAGTTCAACATCTTGTCGACTTCCGACCTTGCAAATAATCGTCCTCGCATGCTGATGAACAATAATAACAAGCTTCTGCGACTTCATTGTCTTCCTTTCAACTCTCAGCACTTTGTGGCGTAACATGGGGTCGGATCGTCATAAGGTCAACTCCGCCATTGCCCTCCGAGCCAAAGACTTGCCCCCACCAAATCGTCAATTTCTCTGTCATTAGAGGGCTTTGTAGAAGTATTTGCAGCCATGGTATTTAGGAATACACACAGCCACTATTTAGCTACTATTTAGTTCTTTAAATCTTTAATTAGAATGTTAATAATGTTCAGGATTATTTAATTGTTTCGATCATTTTTATGAACAGTATGAATATTCAATTATTTTTACTGGCCATTTTCTTTTTCTACTTAAGTTAGGGGGAGGGTAAGAGCCCTTGCTCAAGGGATTGAAGTTAAAACGAAAAAACTGATACCTACGAAAGGATTGTAATCAGGAGCTTTCGAAAATCTTGTGATTATCTTCGTAAGCTGAAAGTAAAGTATAGAGCAGTTTTTAAAATATGAGTGATTGAGAGTGTCAAAGGAGGGTGAAGGGTGTTAGGTGGGTGGCAGCTCAGAATAAAACAAAATTTTTCAGAATAAAACAAAATTTTCTATTGACATTCCATTAATCATTCCTACATACTGGAAAATATATCAGAACAAATATCTTGTCTTGCTGAGTATTAGAGGGCATAGGGGTGTTGGTGTTGTGCAATCAGAGTTTGTAAACAAGATAATTCATTTTCCTAGGCTCAGCTCATAAACTTAATAAGGACCTTCCACTTGGTATTACAAGTGGGCTCTAAAATGAGGGGCGGAATGCAGGGTCACAGGGCTTGAAGCTTGTTGTTTCCCTTTAATGAACCATCATTTAAAGCAAGGATAATTTTATAAATCAAGAGTATATATTCAGGGTGAAGGTGTTACAGTTATATATATTGAACTGAACCTAGTTATTGACTGCCTTTTGTTCATAAAAGATTGCCAATAGTGAGTTTAAAACAAAAACTATATATAAACAAATTATAATATATAACCAAAATAAGTTTTATTGAATAAATAAATAGCATAATTTGATTAGAATATTAGAACATATTCTAGTTTTCCTTTGTAACAAGGGCAACCCATAAATCCAGAGAATGGTTTTGATTATTTGAGGATCTGTGAATGCGACTACTGCTTGAAATCAACTAAATATGATAGAGGTTTAACTTAATGCTATTCCAACAAGATCTGTCCCATTCATGTGGATCACCGTCTGCCTGGATCTCCAACAATTTCTTTTGAGCTCAGATTTTATTGAGAGGATTTGGTATTAAGATCATACATTTTGACAAGGTCACGGACAACATTCAGATTATGCTTCCACGATATCTAAAAGTTTTCGTGGGCATTGGTGTCAGTAAATATGTGTCTTTCCCAGCCCTTTTAGAAAGTTCAAATTTGCTGTAAATTCCCATTGGTGATCTAAATTTGAGAATTTTAAACATTTCGTTTTCCACAGTGATATACATATAGGTTTTGATGTTCATTATCAACTGTGAGTTGAAAAGTGGCTTGGTGTGCTCACGCCCGTAAAATTTTTCATCTAGATGTTGCTCCCCATATGGGCGAACTCGTGCACATGTTCTGAATTTATCAAGATATTTTTCTTTATTGCCAAATAAGATCCGAATGCACTTTTTCTGCATTCTAAATAGAGGTTCGAGTTTTATGTTACTGACACCACCCATACTGTTATACCATAAGTGAGATGACTTTCAAATAATGTATAGTAGATGTTTTTAAGAAGCTCATCTGGCATGTTGTCTTTGATGACATTTATAACCCCAGTACTACATGATAGCTTTTTAGTTAGGTTCCTTATGTGAGCATTCCAATTAAGTTTCTCATCAATTGTCACCCCCAAAAATTTTGTTTCTAAAACTCTATCAATTTCATTTTCATCAATTTTCAATACATAATCTGCAGTGTCATTTTCTTGGAGTTCAGTGGGTTTAAAGTCAATGTAACAGCATTTAGACATGTTTATGTGCAATCTATTTAGGAGCATATAGTAACTAACAGATTTAAGAATTTCATTTGCTTTTTTTGTAGACTTCTATTTTATCTTTACCACTAACAAATATATTTGTGTCATCTGCAAAGAGGACAAATTCAGCATCAATTTGGGCATTTGAAATATCATTAATGTACATTAAGAAGAGTAGGGGACCAAGGCAGCTACCTTGAGGCACTCAAATATTACTGGTAACTTATCTGAGATTTCATTGAGAACGCTCACATATTGTTTCCTATCTGACAAATAGCTCTCAATTAATTTCAATGGGATGCCACGAATTCCATAAATTTCGAGTTTTTCAAGGAGTATTCCATGATCAATTGTATCAAATGCTTTGCTTAAGTCAATAAATATACCTAATACATGTTTTTTGTTTTGAAGTGATTGATTTATGTGGTAAATTGAATAATTAAGTGCATGTGAAGTTGAGTGACCCTTCCTAAAACCGAATTGATTATCTTTAATTACTCCATTTGATGCAAAAAAGCTATAAAGTCTGGTGTAAATAATTTTTTCAAAAATTTTCCCAAATATTGGGAGTGTAGACACAGGCCTATAATTTTCTAATAGTTGTTCATTATCCTTCTTATACACTGGGGTAACTTTCCCAATCTTCAGGCATGAGGGGAATACTCCCTCTGACATTAAGTTATTAAATTGGGCTGTAAGGATTGGTGTTAAAATTTGGGAGAGTTTTTTTATTACTCGTATGGGAAAATCACTTGCCTTGCCATTCTCAAGTTTGCTAATAATTTCAGCAACTTCCTCTTCAGTGCAGTCCTCAAGAAAAATGCTCTTCTCAAGGGGAGGGGGCATAAATTTTCTAAAGGAGTTGTTGACCACATTGGCAGTTGAATCTAGATTTACTTTGTCATTGAGATTGGATGCTAAGGATGCAAAGTATTCATTAAACTTATTTGCAATTAAGCGGCGCTGTATGATGACTGTGCCATCAATCATGAAGTTTGGCTTTGTAGCTTTTTTGCTCTTGCCTCTCAATTGGTTTATCACTTCCCACGTCTTTTTGATATCCCCAGAGGTTTTTTCTATTTTATTTTTGTAGTACTTAGCCTTTTGATCTTTAATGATTCTTTTGAGGGCACGCCGGTATTTACTAAAATTTTCATAAAGAATTTGGTTACCTGTATCAACTGCATTTTTCTTGGTCTTAAACCAGTCAAGATATAAATTATTCTTGTGTTCAATGGCATCAATTATTCCATCAGTTATCCAAGGATTGTTGACAGGATTTCTTTTGGAGTGAATAGCTTTTTTCAATTTGCAGCACTGGTCGACACTATTCAAAAATAATTCAAAAAATGACTCAAAATCTAGTTCTTTACAAACATCAATTAAGTCACCATTCAGTTCTTCATACAAAGCCTCAATATTTTCATTCGAATAACAGTATTCTTGTATCTGGATACCGGAGCTGTGATTTTTGCCAGAAAAGTCTATGTTAAAGAATGAGAATATAGGTGAGTGGTGGCTCCCCATATCACGAACAACTCCTGACAAGCAAACAGCCCCAATATCACTCACTAAGATATTGTCAATACAGGTACTCTGTCTACCAGTGCTATGAGTGGCTAGGGATACCAGGGGGAATAAACCATTTGAGAGGAATATATTTTCAAAACTAAGCACAGATGGATCTAATCGTTTGAATAAATTAAAGTTAAAGTCACCCATTATTATTGATTTTTTTTGGAAACTGTTCAATTAATGAGGTAAACTCTTCAAAGAACTTTTCATTATCCCCATTTGGAGATCGATATATGGTCCCAATATTTATGTCCTTACCCTCATTTTGAATTGTTAAAAAAAGTGATTCCATATTTGAGGAGACTGAACTAAGTTTTTCATTTACCACTGCACTAAATGCATCATGGACGTACAGAGCAACTCCAGAGCCTTTTAGTTTTTCCTTTATTTTTTCACCATAAAAAGCTCTGTAGTTGTCTATTTTGAATAAGGATGATGTTTCATCCTTGTCTATGTTAGTTTCGGCTAAACCAATCACTGAAAATTTCATTGATATTGTTGAAAGTTCTGAAACAAATGTGTCAAAGTTTGATTTATTACCATCTATGTTGTAGAATAATGTGCTGAAGTCCATTGCTGAATCCAGCTTCAATGCCTCTAATGAATTCGCAAAATAAGTTTTGCAGTTGTCTAGTATTGTAGCAGTATCCTGAATGATTGAGATCTCTTCCTGGACTTCACGGTCATAGAAGTGATCAGAATCAGAGATACCGTTTGCTTCATTATCATAGTCACCAAATGGAGTATACCTTTTTGGTATGGATAACATGCAGGTTTGACACATTTGTTTTGCGTTGTGATATGAAAATTTCGATTGCTTGTAGCATTTTTTTATGGACAATTTTCGAGCAGTTTTCACAGACCATATATCGATGACCAATAAGTATGTTTCCCTTGCAGCAGTCGCATTTCTCTCTCTCTCTATATCAACATTCATCATATCAAAGAATTACAGATGTGATCTAGATTGGATTTTCAGGGCCTCCCCTTGTTACATTTGCATATGATCTCCTATCAACAGACTTATTCCTCTTAGATCTGAAAATTGCTTGTTTTATGAGACTGACTAACAAACGCACACCTTTAGTGTTGTTGATGTGGAGCACATCATTTCCATCAGCAACTGAAAGATCAGCCCTGAGTAAATATGACTGGTTGTTTACAAAACCGGAGAAGCCCTCCACAAGGACTGTCTTGAGATTGGACTGGATGAGATCATTATAGATGTACTTGTTAAACTTGAAGATCCTCTGATTGATGACTGTAGACTTTGTAGGTAGTACAGGACAGATGAAGATCTTTCCCTGGGGGTTGTGGTGACGGATTTGAGTTATTTTAAGCTTGTATAGCTTGTAGAGTTCACGGATCTCAGGATCTGACATGTTGTTTTTCAAATTATTTGTGCCCACCATAACAACAACATTTCTGAATGCTGAGCAAGCAATTGGATCAATGTCAGCAACTTTTGGAGCGAAGGTTCTGACACCTGGAGTGGCTTGTCCAACTTTTCCCTTTCCAGATCCAAATTGGATCTTTCCAAAATTAGAATCCCCAACCAGGATGGTGGAGTTGAAGTTGGCCCAGTGCACAGCACGGAATGTCAGACTATATCTCGTTGCTGAATTACCCTCAGAGTCAGACTCAGCCTTCATCTGATGTTTGAAGTAGTCCTGGCTAACCCGGGTCATCTCGTACATACTTCTACTCATGCAATGTACTGGTGTCTCCAACCCACTGCCCAAGTTACGAAATGTTATTGTACGAGTTGATCCAAGGGAGACAGTGAAGATAGAGGACCAGGGACATATATCACCCTCATTATCAGAGTGCTCAGGCAATGACGATTCATTACCCTGGTATCTATTTACCAAACATGAGTTCAGTTCATAGAGGTACCTTTTGTCTGCTTGCTTCCTTGGTATGGCACCATTGATTTTATCCATGACTTTCTTTATTACCTCTGGACAATCTTTTGGCTTAGTCTTTGACCCCATATACTTGTAGTACTCCCCATATTGAACCACACCACGATTACCCTCCATAACAAATGTTTCATTTTCAAGAAATTCAGTTATTTCTTGCTCTTCTTCTTCACTGATAAAGCCTTCAATGAAATCTTCAATGTAGTTTGATTTGTGTGGTGGTATTGAGTCTTCGATTTCAATTGGAGTAGGGGATGGTGATGTTGGGCTTGGGGGTAACTGATCAAGCTGTGGCAATGGGGAGTCTCTAAAGGCTTCAATTTTCTTCTCCAGTTGCTCAAGTTGTGTTGCAATAGCACTTATTGACTCCGTGTTGACATTGAGAATATTAGATAGTTTTGAGTCCACCATATTTTCAAAGGAGCTGGTGACAGTTGAGAGAAAGGTGTTTGCCTGATTAATGTTTTCAAGTGAGGTTTTATCCTTTTCAGACTTGTGGGTTTTGGGACAGGGGAATGGAACAACAAAACACCAGGGACACATCCAATGGCGCAGCTGTGACGAGAAAATCAAATAAACAATGATACAATAATTATAGCAAGACAAGAAGATGTGTCAGTAGATGGAGAAGTGGACTCCTGAGTCTGTGGGTTTGAAGGTAGGGGAAATCCTAGGGAGAATAAGATTCCAGAGGGGACTGCACTTGGGGGCGCTGTCTGTTCTGTTGAGGGTAGGTTTCCTTGTTGAGATGGCAGCCTGTTCTGTCAGATCTAGGTGGGAGTGGAAGGGAAGGGCCCTGAGGATGTGGATGTCGTTCCAGGCGATGTTGTGTCCGGTGGTGATGAATTGAAGAGCTGATCAGTTTGTTGAAGGAGGCAAGGGATTGGTGGTTGGAGGGTTTGTTAAACTTCTTGGAGACTTCTGACATGATGGCGGTGATGTGGGAAGGAGGGAATCCGCTCTGGAGGAGGGTGTGTTGTACTGTCTGGAGTTCTGTGTCGAGGTGTCGAGGAGAGCAGAGTTTGTAAGCACGTTTCGTCAGTGATCTGATGACACTGTCCTTGGAGGATGTTTAGGTGCAGGAATTGTAGCCTGTGTAGAGGTTGGTGTGAGTGGGTTTCCTGTAGACCGAGATGGACTTGTCAGGGTGGATGAGGATGTCGAGGAAGGGTATGGTGCCGTTGGGAGAAGGGTGTTCCAGAGTGAAGGCCAGGTCGTTGGTGAGGGAATTGATGAATGTGAGAAAGTGTCTGCATGAAGTCCGCCTCTGAAGGATCCCAGGCCGTCGTCAACGAAGTGGCAGTAGGAGGGCCAGGAGAGGTGAAGAGGGCTAGTTCTTCAACTTCTGCTACTCTGATCTCTGCTAGTTGAACCCTCAGGGGGAACCCATAGGACCACCAACAGTCTGAGAGTAAAAAGAGCCGTTTAACTCAAGGTAGGTGTTGTCGAGGCAGAAGGTGATGAGGGAGCGGATGGGGGCGCCAGGTTTGTGGATCTTTGGTTGTCCATAGAGCTGAGGCAACCGAGGATGTAGATTCCGCATCTGCTTGAAGAAGGAGGAGTCGATCTTCTCCTTCAGGAGTTTCTTCAGGATGGCGTAGAGTTTGTTCCTGATAGACTGGGTGGGGTCGGATTTCAGAGGTTTGTAGCTACCTGAAGTGGTCGTTAACCTTGTCAATGTATTGTTGGTTGGTCAGGAAAATGGCAGCGTTGCCTTTGTCAACAGGAAGAAAACGAAGTAAGCCATGATTACGTAATATTCTCCACAAGAGGGGGGGGGGGGTTGGGCTTTGATTAAGTTTGATAACAAGGGGGAGGGAGGGGGTTGAAAATAGCCAAAAATTGATTACATGATATGTGAACGATCCCTTAGATAGTGATTTTCTTATACTTCAGGGCTGTTGGTTACATCTATTCAATGTGTGAACAGGATGGTGATATTGAGGAATGCAAGGTAATCTTCATTTTATAATTCTTTCGATCATCAAATTCAATTCAATTCAATTCAATTTATGATGTAAACCATGTGATTGTAAATCCACTGGAACTTGGTATGTATCAAGTTCCTGATACAAACCAACATATCCACTATTTTATAAGTGGATATATAATCAATTGAATATTTTCACTCAATGTTCAATTGATCTGACATTGGACAACTTATTCAAAATTCACGTCATGACTGTTTTGTTATTTTGCAAGAAGACATGTTTTTAAAGTATTCTATGAAATATTATCTTCTATTTTGTTATGTTGCTACAATTCCCATTACCCACCTCTTCATAGACAAAGTTTTATGTGGAAACGAGAGTAACTATTTAAATTGTTTTTAAATTGTTTTTACAGTATTTTGTAAAATATGTAATATAATCTTTCAGCTTCAAAAGTCTAATAAATTGCAATTTTCAGGAAGCAATTATGGTTCTGCATAATAGAATCAAAGAATTTGAAGGTCTTATTCAATATATAGAAGTACAAGCATCATATGAGACCTCAGATGAAAGGCAAGTCTATTAAACTAATATGCTATATCTCCAGAAATATGATAGCAAACAATTTTCTAAGCCTTAGCTAGCCATAGAATTTGGTTAATTATGTGCAATAAGAATTCCCTTTTGATAGTCTGCAATCTATCCCAGGCCAAGTTCAGTAGCATGGGAGGTGCCAGTTTCTGCAATAAAGCAACCAAGTCTGCCTTTTCAGCCTAATGGAGACCCCCAATTATATTATTACCAGTGTCTACCCCAGGTATATTAAACTCTGAACCTATTCCGATTTCCAACTATAAGTTTAATTTTCTGTATTCAGAAGGTTACCCTCATACAATGGAATTAATATTATATACTTACTGTATGAATTAGGCTATGAAGCTTGTGAGAAACAATTTGTGATAGGTAGGTAGGTATTTTCATTTACAATGATTTATTGAAGACGCCCCGGGGGTTCTGGCATGTGAAATAAACAATTTAGTTTCTGCTAACATGTAAAACTAAAAAGAAACTATTTCAGGCATATACTCAATATTCTATGACGGGGACCTATCCCATGATGGATCCCAATTTAGTCAACTATATGCCATACAATCAGCAATATACTGGGTATCCAACAGACTACACCGCTTCAAGTGGATCTTCTCAACAACAGATGCATCAATATCAACAATATACCAATTACACAGATTTTACTAATGTCAGTCCATCTGCAAGTAATAATAATAAGACTAGCAAGAAGAGTTATTCCAAATCACGTCGAGGTAAACATGATTATTATAAAACCCAGAACCCTGAAAATAATGCTACAGTTGTCCCACAGATACAAAATCTCAATGCACTTGATGTTCCTGTGGATACAGTGCCAGGTACTGAAAATGATGTAAATAATCAGACAAAATCAGAAACCACTGATAACACAGGTTCAAGTTCCTTGCTATTAAGCACGAATCCCAGTGATCACAAAACGAGTAGTAATTCAGATAAGACAGTGGAAGACCAGAGCGAAATGTCAGTATCGGATCCAAAAATTAGTTCTGTTGAGAACATCTCATTAAATGAACCAGCTGTTGATGTCCAAGAGACCCCAAAAGTTAGTTCTGTTGAGAACATCTCAGTAGATGAACCAGCTGTTGATGTCCTAGAGACCCCAATTAAGACCTCTGAGGTTGAAAATGTTCCTTCCTGTGTTGATGGTAATTGTACTGCCATAGATGAAAAAATTGCTGATGCAATTGATGATCACAGTAGCCTTGATGATGATTCTTCCTCAGTCAAGAATGATGTGAAAAAAGCAGAATGGACAGTTGTGAATAATGATTCAGAAAATTATGTCCATATATCGGAAAACTTATCAGATCATAGCATACCAACAAGTCCTAACAGCAAAGAAAATGAGCCACTCAATAGTGAAGAAAAACTTAGTGATATGAATCCTGGAATTGATTCGGAATCTCCTAATTCAAGTACTGATGTCATTGATCAAGATGTTGCAACCATCGACAACTGTTTACAGAATGATGAAAATTCTCATAATATGGAGCAAACTAATAATGAATCTGAGAATGTTGTGATAGCCAGTAAACCAACTGAGACAGAGATTGAGAATCATGACAATGAAGAGCCCATTCCATCTTCCTCTTTGGATGGTGATAAAACCAGAGTTGAAACAACTGAGTCAGAATTAACTGCGGATATAACTAGTGTTTCTGGTAGTAACATTGAGTTAGGTGAGAATGACAAAAAGATTTCTGTTGAGGATAACGTTGAAAAATCAGAAAGTAAAGCTGAGGAAAATCCGAGTCAAAATACTTCTGTTTTAAAACAAGAATCTAAGAAGCCTTCTAATGCTCAGATTTGTGATGTAAAAAGCCATGAAACCAAGGAAAAAGTTGTAAAAGAGTCGGAAATTGATCCTCATTCTACACCTCAGAAACCTCTTGCATCCAAACCTGTTTCTAAGCAATCCAGTGAGCAGTCAGAAAATGCACCTGCTAAAGAATTGAAACTATCCTGCAGTTCAGAAATGACTGATCTGGACACCAAAGAGGTTGATCTGCTATCAGAGTCTGGACTGTCTACTGTTTCCTCAGGCTCTGTTCAGTCTTGCATGTCATTGCCAACTAACCCTCTTGCCAGATCAACATCTTGGGCTGACCTTGTCCGAAAAGGTAAATCTGATAGTCCTGTTCCTGGTGCCCCAACGAAACTAGCTTTATCTGCAAAGTATCAGTCTACTCCTAGTAGATATCTCTCACATAGGCAATCTGATGTCAAAAATGTCAAACCTGCTGCCCAGCTTGCTTTGACAAAGTCAAAATCAGTACCATCCCAAAGAATGTTAACGAAAGCTCCTATTTCCAGAAAAACCACTGCACCCAAACCTAAGGAGCCTCATATAACTGAGGATGGTTGGTGCGTGTCATCAGGTAAGGGTCGATTCAAAACCCTTGCAGGAGGGCCCTCCAAAGTTTCAAATGCAGTCATAAAATCAGGAGATGAGAAAGCATCGAATGATATTTCCAAAAACATATCAAATAGCAATGACACTAATTCCAAAGCAAAGGTTATTGATGCTACGACCAAATCAAAGGCAGGTGATGTTACTGACAAGCCAAAAGCTCCCAGAGCGTCTAAAGTAAAGACTACTACTTTTAATAAACCTATTTCTGGAAAAGTTAACTCTCGAAGCAGTAGTGCTGGAATTGCTTCTAAAACTAGTCCTAAAATAAATGCCATGGCAAAAGGTCAAGCTGTAAATGAAACCGGCCCTAAAGTGAATACTGGCATTAGGTCCCATATTACATCTAGGAGTAACTCTATTTCAAAATCAACAAGAATGGTTTCAGCCAAAGTTGACAGTGGCATTTCAAAAAATGTAGCACCTAAGCCATTGACTAAAACAAAATCTCTTGAAAGTCCAACAAAACTTTCAGACAATCTCAAAGTAAACAACTCCCAAATGACCAAAAAGGCAAAAAGCTTAGATCCTCTTGAGAAATCTAAATCTACAGAGGACTCCACAACAGACAAAAGTGAGTCAGGTTCAACAGAACTGATATACTCTGAAGGAGCTGATGAAATTAACAAAGAAGTCAAGGAAATCACAAGTGAAATCATTCAAGAGTTTACTGAACCAATGAACGAGAATAATGCAGATCAAAAACCCGATGATGAGGCAATGAATGCACCTGAAGCAGAAGCTGTAAAGCCTGAAAGTGCGACTGTTGAAGATATTCCGCAAGGAAGTGACAGTAAGGATCAAGTTTCTGAAGCAAAAGATCAAGTGGCTGTGCCTAACTCTCTGGTTCTCGTTCCAAGACAAGAGGTTAGATATCTTGCATCAAATATTGGTTTTCTCACTAATGAATCACAAATGTACCTTATCGGACATTGTTTGGCCGTACATAATAATATGGGCGCTGAAGACCTAATAGTGCTCATAATTATGTCCACCCAAATCAATACCGACCATTTAATGTCTGGTCATTCGAATGTCCGCTAAACTTTTTATAGGTAATTTGGTCTCTTTGACACAAGTAACCTATAGTCAGATAAATACTTTGTACTTTTGTACAAGCTAAGTTTCATGAAAATTTTCCAAATAATGGCTTTAAATGATGTATAGATGGAGTATTAGATGAAACAGTAAAGAATAAAAAGTTTCATGAAAATGTTATAAATAATGGTCTTCGAAATTCACTGTGTGTAAATCGCCCGAATTTTCAATAACAGTGTCTTTCCATTTTAGTCATGTAGCTCCGACCAAATTGTGTCCCCATATTAAAGTATAATAAAGTATAAATTACTAAATTAGAACATAATATTACTAGAACTTTCTTACTTTCTCAGTGCTAGGGAAATAAATAGCATTTTCCAAATCTTCAAACATAAATCAAATGACTATGAATTAGTTATGATTCTGAACAATAAAATACCCAATTGTGGATGATTAATGATTATAGTACGTTGTCTGATTAATTAGTTGATTCACATCATGTTGCTCAGGAAGAAGATACGTTTAACGTTGGTCGGGCGATGCTTTCCAAGAGGAACCGGCAGCAAAGCGAGCAGAGCTTCTGTCAGCACCGACACCTTTGGTACGAGTCTTTTTTTATCGATACTTGGACAATTAACATGTTATCAAATTGTTATCAATGACTGTTTGAATTTTTATTGCTCATTCCTACATTCTTCAAATTTCATTATTGGCTTGATAAGTCATACTATAGTGTGATGGGTAGGTACTGTCCCCACACGGCACACCGTGATACACCAAATACGACAACAGGCGGTCTAACATCATCGAATTGGCATTTCCCGCCCTGATACTTGAGCCACCTCTTAATGCGGATAACTCTTGTGACATAACCCCTTCTTCCTGCAGGAAGAAGACTCAGATGTGCGATGCTTGTCTCCAGGCCGTTCCCCGGGCAGGTCCCCGAACAGCAGGTCTTCAGGGGGCGGGGGCAGGTCGCCAGGCAAAGCACCCCAGCTTCACCAGCGCCTCAGCTCCCCCAGCAGGAGACGCAACACCACCGACAACGTGCTGAAGAACCACCAGGAGCGACTGGTGAGTGGAAAAGTGAGATCTTAATGGGCTGTGAGTTCTGAGGGGGTTGTGGGCTCTGAGGGGGATGTGAGTTCTGAAAGGAGCTGTGAGTTCTGAGGGGGCTGTGAGCTCTGAGGGGGTTGTGAGATCTGAGGGGGATGTGAACTCTGAGGGGATGTGAGCTCTGAGGGGGCTGTGAGGTCTGAGGGGGCTGTGAGTTCTGAGGGGGCTGTGAGCTCTGAGGGGGCTGTGAACTCTGAGGGGGATGTGAACTCTGAGGGGATGTGAACTCTGAGGGGGCTGTGAGTTCTGAGGGGGCTGTGAACTCTGAGGGGGCTGTGAGCTCTGAGGGGGATGTGAACTCTGAGGGGGCTGTGAGCTCTGAGGGGGATGTGAGGTCTGAGGGGCTGTGAGTTCTGAGGGGCTGTGAGCTCTGAGGGGGCTGTGAGTTCTGAGGGGATGTGAACTCTGAGGGGGCTGAGGGGATGTGAACTCTGAGGGGACTGAGACTCTGGGGGCTGTGAGCTCTGAGGGGGCTGTGAGCTCTGAGGGGGCTGTGAGGTCTGAGGGGGCTGTGAACTCTGAGGGGGCTGTGAGTTCTGAGGGGGCTGTGAGCTCTGAGGGGGCTGTGAGTTCTGAGGGGGATGTGAACTCTGAGGGGGCTGTGAACTCTGAGGGGGCTGTGAGTTCTGAGGGGGATGTGAGCTCTGAGGGGGCTGTGAACTCTGAGGGGGCTGTGAGGTCTGAGGGGGCTGTGAACTCTGAGGGGGCTGTGAACTCTGAGGGGACTGTGAGTTCTGAGGGGCTGTGAGCTCTGAGAGGGCTGTGAGTTCTGAGGGGGCTGTGAGGTCTGAGGGGGCTGTGAACTCTGAGGGGGGTGTGAACTCTTAGGGGTTTGTGAGTTCTGAGGGGGCTGTGAGCTCTGAGGGGGCTGTGAGCTCTGAGGGGGCTGTGAGTTCTGAGGGGGCTGTGAACTCTGAGGGGGCTGTGAGTTCTGAGGGGATGTGAACTCTGAGGGGGGCTGTGAACTCTGAGGGGGCTGTGAACTCTGAGGGGGCTGAGGGGGCTGTGAGCTCTGAGGGGGGCTCTGAACTCTGAGGGGATGTGAACTCTGGGGGATGTGAACTCTGAGGGGGATGTGAACTCTGAGGGGGCTGTGAACTCTGAGGGGGCTGTGAGGTCTGAGGGGGCTGTGAACTCTGAGGGGGATGTGAGTTCTGAGGGGGATGTGAACTCTGAGGGGGCTGTGAACTCTGAGGGGATGTGAACTCTGAGGGGGATGTGAACTCTGAGGGGATGTGAGCTCTGAGGGGGCTGTGAGCTCTGAGGGGGCTGTGAACTCTGAGGGGGGTGTGAGTTTTGAGGGGGATGTGAACTCTGAGGGGGGCTGTGAGCTTCTGAGGGGCTGTGAGCTCTGAGGGGGCTGTGAACTTTGAGGGGGATGTGAGTTCTGAGGGGGCTGTGAACTCTGAGGGGGCTGTGAACTCTGAGGGGGCTGTGAACTCTGAGGGAGCTGTGAACTCTGAGGGGGCTGTGAGCTCTGAGGGGGCTGTGAACTCTGAGGGGGCTGTGAGCTCTGAGGGGGGTGTGAGCTCTGAGGGGGATGTGAGCTCTGAGGGGGTTTTGAGTTCTGAGGGGGCTGTGAACTATGAGGGGGCTGTGAGCTTATTATCAACTGTGTTTGATGTTTCATGTAGCTCACTTAGTCAACATCTGTATTTCAACAAAAATTAGATTAACTACATAATACTTTAATGTAACGATTTTTAACTGTTCCGCAGGCTAAAGCACAGGTAATGCGGGATAAGATTCAGGAGGAAAAAGCGAACAAGTTAAAGAAAATAAAGATAAAAGAAGAACAGGTAATACGTGTATTGATATTAGACTGTATTTTCCAACTGGCAACCAAGCTAAGCAGTAAAGCAATGATATCCCATTTGCCGCATTCTTGTCCGTATATCGAAAATGCGCCTCCTGAATTCACTATTTTTGAAAATAAGCCGCCCGTTTTGAAAGGTATACACAAGGCATTATATGATTAGTATTCGGATTAGAGCTTGTGTGTTAGTTTGTACAGATTGTAGCTGAAGATCAAGGACACTCACACTCACAAGACTGTACTCACACTACTTACACTAATTCTTACACTAATTCCGCTACTTACACTAAGTCTAATACTCCAGAGTAGTGATATTCGCATTGTTATGATAAGTTGTGAGTCTATGAATTGCGATGTTGCTATGTAAGTATCAATGTATAAACCATGTTGGTATATGCCGCATGGAGGTGGTGAAAAAAGAAGTAATAGATGCTTTCAATTTTCTCCATCACCTGAATTTCACTTGCGTGACCCATAGGCCATACTTAATGATAAACCTCATATTGGATTATTGGGCCCTATGCGCGAATAAGGTATTACCTTCAAGCTAAATCGAGGAAAGGTCCAAAGATTGTGATAATGATTTGGTGTAATTGTATCAGAAGAGTTGACACCTCGATGTAGGTTTGTTAAATTGGAGGTCAATTGTGCGCGTAAGTATTAAGCAAGAAATGCTATAAAAGCTACTTAAGAAGATGTAACACTTTCCGTTGAAGTATAACAGCTGATGAGGCGAATTACACCCACACAGTATACAGTAGGGTAATTATGTATGCACATAATAATGTTTCAGAGTTTAAGATAATATGTAGCTTCATCATGTACTGTGTAGTCGCAATATAAGATATGCAAACTGAGAACGCCTGCGTGCGGGAACAATGGACAACAAAAATGCGCCGGCTGGCGTATTTCTTGTTAGAATTTAAAAAAGATGATACTGTAGCTACCTATTTAGAGAAATTTACATCACCCCTATTTCTTTCATAGCCTCTTAAAACGCCTGTTTTTTGGGATAAAATCATAAAATGGACCATTTGTACCATCCTGAACTCTGAACGCACCCTAGTTTTTGAAGGCCCGAGGCCTGTAGCCAGGGGGATATGGATATCCGGGGGCTGGGGATCCCAGGAAAATGGGAACCTTATAAGAGTTTTATTTTATTTTGACAAATATCGTAATAAGGTAATACTCATGCTAGGATTATACTATACGATATTTTTGTTGTGTAAACAAACGCGTAAATGCTTAAACTTGATATCCCCGCCCCCTAATCCCCGCCTGCTGGGGCTGTGCCCCAAACCCCTGTCGTAGCTTAGTAGCTTGCTCACTGTGCACTGTGCAGGGCTCCACCCGGAAAGATCCTAGCTAAGAACCTGAAAGGCCCCTTAGAAAGTTAGAAACATCCTAGACGCAAACCATGTGAAACCAATGTAGAGATTTCACTCCAAGCAAATTATCATACATAAATACGTTTATACACAGATTGTTTCCATGTCAAAGTACTTTGGAGAATCTGTTGATGCGTTACCGCACGTTACACTGTTACCAGGGAAAAGATGATGTAAATTAGTACGTTGTTCCACAGTACTTCATGCCGGCTAAGTGTCGGCTCACATACAAGCATAATTCCTGTAATTTGTTTCCTGTGTACTTTGTTATACCGAATTAGATAAACATGACATCATAGCTCTATAATAATTCATGTGGAATATATTTATGCAGTTATTTATTGTATATGAGAAGCTTCTAGAAGTATCTAGAACAGCGCACTTCAGCACTTAAGTTTCGAATTAAGTGTTTCGTTTGTTTAACTAAAACGCATTATCAAGAAATAAAGCAGGTTTTGCTAATATTGTAGTAGGTATTACAGAACCTAAGAAGTTAAGAAGTTAATATGTAATTATTACCGTAGTTAAAGGGGGAAAGAGAGAGGCCCTCAGCACTGAGGTTCGAGTGGGATCTGTCCCCCATCCTACATACCCCGTATCCTGCAAACACATTACATACCCCCTTTCTTTATCTCTCCTCATCCTCTTTTACTGATAAGGGAAAGTTCACATATTACGTAATCACCTAGGGGGAGGGAGGGGGTTTCCGAATGATTACGTTACATGTAAATGTAACAAATACAGCTACTGTAAAGTTGATCACAAGGGGGAGGGGGGGGGGGTTAAAATCGGACAAAAATTGATTACGTAATATGTGAACGATCCCTAATAACGATGCATTCCAGGTGAAGGACCTGCATACCCCTTTTAATCCTCATCTCTCCTCATCCTCGTTTACTGATAATAACGATGTATTCCAGGTGAAGGACCTGCATACCCCCCTTTTAATCCTCATCTCTCCTCATCCTCGTTTACTGATAATAACGATGTATTCCAGGTGAAGGACCTGCATACCCCCTTTCTTTATCTTTCCTCATCCTCTTCTACTGGAAGATAATAACTACCTAATGTATTCCAGGTGAAGGACCTGCAGGAGCAGCAGGAGAAGGAGAGAGTGGCACGTGCAATTACACATGCTGAGAAACTAGCACGTGCAGAAGTACTCCGGGACAAGAAGATAGCTGAAGTCAAGAGAAAGGTACACGTGCATCAGTCACTGAGGGGTATGGAATGGAAAGGGGGGTAAAAAAGAGAGGGTAAACAAATAAAAAGGGGTTTAAAACAAGGTCGTAAAAAGGGGTTTGTTTGGTGCAGTACAAATGATCGGAAAATTATAATTCGTGTAAAAATTAGTTTGTCTTTTCCATTGAAAAGACGATAAATTTAATGTTACAATCCTTAAATTCCTTCTGGAATTGTAGCGATAAAAAGAGTTTTTCATGTAATTGATAAATTTAAATTTTCGTTAGAGTGATAGATTCGTAATTCTGTCGCAAATTAGTGGGGCATCAAATTTGTGGGACATCAAATTTATCTGTTACTTCATAACCTGTTACTTCATAACCTGATGGTTATAGCTAATCAACGTGTATTCATACATTTAATCGGTGACGGTTGGAAACCCAATAGTGTTTAATTAGTTTAGTTTGAGCGCAAAATTTATAAATGGAAAGTCCCGTGTAATCGAATTGGTTGATTAACATTATATACCATGATATTTGATAGCATTTCTAAAGCGTTATTAACAAATAAGTTGAAAATGTAAAGCAGCACCTATTCAAATTCCTGTTCAATGCTTTCGAAATTTGAGTAATTATCCAATTTTCATCAAGAAAAGAATAATTCTTGAAGCAGCTGATTGCGCTTTGCACTTGGATGGTTTGATGATTAGCGATGAACTCACTGAAAATCCAGTATGATTTATACGGTCACAGCTGTGTAATGACTTGATTTGTCCTTCTTGGCACTTTTTCCATGAGAGCAACAGAGTAAAATGTGCAATGTACATTGTATAGTTGACGAGCGATTTATTGACGGTTAGAAACCCAATAAGAAGTTTAGTTTGAGCGCAAAGAAATACATCCCTTGGAAGACCGTTTATAGCGTTTCAAAGCACGTTATTCTTTTTAAGCCTATTCAAATTCCTCTTAAGTCCCGTAATTCTAATCCCTTGTGGAGCGATGAACTCACTGAAAAACTATGATTTATACGGTCACGGGTGTAGGTATACGAGTTAATTGCAATGTACATTCACAAGAGGCGTGATTTCTTAATTCTATAGAGTGCTCTCTATCCCCACTCCCACTCTATTCTCAAACCCCACTCTATTCTAACACCTTACTTTATTCCCACATCCCACTCCACTCTATTCTCACTCCCCACTCTATTCTCACACCTCACTCCACTCTATTCTCACACCTCACTCCACTCTATTCTCACACCCCACTCCCACGCCTAACTCTCACACCCCAGTCCACTGTAGACACTCTCGTCCCACTCTTCTGTAAGCTTACATGATATAAATTCACAATGTTTTCCCACTTCCCACTCTAATGCCCATTCGCCTTGTAGGCTCAAGAGGAAGATCAGAAAGTTAATGAGATAGCGTTCATTAACTCGCTAGAAGCCCAGAATCGTAAGATGGAGCTGTTGTCGAAGGAGCAAGTAGCGGAAGCTAAAAGGGTTGAGATTCAGGTCAGGCAACAGGTCTGTTTTGGCGTCCTCTCCTGATTGATGACGTCATTTTCTTATTTTCTTATCTTGCTAGCTGCATGTTGCTATGTGCTGCTGGCATGTGCTGATTGAATATCATTGCTTTTAACTAACATCAAGACTTGAAAACTTTTTCTTCCGAATGCTATTTCTCAATTCAATGAATGCACTGTTTAGCAGAAATTATAGTTATGCTTCGAGTAACGCTTAACGAATGCCGAGACTTCATCGCTGGACTTTTCTTATTAATGATACCGAATGAATAAAGCTGGTCTTGTTAAATAATCTGAATTCTCATTTTCTCAAAACCTTATATATACTAATCTAGTCTTGAGATATAGTTTGATAATGATAACGTCTAAGATATAGGAGACATCGAATGCTAATTCCAATAGGAAGAAAGAAAGAGAAGATCAGAAGAGCTTCAAGCCAAAGAAGACGCTGTTTTGGAACGAAAACTCGCTATTGAGGCTGACAGACTAGCGCGAATTGCTCACATCGAGGATAAAATCAAGGAATCTCAGGCTAAGGTTGATACGTTCTCAAAAGCGCCAATTTTTCTTTACACCTAAGTATAAGTATAAGTATAATTACAAGTTGTAACATGGCCGCCTATAATCAGCTTATTGAAGTATTGCTAATGACGTCTGCTTGTACCATCCAGCCTTCGTTTTCTCATTCGATACCAGTAATGACAAATCACAAATGTAGTTTCTACATAATATGTGCAAAACTCTGCGCCGTTTGTCCATAATGCGTATTGCATGTGTATTCAACATGCAATAAAACTTATGTTTTCGACTAGTGACCTGCATAGCAATAGATGAAGCATTTATTACACTCATGAGTCGATATGACATAATGCTTCCGTTATTAACCCTCATAAGTTATAGCTTTAAAAAGATGCCCAATACTTGATTCGGTCGCAGAAAATATAGTTAGGTTTTGTGACGCGCACTGACAAAATCCTATGAAAGTTGAAGTGTTTCGCAGTTAATGCCTTGTTTTACTGGCGCCGCGCGCGCGGCGTAACTCATGCCAGGATACATATTGAATTCAATGCCGTTGGCGAAAAATATGCGGATTGACATGGCCAGTTCCCATTCTAAACCGTCATGATGACATCACATAGCACCATGATTCTGAACACGGGATATACTGATGACAGCTGCCCTTACACTGTGTCGCTGTTTCGAACGAACATATGACAGTTGGAGGTCTTCATATTATTACTTGGATGCCTTGTTCCAACATCCGCCTTTTACTTATGTCGATAGAGCTGTATGTCATCAACCAGTTATGATGTTATATACAGGAGAGACTTATCAATTCATCTCTTTTAACTTAACTGATAATCAATTTCGAAAGGAACTGAATTAAACAGTAAACTAAATGATTCTTATTCATCTGGTCTAAGACGACAGATATTCGAAAGATTCTGCTTATGATCTCTGCTCTTGAGTGTATGATTGTTGCGCTACATATGCCTCTTGATGCTAAACGTCTCAACTTCTTACCCTACGCTGACTCGTGAAGTTAGTTGGTATTCTCAACCTCTTACTATCAGATGTATTGATTGATTTTACCAAAGTGAAATAATTCAGGTGGATTCCAATAAGCTAGAAATGGAAACCGCTGCTAAGGAAGCTGCAAAGGATCGGGCGCTGGAGCGAGAGCTTACCAGGGAGCTGGTGAGACAGGACAGAAATCCTGTGGTAGAATCTAAATCCAAACACAAGGTAATTCCTCCCAACCTTAAATTCCTTATTCCTTGATGTTGTTTGACTTAGATTTGATCCTGAGTTTGTGATCCTGTGTTTTGAGAGTTCCTCCACTCCTCATCCCCTCCCAGGGCCGTCAGCAGCAAGCTAACCACAAGTTGAAGGAGATGCAGCAGAAAGCGGCCATGTTGTGTCAGAAGTTCTCTTCTGAATACCTTCCCACTCACACCCTCTACGATCCGGCCAAGTGGTGCTCCAAGTGCAACATAAAGATAGTTTCCGAGGCTGTCCTCATGGCTCACATGATCAAACGACACCAGAAGTCCTGCCCTGACGAGGTGAAATGTTGTGAGGATTTGATAGCCTCACTCTAATCTTAGGTTTTACCTTCCTCAGCATGATTTCAAGGATGATTTGGATTACCTATACATTTCTGAAGGTGCCCAAGGTTATCTTAATTCTGGATGTTTAAGAAATACAACCAAAGTTCGGTTTAGCGTTTATGCATCGCATCATGATATTACAGGGATTCATTAACAGTATTATTATTCTCTTCTATTATTTTACGTTGATGATATAATTTTGACATGGAAATCGTAGAAAATTTACACATAACAATACATGACCACATTCACAAACAGATAGTACATATAACATATTCACATTTTATAAGCACTTGGACACAGAGAATGGTTATTCTCACACGAAGCCACTGGTGTTGCAGGATGTAGCGACCATATTTTCATAGCTAACTGGAAATGATATTTCATTCCGGAGGCCTTTATCAACCGTTTTAAAGGGTCTGATAGATCGTATCTTCAACAAAACATGTCAATAAGTTTATCGCACTATCGGACCGACCAAATGTAGGATATGTCCAAAGTGCTGGGGTTTCTGTTTGGATTTCTTGTAGATCCATCCCCCGTTTAGTAGTAGATGTGCCCAAATCCCTCAGTTTAGAGTGTGAACTGTGAACTATGTATTTGTGTACTATGTATGTGTATACTACCCCAGGCGGAGGTGGAGGGGCAGTACATTGTCAACTATTCAGACGAGCTGTGTCCCATTGCTCAGGATGTGGTCAATCGGCAGAAACTACTCCGCAAGCGATCTAAAGAAAGTCCGAACTCGGGTCATCACCAAGTCAGTACTTCACATTAAAAACACACATCATCTCCTTTGCCAAAACTAGTGATTTTTTGTTCGTGTCAAATTAGCACACGCTTTAAAAAGTGTCCCTATAAAGCTAAGGTATTGTGTAAATGCGAACTTTTTGAAGATGCCATGTTCAAAAGTTCGCATTTACACACTACCTTAGTTTTATAAGGACAATTTCTAATTAAAACCTTTCCTTGAAATTAAACTTTTCCTTGATACAACCGTATTATGAGAATCATATTCAGAACATGATTCTCATAATACGGTTGTATCAAGGGAAGGTTTACTTTCAAAGTCCTCGTTTTAGTTCCCAAGGAGAGAAATAATCCTTCATATCTTTCAGACTCTCAGAACTGCCCGCTGCAAAGTTATTGGAGCCGCTGCAGGAATGCCCTAACAAGAACCGTCTCTTTAAGTGCATCAAAGCAATGAAGAATGATAAAACAAAGGAGAAAGGCTTGGGAGACTTGAGTAGGACGGTGTTGACGAAGATTGATGTGAACCATCTTATAGATAAAGGTTAGTTCAGAAACTCATTATACTTGATCCTTGAAAGTTACATTGTTCACTAGTGGAACTAAGGGGTCAGATGGGGGTTCACCAGGGGGTTAGCGGGGGGTCATTGGTATACTTTCATACGACCATAAGCTGCTCTGTGTGATGCGTCTTCTTTCGTTAACACGAGTATTTTCCCCCATATCACAGCGACTAACCACATCCTTTCTCAGGGGTAGTAGAGCAGCTATGCGAGATGATCTCAGGGCAGCAACTACTCGGGCCTATCTCTAAAGTCCTCCTCCAGTGCTCCTCCTTCTCTCCTACTGGTATGTTCCCATTCATGTGGACCTATCAGATGGACTCCATTATCAAGATTTATTGTCAGTATGGCATGGAAGCAAATAGAGCATTCTTTCTGTTTGTTTTCGATTGAATTTATGTGAAAGATTTCATCGGAGGTTTATAATTTATATCCGTAGTGAATTCTTCTTGACACTGGTGTCGCAAGTTGAAGAAATGAGAATCATTTTGAAATCTTGCGTCACCAAGTTTCTGTACGTGTGTAAGTGTAAATTGTAAAATCACGTACGTACAAATGACGGTAGTGTGGAATTTTCAAAAGGCGTTCTCCTGACATCTCACCATATCTCCCTACGATCAATTTATTTCCCCAATTTAACCCTATTTCTGCGTGTAAATCCCCCTAGTCCTCTAATCTCACTCTATTTCAGCGTGTAAGATATGTGTCCGGTCCTTGCCCCAGATTATCGACTGTCTACAGCCGGACACAGGACTGCTGTCTCCCTCCATGCACGCTGACCTGCTCAAACTAACAGCTACTCTCACCCGATCTCTAGCCCCTTGTCAGTATGCGGGTCAAGCCCTTTTCAAATGTTTCAAGAGTCAATTTCAGTCAAATTTCAGAGAATTTTATGGAAAAACTTCGTGAATATTACTTACTTTAGATGTATATTTCTATAGCTAAGTTTATAATATTCGTCAATTGTCACGACCTACGAAAATAAAACTAACTTTAGTAACGCTGAATGCTGACTAACGCACTGTACCCCAGGTGAAAGTCTAGCTAGTGACGTGGTGTGTTACATTGTATCTAAGGAAATCATTGATGGCATCCAGACTATGTGCGCTAATACCTACCAAATCAAAGGTTAGTGTAACATTGATCGATCGATAAAAACGTAAAATGACTTTACTTTCGACGAAAATTCTATGAAAATTAAATTGCGCGCACTGTAAATGCGCGCATTTATCAATCCCTTTATCGATGAATGCATGTGCTAACAGTAACAATAGCATATTATGGGTTAGGAACTTAGATCTTGTGATGCAAAATTTGCGCATAGTTTCAAATGATGACTCCAAATTATTTCAATCTGTTCATTGATCTATTAATTTGTTACAATTCATCTCTAAATTAAATAGATTCTCGAGACGTAGCCGTTGAGTGTTCTAGAATTCCTATAATTATGAAGCCTAATAATCCAATACACTGGGGAGCTGTGCAGTACATTACTCCTTGTAACCTGCTAATGATCGGGAATTTGAGTGCACAAATGGTGGACTGATTAATGTGCACTTCCACTGATGTAGTAATGTACAATTACATACTGTACACTGCACCTGTACCCTCGAATAGTTGAATATCCAATGCACAGGGTACCCACTTAGTGTACATTGTGTATAGCCCACCAGCAACCACATTGAACGAAATCTCAACTGCACTAACGCATATGTGTGCAGATCGCTCGATGATCTGCACACATATGCGTAATATCACAAGTTCTGTGCACTATAAACCAATGTAACGATGAACTCTCAGAGGACTGTGCAGTGCTAGTAAACTCTCTGGAGCTTCTGTCCGCGTGTTGCGTTACCATGACACCTGCCAACGCTTCCATCTCAACCACACCCACTAAGAATGACCCCTCCCAGCTCATCGATACCCTGGTAAGTTGTGATGTTTTTCTTGAATTTAAGGTGGAGTTATCTTCAGATAGACTGACCAATCACCATTAGAATCTGCTATAATTATAGTGTTTCATAAATACATCCAATAGCCGATGCAAAGTGAAGATTCATCTCCCTATAGAGTAAACACCCCCCTAGAGTAAGTAACCCCCTCTAGAATATCCCCCTCTAAAGCAACCCCTCCCCCTAGAGTAGCCCCCTTTAGAGTAACCCCCTATAGAGTAACCCTCCTCTTTCTAGAGTAACCCCTCCCCTCCAAAATACCCCCTCTAGAGTACCCCCCTCTAGAGTAACCCCCCTCTAGAGTACCCCCCTCCTCTACAGTAACCCCTCTCTTCTGCAGGTGTTCACTAAGTGTTTACTTCTTCAGGTGTTCACTAAGGCGTGTAGCATAGTTTCCCTGCTGTACGGAGTGCTCCTTTATCAAGGTCCCCGGAGGTCAGCCCCCTCCCTCACTCCCTCCACTCAGAGTGTGGTAACTCAGTGCCTTACCACGCTCCTAGATATCGCCAGATTCTCCTACACACACTACAGGTACTGCGCCACATCGCCTCATTCTGCTTTAAGTTTAAAACAAAAAAAATGAAGAGCTATTTACAAAATGTAGAAGTTTGGAAAGAAATCTCATGATTTTTTTTTCATTTCTGATTCAAATTCACGAAATCCTGCTGTGTCAAAATAGACAAAACAGAATTTAAGTCGTGATATAGAAAGAAGTGAAATATAGGGAATGAAAATTCCACGATTACGGCATGAATTGAAAAGCCTAGTGTGGTAAAGGAGGCAAGCCCTCAAAAAGCTTTTCGAATCATCTGTTAGTGAGGAATCTTTAAATGTTAAAGTCCCCTCTCCGCAGTCTGTTCTTGATAGCGAGGGGATGTCGCTAGAGCTACGTCATGTTGTGAGCTACGTTTTGTCGAGTGCTGCTCACCACTCCTACACCCACATCCTCGACCTCTGCATCCAGCTCATTGGCTTTGTGGTGTTCTGCCACCCCTCAAACCAGGTTAGGAGGGGGGAGGGAAGGAATAACAAATGTTATTATGTTGTGAAATAAATCATTGATCATGTAGCTCGCATTTGCCTCATATTGAACGCAGTAATATCATCAGTAAATTGACAAGTTACACTCCAAACACTCCTCAGAAATTGCTACAAAACGGTCCCAGCCCCTCAATTCTGCAGCTTCTCTCGTCCCTCCCCTTCTCTTACTTCTCAGACATAAGGTAACAGTGGTAGCCAGCTTACTACTATTTGAGTGGTATCCTTCCCCTTGACCTGCATGGGGTGTCGTTTGTGTGGAGTCTGTTTGTGTGCCCCTTTGTAGAACCCCTTTCTCGCCAGGGATATTTCTATTATCACAATTTTGATCAATTAATAAGACGTAACCTCACTTGTAACGTTGTTTACGTTGTGATGCCTGTTTAGACTCCGTAGTACTTATTATTTTCAGGGGATGGGTCTGCTGTTCCCGACTCTGGTATCTGCCTGTCACAACTGCCCTTCAAATCTCGCGATACTGCAGGAGAAGGTCAACAAAGTCATGCTCATATCTTACCTCAAGGTCAGACACTGGGGAGTTAATGTTAATTATAGTAGTTCTGTATTTCCTTGAATGTTTTAAGTTTAAGTAATCTCTTTTAAAATATTTCATTCATTTCAGTTTCACAGCTGTATCTTACACTTGAGATTGAGTGGTTCCACTAACTCATTATCATTCGCAGGATCAACTGAAGGAGACAAAGGAGAAGCACATCAACTTGTATCCCCGGACTGTGTTTCAACAGGCTCTCAAGTTCCTGGAGACCCCCGAGACAGAAGTCACGTGACCTATCACGTGGGGAACACGTGCGCGTTGCTCGACACGTGACCTAGTGAAGTGTTGCTATGACGACCAGTCAGATACACGAGGAGATAATGAGAGATAATGAAAGCAAGGAAGGCACTGGAGGAAGTCTATTCAGTTGACAGAATCTTCAGTTGCAATGTGTTCAGTGGGCAGTGGTCAGGGATTTGATTTAGATTCGTTAGTCGTTGATAGGCATAATTGATGTTAAATGGATCAATTAGGTAATGAAAGACAATTAGGACGTGATTGTAGTTTGTGAAATTTTGAATGGGGAACCATTGAACGTAAATTTTGTTTTTAGTAGGAGAAACTGTAAGACTTACAGAAAATCAAATTACATTTCTGGGCGATGGCGGTACCACAATCAAACTTGTTAAACCATAATAAGAATATCATTATTTAACTCATCTCGGAATATCATTATTTTTTGTGTTTGGGACAATATCAGGCTTATCTGTTGTCATGAAATATTTTGACGAAAATTATCTTAGATAAATATACCTTCTCCTATAGTCCTATGGTCAGTTATTAATTCAAAGTAAATCCAGTTTGCTTTTAAGTTGTGTAATATCTAGTATGTACCTAGTACCTATTTTTAACGGATTATATTGGGTGCAGCTCGTTAATGACTCTAACTTAATTATATTGACAAATTTATAATTAGAGAAGACAAATAATATCGAAGTTGTTTGTTGAATTAAAGGCAGGCAATGATTTGGAACTTTCAATTAAGGTAATGATTTAATGAAGAGTGGCTAACTTTGAGTTTAATTGTGACCCTTAATGAGCGTTGGGCGACTGGTCATTGAACAGGCTTAACTCTTCATTTATCTCATTTGCATCAAATTTATTGATAATTGAGATTAGAATTTTGTGGCATCTTACTATTGATAATACCCTTCGGTTTATGTATTTACAATGAATTTGATAAGTTGTTGATATTTATTTATTTTGTAAAGTTTTGTTACTAATATCTATATCATTTATGAAAAAACTTAGTTAATTATTTCTGTCATGAATCAAAATTTTTGCACAATTAAAATCGCGTTGTAATACTTATTATTATTAATATTTAAAATTAGATTGGTGTGCGCCCTTAAATTGGACAAATGCCTTTGCCACTGTCATTATGATTTATCAAGTTTACTTGTAACTTTGATATAATGTTGCTCTAATCGAAATTGCAATATGAATAAGTGAAGCTGACTAGCTGATTGAAAATAATACAAAATTAGTCAACCGCAACGGCAAATGAAAATACACTTGACTGAAAATTTTACTATCGCCAGCACAAAACGAATTTATCATCCAGGCTCGTAGGATGTTACCCTACGGGGCCATCTATAAAGGATGTCCGCAAAGAGGGGGGAGGGGAGTCTGGCCAATGCGGACGTTTGCGACGTAGGGGGAGCGGGGTGTTTGGCCAAAAGCGGACGTCTGCATTTATGAAAATTTTGGTTGATTTGACTACTTTTTCACCATTCTTTAGAATTTTGACCTAGCCTAGATCTTGATGATGATCTTCGAATTCGAAATTGAGTCAAATGATAAAGTTGATTTTGTCACCACATTCGAGAAAAAGGGCATAAAAGTGATGATACAAAAGATTTTCGATGAAAATGCGGACATCCGGAGGGCGGAGGGGGTACTTTGGTTGATTTGACTACTTTTTCACCATTTTTTAGAATTTTGACCTAGCCTAGATCTTGATCTTCGAATTCGAAATTGAGTCAAATGATAAAGTTGATTTTGTCACCATATTTGAGCAAAAAGGCATAAAAAGTGATGATACAAAAGATTTTACATCGACGGACGTTGCCCCGTCTATTTCTTCTGACTGGATGGCGGGCGAGGTTGCAAAGTGACGTCCAAATGTGGAACGTTGCGCCGCGCGCGCGGGTAGGGTAACATCCTACGAATTTTACATGAAAATGGCAAATGCTTGCCCTAACCAGCGCCCTGGTTTCGCGCGACACCCCTGGTTAGGGGAAGGCAAATGCGGACATCCGGAGGGCGGAGGGGGTATTTCAGGTTGCGGACAAGGGAGGAGGGAGGGGTCTAAAATAGCCGAAATTTTGTTGCCAGACGTTGCCTATTGGCCCCCTGCGCGCGCCTCGACTCGCAGAGTCGGGACGGGTAACGTCTGGCAAGTGGCAGGCAACGTCGGGCGGGCAACGCAAAGTCTGGCAAAAATTTTGCGGACGTCCTTTATCATTATGGATGGCCTCTACCTATACCCCGCGTTGTCGGACCTTGTCAGACGTTGTCTGACCCCTACGCCTTCGGCGGGCGCGCGCTTGCTAAACACGTATATCCCTGTCTGCGTTGCGCGGCGCGCTTCCTCAGAACAGGAAGGTGTGTCCCGTAGGGTAGCGCGGCGCGCGTACGCACACCTATGACCTATGCGGGCTTAGGAGGGCGCGCGCGAAGCGTCCGCCTTCGCGACCGCCTCCGCGCGCTCAGCGTTACGCTGCTGTAACAACAGCGTTACGCTGCTGTAACAACAGCGTTACGCTGCTGTAACAACAGCGTTACGCTGCTGTAACAACAGCGTTACGCTGCTATAACAACAGCGTTACGCTGCTGTAACAACAGCGTTACGCTGCTGTAACAACAGCGTTACGCTGCTGTAACAACAGCGTTACGCTGCTGTAACAACAGCGTTACGCTGCTGTAACAACAGCGTTACGCTGCTGTAACAACAGCGTTACGCTGCTGTAACAATAGCGTTACGCTGCTGTTCGTAGGATGTTACCCTACCCTCGCGCGCGGCGCAACGTTCCACATTTGGACGTCACTAGCCATCCAGTCAGAAGAAATAGACGGGGCAACGTCCGTCGAGCTGCTGTAACAACAGCGTTACGCTGCTGTAATAGTCAGGCGTTACCCGCCGTTACGCTGCTGTAACAGCGTTACGCTGACTTAAAAATTTCAAATAATGGGTCTGTGTAAGCGTACGCGTTAGCGCTTACGCTGTTGTAACAACAGCGTTAGGTGCTGTAACAACAGCGTTACGCTGCTGTAACAACAGCGTTACGCTGCTGTAACAACAGCGTTACGCTGCTGTTACAACAGCGTTACGCTGCTGTTACAACAACGTTACGCTGCTGCAACACTAACAACAGCGTTACGCTGCTGTAACACTAACAACAGCGTTACGCTGCTGTAACACATAACAGCGTTACGGCTGCTGTAACAGCTGCGTAATACGGCTGCTGTAACAGCGTTACGGCTGCTGTAACACTAACAGCGTTACGGCTGCTGTAAGTGTAACAGCGTTACGGCTGCTGTAACAGCGTTACGCTGCTGTAACAGCGTTACGCTGCTGTAACAGCGTTACGCAGCTCTTACGCTGTTACACTTACACTTACAGCAGCGTATTATTTTAAATGTGAGTCGGGGCGCGCAAGGAGGCACCGAGACTCCTTTTAAGTTTATTGTCTGTTGTTGAGTTTAACAGACCCTCGAATGTCGGACGTTGCCAGACCCGCTGACGCCAGCCGCGAAGCGTCGATGAGATTGAGAATCAGCGCGGCGCTGAATTCTCACGAGGGTCTGTCATTCTCTCAACAGCCGCCAAGATTCAATTTCAAAAGAAGGAAACATGGTTTCAGGCAATTATAAGTATCATATCAGGTGGTTAAATTAACATTATAACTTTTATCAATTTAAGAGTTTAATTTTATACAGGCTTCTTTTTTACATGGTTCTTAATTCCTACTTCCTAGTCATTCTCGCCCCCCGAAATGCTTTCAGAATAAAACTGTACAGGGTGTTTCTTTGCATATCTTTGAAACATTTGTGGATAAAGGATAAGATACTAAGATAAAGATTGAATGTTGAACAATAGACCGTTTATAATACCCTATGATAATAACGATATTATGTTAATGCAAATTCATCATCATGGAATTTTTCTGTTTTATTTCTAATCAAACTAAATTAAATGAACTTTACTTTGACCTAACAGTTACAATTACATTAAATTGATGCTGTTCGCAATAATTTGATTTCATCAGATAAGATCTAGATTGTCAACAAAGAAAAAAACTCGAATTAACACAGAGCAAATAAATATTCCCAATTTCAAATTTTATTTAAAAGTAAAAATTCTCACTTAAATCAAGTACATTTATTATTAAGACTGATTTAGATTAAATGAATTGTGAGTGTGAGACATCTGCGAGCGCAGGCGGCTGAGATTGGAGGTTACGGCACTTGGACAGCATTGAGGGGCGTATTGATGGCGTCTTCCTTCGAACGTGCTCCTCATTTCAGCGCTAAGATCGCTTCCTCAACTTCCTTCTGTATTTCCAAATCCACTGACCCCATTAATGGGTCGCCCTGCAAATAAGAAGGATTATTATACTTTATTATTAGAACCATCAAGTACTTCATAGATCTGAAAGTGAAATTTAAAAAAATACAAAATGAATAGTTTGAAATCAGATTCATTAAAGAAATGCGGAACTGGAAGATGGGAATCTAGAATGATTAAGAGTAGAATCTGCCACATTTACCTCAGGAGGAAGCTTAGCTGGGATTGTTTCAGGCACAGGACTGCTCGTCTCCTCTACAGGTTTTGAGAACTGGTCGTGAGGGTCAGTACGAGCCTCTATCTTTGGCGGTGGAGGAGGCGGCGGGGGCGGGTCTGTAGACTCTTCAACTGGGGACGCCTTGCCACCGACCATCACTGTCTTGGCTTTGTGAAGGAGAGCCAGCAGACCAGCTTCCTTCTCTTTGTCTATTTGTGGTATTTTAGCGGTGGCGATAACAGGAGTTGGGGGTAGGGTCTCTTGGGATTCCGTTCTGGGGGAGGCAATACATCACGAATAGGAAGGAGAGAATTCATCAGAAATAGGAGAAATGTTGGATAATGAGCACTTCACAGACTTATCCTACGTTGTTTGAATACCCTGTCTCATTGGCAAGAGTTGGGGGAAGCAGGAAGCTCAGGCAAATGTAAGATTCAAAATTTCATGAAGGACGTTGGCAAGATTTCGGCCACTTTAGACCCCGCCCCCCCCCCGTGTCCGCAAACGACCGCATTTCAGAAACCCCTCCCTCCCCATGGAAGTGGACGTCCGCATTTTTATTGAAAATCTTTTGGGTCATAATTTTTGGTTGTCCGCATTTGGTAAAACACCCCCCCGCCCCATTGTCCGGAAACGACTGCATTGGCTCAGGCTAGACTCCCACTCCCCCCTCAACGCGGACGTCCTTAACGGATGGCCCCTTAACAATGCGAGTATATCTTGAGTGAAGTAATGTGAGTGTATATGGAGTGTGGTGAGTGGTGAGTGGCTTCCAAACCTGCTTAGAGCTGCACTAGAGTCCACTGCCTCCACGACACTCTCATTCATAGTAACCTCCAGTCCTTGCGTTACATTCGGATCATCCAATCCCTCCTGAAAACGATTCATACTCATAGTTGGGAGGGGGTATTACTCATAGTTGGGACTAGTAAAGTGGGGGGGGGGGTAGATTGTACGACACCCAACTTTCATAGATAATGTGCAAATCTTGGCAGCCCACATTCGATCGAAAAAAGAGCTAAAGAAGGGGTATTCAAAGCGAATAGTGTAGAAACCTGTAAACAGTGGGAGTGGCAGACTTTACCATCTTTCCGTTCTGCGTTTATGAAGTACCAATCATCATCTCGCTGGTTGTATTCTTGCTGCAGCCTGCATAGAGTATAGATCACTCCACCAGCTTTGTGGTAGTTTGAAATATCAGTAAAATGAAATGGAATCCATAGCGAAGGGCCATGTTGGTATTGTGTATAAACCAGTACCTACCTGTCTTTGGTATTGTGTATAAACCAATACCTGTCTTTGCAGACGAAGCAGAAGTCGTCGTCATCACTCTGCAGGAGGCACCTCTTCAACCCGCAATACTCGTCCTCCAAAGGAGCCTGCCATTCTTCAGCAGCTGCAGCTGGAGGGGGTTTATCTGGGGGCTGCGCCCCTGCTATCCAGTCCTCGTCCTTAATGTACCTGCAGTGAGTGGAGGGGTTGGTTAGAGGGGGGTTACCTGGGGGCTGCGCCCCTGCTATCCAGTCCTCGTCCTTAATGTACCTGCAGTGAGAGGAAGGGTTGGTTAGAAGGAGTTTATCTGGGGGCTGCGCCCCTGCTATCCAGTCCTCGTCCTTAATGTACCTGCAGTGAGTGGAGGGGTTGGTTAGAGGGGGTTTATCTGGGGGCTGCGCCCCTGCTATCCAGTCCTCGTCCTTAATGTACCTGCAGTGAGTGGAGGGGTTGGTTAGAGGGGGTTTATCTGGGGGCTGTGCCCCTGCTATCCAGTCATTGTCCTTAATGTACCTGCAGTGAGTGGAGGGGTTGGTTAGAGGGGGTTTATCTGGGGGCTGCACCCCTGATATCCAGTCCTTGTCCTTAATGTACCTGCAGTGAGTGGAGGGGTTGGTTAGAGGGGGTTTATCTGGGGCTGCACCCCTGATATCCAGTACCTGCAGTGAGTGGAGGGGTTGGTTAGAGGGGGTTTATCTGGGGCTGTACCCCTGCTATCCAGTCCTTGTCCTTAATGTACCTGCAGTGAGTGGAGGGGTTGGTTAGAGGGGGTTTATCTGGGGGCTGCACCCCTGCTATCCAGTCCTTGTCCTTAATGTACCTGCAGTGAGTGGAGGGGTTGGTTAGAAGGGGTTTATCTGGGGGCTGCGCCCCTGCTATCCAGTCCTCGTCCTAAATGTACCTGCAGTGAGTGGAGGGGTTGGTTAGAGGGGTTTATCTGGGGCTGCGCCCCTGCTATCCAGTCCTCGTCCTTAATGTACCTGCAGTGAGTGGAGGGGTTGGTTAGAGGGGGTTTATCTGGGGGCTGCACCCCTGCTATCCAGTCCTCGTCCTTAATGTACCTGCAGTGAGTGGAGGGGTTCGTTAGAAGGGGTTTATCTGGGGCTGCGCCCCTGCTATCCAGTCCTCGTCCTTAATGTACCTGCAGTGAGTGGAGGGGTTGGTTAGAGGGGGTTTATCAGGGGGCTGCGCCCCTGCAATCCAGTCCTCGTCCTTAATGTACCTGCAGTGAGTGGAGGGGTTGGTTAGAAGGGGTTTATCAGGGGGGCAATCAGTCCTCGTCCTTAATGTACCTGCAGTGAGTGGAGGGGGGGTTGGTTGTACCTGCAGTGAGTGGAGGGGTTGGTTAGAAGGGGTTTATCTGGGGCTGCGCCCCTGCTATCCAGTCCTTGGAATTGGAGTACCTCAGCCAAAGAAACCCGTATTATAAGACTAAAGCACATCCCAGAAGCTGGAACCTACCACTTCCTTGAGACTTGTCCAGTCTTTGACTCTCGGTTCACTTTGAAGTGCCAGTCTAGATGCACATTGAAGTGCTCGTATTCCACTTCATTGAACCTCTTCCCGCAGTTAGTACAGGGCGTGCCCCTATACAGCTCATCTACCAGAGACTCCTTGTTCAGACTGAGGGAGGGGATTAGGGGATTAGGGGGTGGTATATAGGGGGATTAGGGGTGGTATATAGGGGATTAGGGGGTGGTATATAGGGGGTGGTATATAGGGGATTAGGGGGTATATAGGGGTGGTATATAGGGGATTAGGGGTGGTAAATAGGGGATTAGGGGGTGGTATATAGGGGTTGGGGGTGGTATAGGGGATTAGGGGTGGTATATAGGGGATTGGGGGTGGTATATATGGGGGATTGGGGGGTGGTATATGGGGATTAGGGGGTGGTATATGGGGATTGGGGTGGTATATAGGGGGGGGGTGGTATATAGGGGATTAGGGGTGGTATATAGGGGATTAGGGGGGTGGTATATAGGGGATTAGGGGTGGTATATAGGGGATAAGGGGTGGTATTATAGAGTTAGGGGGTGGTATAGGGGATTGGGGGGTGGTATATAGGGGATTAGGGGGTGGTATATAGGGGATTGGGGGTGGTATATAGGGGATTGGGGGGTGGTATATGGGGATTAGGGGGTGGTATATAGGGGATTAGGGGGTGGTATATAGGGGATTAGGGGGTGGTATATAGGGGATTAGGGGTGGTATATAGGGGATTAGGGGGGGTGGTATTATATAGGGGGGTGGTATCTAGGGGGTGGTATATAGGGGATTAGGGGGTGGTTTATAGGGGATTAGGGGGTGGTATATAGGGGATTAGGGGTGGTATATAGGGGATTAGGGGGTGGTATATAGGGGATTAGGGGGTGGTATATAGGGGATTAGGGGGTGGTATATAGGGGATTAGGGGGTGGTATTATAGGGGATTAGGGGGTGGTATATAGGGGATTAGGGGTGGTATATAGGGGATTAGGGGGTGGTATATAGGGGATTAGGGGGTGGTTTATAGGGGATTAGGGGGTGGTATATAGGGGATTAGTGGGTGGTATATAGGGGATTAGTGGGTGGTATATAGGGGATTAGGGGGTGGTATATAGGGGATTAGGGGGTGGTATATAGGGGATTAGGGGGTGGTATATAGGGGATTAGGGGGTGGTATATAGGGGATTAGGGGGTGGTTTATAGGGGATTAGGGGGTGGTATATAGGGGTTTAGGGGGTGGTATATAGGGGATTAGGGGGTGGTGTATAGTGGATTAGGGGGTGGTACTATAGTGGATTAGGGGGTGGTTTATAGGGGATTAGGAGGTGGTACTATAGGGGATTAGGGGGTGGTTTATAGGGGATTGGGGGTTGTATTACAGGGTTTGGGGGTGGTATATAGGGGGATTGGGGGTGGTACTATAGGGGATTAGGGGTGGTAAATAGGGGGATTAGGGGTGGTATATAGGGGATTGGGGGGTGGTATATGGGGGATTAGGGTTGGGGGGTGGTTATAGGGGATTAGGGGGTGGTATATAGGGGGATTAGGGGGCGGTATAGGGGATTAGGGGGGTGGTATAGGGGATTAGGGGGTGGTATATAGGGGATTGGGGGGTGGTATAGGGGATTAGGGGTGGTTTATAGGGGATTGGGGGGTGGTATATAGGGGATTAGGGGTGGTATATAGGGGATTGGGGTGGGATATAGGGGATTAGGGGGTGGTATAGGGGATTAGGGGGTGGTATAATATATAGGGGATTAGGGGGTGGTATATAGGGGGATTGGGGGGTGGTATATAGGGGATTAGGGGGGGTGGTATATAGGGGATTAGGGGTGGTATATACGGGATTAGGGGGTGGTTTATAGGGGATTGGGGGTGGTATAGGGGATTGGGGGTGGTATATAGGGGATTAGGGGATTAGGGGTGGTATATAGGGGATTAGGGGATTAGGGGGTGGTATATAGGGGATTAGGGGGTGGTATACAGGGGATTAGGGGGTGGTATATAGGGGATTAGGGGGTGGTTTATAGGGGATTAGGGGTTAGGGGATTAGGGGGTGGTTATGCTGAATGTTTCCAAGAACCATACTTGTTATGGAATTATGTTTCGTTGCAATATGCTTTGGATTGAGATAAAAATTTTTCTGGTCTTCCGATAAATTTTCCCACAAATATTTATTCCAATGGAGAGGGGTCAAATTCAATATAACATTCAAAAACTTGTAAGTTGGTAGAAACACACTTCATGATGTAGTTGAAGGAGAGCCTGAAAGGCTCATTCTTGACCACCAATCCGGACTGGAGGAGCTGCTCGAATAAGGACGCTGCATCCAGAGACTTGGGAGGGTTCTTTATTCTCTCCGGTAACTGGGGAAGAGTTCTTCAGGGATATCCGTCAAAAGTCAAATCAGTGGCAAAATAAGGGAGTCATTACTTGTATTTGCAAAACCTCATCATCATTCAACACATTACTGATTGTATTTGGGATCGTTCACATATTACGTAATCAATTTTTGGGCATTTTTTACCCCCCTCCCCCCCCTCCGTAATCAAACGTAATCATGGCCAAACCCCCTCTTTTTCGGAAAATATTACGTGTCATGGCCCAACCCCCCCCCCTCCTTCAGTTTTTGACGTCACCAAAAAACTGTATTAACTGACAAGAATTAGAACAGTATCGTGTGTTTCAATTCAATCATCAACATCATCGACCTGAAGATGACATTCAAAGCTTCTTTTAGTTTTTCCTATGGAAATCTCGCCTACGACAACTCCTCTGACAATGAGATGGACACCTCCTTCTCTTTCTCTTGCTCCAACGCATCCTCATCTGCTCATCATCCTCCTTTACCTCCAACAGATCATCCTCCTCCTCTACACCTGATGCCCCCAGTTCCACTAAAGAGCCAGAAATCAACGTCTTGGTCCCACCTCAACCTCCTTCAAAACCGATGGAACCAAAGTTCAGTATCGGTGTCCTGCTCATCTGCCAACAGAACCAAAGATCAAGATAGCCCTAGCCCCTAAGTGCCAGATCAGAGTCTGGCAACTTCACAGACAACTGCAGCTTCCTACACCTTCATCAAAAAGATTGATTCCTGGACAATGGAGCTGCGGATGTACGCCAAGACCTGCTCTGGCATCAACTCTAGAGCTCTAGGGAAAGAAAGGCCTTCGAACCTCTGATCAAGCACAGAGCAGCAAACCTTATATACAAAGAGGCACTGAAATGGTTTGGAAGAGTTCAACGAAAGAACGAATGGAGTACCTACATCCCTCCTATATGGGCAGCACTAAAGCTCTAAAGGAACTATACATTGTGAACCATATTGAGTTAGAGTAGATCATGTTTTAATCAAAATTTTGACAATTTTGACAATTTTTTCTGCAAATGGTTAATTTTTGGTAGTAAAAATTCGGAAATCCTTTAAATTTTCATAAAAAATTCTTGAAATTTTCATGAAAATTCTTTAAATTTTTATGAAAATTCTTGAAATTTTCATGAAAATTCGTGAAATTTTCATAAAAATCCTTGAAATTTTCATGAAAATTTAGATATTTTGATTACGTAATCATTGGCCAAACCCCCCCCCCCCTCGTAATCAAACGTAATCATTTGGAAACCCCCTCCCCCCCCCTCGGCTGATTACGTAATATGTGAACGATCCCTTTGTAAAACCTCATCCTCATTCAACACATTAACTGTAGTTTAGGGAGGGGTATTTTCGCTTTCTCGACCACATCTCTGGGTTCGGACTGGCGACTGTCCACTCTGCTACTGTGTATTCCTCCTCTCTTGTTGAGATGACTAGGTGGTCGCTCCACACTCTTACTACGGACTTCAGTTGTTGGTGGCAGAGTTGGAGGGACCTCCACTCCCGGAGGCCCATCTACACCAGGAGGCAGATCTACCCCCGGAGGACCATCGAATCTAGGCGGTCTGTCAACCCCTGGAGGACCATCGAATCTAGGTCTATCGAACCTGGGCCCTCCGAACCTGGGTCTACCGAACCTGGGAGGTCTGTCGTCGTCAGGTCTGCCGAACCGCCGGTAACCGTCGCCAGGAGGATGGTCGAATCTCGGAGGCGGCCTATCAACACCAGGAGGTCCATCGAACCTAGGAGGCCTGTCTACTCCAGGAGGCCCATCAAACCTGGCCCCCCTTCCTCCCCTCCGACCCTCGAACCTTGGAGGTCTTTCCACGCCAGGAGGGCCTTCGTGGTCCACCCCAGGGGGGCCGTCAGAGAAACCACCCCGCCCCCTCCCAGCTCTACCTCGGAACTGTGGGAGGTATTGAATTGCACGGTATATACATTATACATTGTACACTCGACAATATACATTGTGAAGTGTGAACTATAAAATACACAAGACAGTATCATCCATGTCACATGAAGTCAGAGCTCACAAGCGATCGTTTTCAAAATGAGATGGTCGACATTGTACGATTCTTCGTACCAACCAACCGACCTCCCGAAAGTTGAAAATTTGTGTGTAAGTTGTGTAATCTGATTGAATGACCATTCATCAGGCTAATAAGACTCACCCCTCCTCTTGATCTGGGGAATCTGAATCCAGGGTAAAAGTGAACAATGTCATCTTTCAGAGCATTGAACTCCTCCAAATCTATAGTTCCTTCGTAGTAATCGTTCTCAGCCTAAGTTAAAGATACGGTCACAAGATGGAGATAAAAATCCATTCAGCATTCAGGAGTAGTCTCATCAGCTGTATACTGCCCCATACGGTAATAGTTGAATCTGCACTGAAACTAAGGTACTTGAAACTGTAGTTCTGTATTCATGGTGTAGATAAGAACATTACAAGAATTCCTGCAACGCACCACGTGATAGAGCTTGGTGAACTGTGGCGGGGTATACTCCGGCTTGACGAGGTAGCGGTGTGGCAGATCAGGGGGCTTAGGCGGCGCTTTGCCCGCCCTCACAGCCTCCGACTCTCCCTTGATGGGGGGCCGCCCCCTGAAGGCGCCTCCCCTGCCTCTGAAGTCAGGCCGCCCTCTTCCTCCCTCCCTCCTGAGCTCGGGAGGGTCACCTTCTCTCCACGCCTGAGGAGGGTGGGTGGAAACACGGAACTTGGAGTGGGATTATATACGGTAAATACACACTTGGGTGTGTAATTACCACATTAATTCCACGAGCTTGCGAGTGGAATTCATGCAATAAATGCACGAGCTTGCGAGTGCATTTATTGGAGTAATTGCACGAGCTTGCGAGTGCAATTACGATGGTAATTCTACACACCAAGTGTGTATTTACTGTAATATTACCCTACCATTTACGCATCGATCAAAGTAGACGGTTTGAAACTTAAGTATTCGAACTCAATGTTTTAATTTTATGAAGAATGGATACATTATTTCATAATTGAAACAGACGAGAATACGAGAATTTTGGACAAATTTACCAGTGATTTGTAAAATTCAGAATCACATCATCATCGTATTGGGTATATCGGGGTCAATTCAGCAAATAAGTTCAAAAGTCCAAATGATACAACCAGCGCCCAGCATTGATACATACTGTAAGTGTATGACGTAGTGTATGTTTATATACTTAACAAAAATTCTGTTATGATCTTTCATTGCCATAAAAAACATGAATCATGAAAGTTAAGTACTCAATCGAAAAACAAACATTAATAACAACTGAAACGAAAGCTACTATCTTATGCTGATCTCGTATAGAATCTGACCTTAAAGAAAAACACGATCACATGTGAATTTAGTTAGCTAAATCTTTAGAATGTATCAAAATGTATGTTGTACTCCTCAGTTGAACAATAAGTATTGTACCATAATCATTATCTCCATCCCGATCTTAAATAAAAAACGAATACTGACTAATAGAAATGACGGCGCACAGAAATAATGCAAATGATATTGATAAAACGGAGCAATACACCATATATATGGCGCCACAAGTCTGCGCTATATCTCTTACACTAGATAAATAAACATTGAAACACGGATGGAGTTATCAAGCCCGTCTGGGTGGCGCCATTTAGGTATATACGAACGTGTTCCTTTTATCTATTTTATCTTTAATCTTGTGTTGCCCTATGATAACGTTTAGATATATCGTATTTTATATATTGTGCTCCTTATTTACTTTATCTTGAGCTACCGAATGTGCCATTAAGAATATTACATATATCGTACCGAACAAGTTGTGCTCCTTATCGCTATTTTATCTTTACAGTATATACTATATAACATACGGTTAAGAATAGATTATATCGAATCGTTTTTATATTAAAAGTGTGATAACAGATATCATGGGAGCTTATTATTCTCCTATTTACATCCTCACAGAGATAGCAAATAGGTTAGGATCGTGCAAATGGCCGTTTCAGAAAATTTGTAGTAATTCAACAGTAGTAATTCAACAGTTGGGAATAGTAATTCAACACTTGAATAGTAATTCAACAGTTGAGGTATAGTAATTACACACTTGACAGTAATTCAACTGCTGGGTACGGTGATATTACATGATTAATATTGCTCAAAAATTCGAATAGTAATTACACTGCAGGGTAATAATAGCTTATAGTATACAAATTACAATTGTAGATAGCAAATTACTAAATTGATTAGCTGTCATTTTACCCAATGATACATACAATTCACCACCATTACCATGGGGAAAGCTATAATTAATATAACTGCTAACCTGAGCCTCAGCATTAGGTGGCATAACAAAGTCATCTAGTGGTCTCTCCGGTTTCCTGCGAAGAGAGATGCAGGATTAATAACTCGGAAAAGTTGATAATGGTCTCAAAAGATGTTGGCTTCAGAACTCCGAGAGCCACCGTAGCGGCGGCGATAAGAAAGCGCCCGGAACCTCCTGCTCACCTATCAATAGTGAAGTCTGACTGGTTGTTGTAGTTGTGCGGGTCCTTGTTGAACATCACGATCTCGGGAAGTTCTCCCTGAGGCACCGCCGACACATCCTCAACCCTCACTCCGTAGTACTTCCTCTCCCCTTCCCCTCGTCCACTGACCGCCTCCTCCTCACCCAACCGCCGGGGCGGCTCTTGCCTCGGCTTCTGATCGCGAGGGGGAATGTCTTGCCTCGGTTTCTGATCGCGAGGGGGAAGGTCTTGCCTCGGTTTCTGATCGCGAGGGGGAATGTCCTGCCTCGTCTTATCACGAGGGGCAGAGTCGTCTCGGCGAGGGGGAGGAGGGGGTGTTTGTCGTTCTAAGTGAGGGGATGACTCCCTCCTATCGGAGTGGGGAGTGGGTCTCCTCCTTCCTGGGTCATTGTCAGGTCTCTGAGTGGGTTTCTCTGCTGGGGAGGTTCTGTAGTGGACACCACTCCGGGGATCCTCATCAATCCGCCCTCCACCCGGATACCTGGTGAGGCAGAGTTAGAGGGAGGAAGGAGCAAAGTAAGAGGGAGGAAGGAGCAAAGTTAGAGGGAGGAGCAGAGTTAGAGAGGGGGAGGGGCAAATTAAGAGGGATGAAGGAGCAAAGTTAGAGGGATGAAGAAGCAAAGTTAGAGGGATGAAGGAGCAAAGTTAGATGGATGGAGGAGCAAAGTTAGAGGGATGAAGGAGCAAAGTTAGAGGGAGGAGGAGCAAAGTTAGATGGATGGAGGAGCAAAGTTAGAGGGATGAAGGAGCAAAGTTAGAGGGAGGGAGCAGCAGAGTTAGAGGGGTGAAGGAGCAGAGTTGGAGGGAGGAAGGAGCAAAGTTAGAGGGAGGAAGGAGCAAAGTTAGAGGGAGGGAGGAGCAAAGTTAGGGATGAAGGAGCAGCTTGGAATGTTAAACAATCAGTTTATTTCTTAACTGTTAACTGTCACCGGTGAGTAATAAGAATTCTTCTGCATTACCTGTCTAATTGGGAGGCAGTTGAAGCAGGAATTCTGGGAGGTTGGTTAGCGGGAGGGGCGGGGGAGGTCTGTCTTCCTGTAACCGGAACCTCCTCTGAAATAGTGGAGATGCTGTCATTGACTCAAAAACCTTGACTTTTCAGTCCTATTTTCTGAAATGGGAACATCGGCTGTGTACACTATTTACATCAGCTGAAAGAGCAACAGAAGTAACAATGATTCCGTGGCACCTCCTCACCGGGAAGACGGAGGGGGGCAATGATGGTGATCTTCCCCTTGTTTGCAGGAGCAGGTTGTCTTTCCGAGGGGGGAGCTAGCAGTCTCTCAGTAGGGGCAGGGGGTCGGGCTGGTATCTCAGCAGGCGGGGGACGCACTGGTATCTCTAGTTGAGGGGGCCCCAGCTGAGGGGGAGGGGGCCGGGGTGGGGCAGGCCGGACCATGGCAGGTGGGGGCGGTCTTACGAACAGCTTCTCAGGAGAGGGGGCAGCGACTGGGGGTGCAACGGACACTTCAGGGGGCCTCGGCTGAAAGTGGAAGGTTTTAGAGTTGTTTTGGAGAAATTAATCGGTTAAGTTTCATGAATAGAAAGAAGGATGTGAGTCAGTACTACCACAAGTCGGTTAGATTTACTCGGCACCACTGGTCGGGCGTACTGTGAGGGCGGAGGAGGGCGTTGAGGAAAGCTTGGAATCTGGAGGCCGGCTGGTTTCACTGCGTCAGCAGCAGGGCGGGGAGGGGCAGCAGGTATTTTCCTGGGAGGGGGCGGAGGGTGGGTGTCCGGTCTCCTAGGAGGGGGAGGGAGGGCAGAGCGGTCTGAGGAGGGCAAAGAGGTGGGTTCTATCTCCTCCACACTCATGTCACTCCCACTGTCCTCTTCTGCCTGCGAGTATGCGGTTAGTTCCAGTTAGTTCCAGTGCAACAAAGTCGGATACCGTATACAGGACAGATGAAGATAAAACAATAAGCGACTGCCTGATTGGCATTCCACAAACCGTGATACCCACCTTAGCCCTTGCCTCGTGTCGTGAGCTCCTCGGGTCCCTGCTAACCCTCTGTTTAGCCGGCTCAGGGGCGGCACCCCCCGGGGAAGTGTCCTGACTGTTAGTCCGGTTCCGGAGTGGGTAAACGCGCTTGGGACGGTGTTTGTCTGTCTCGCTGCCGTCACTGTCGCTCTGATGGAGCCGTTTCTTGCTCTCTGCGGCGGCTTGCTGCTGCTGCAGGAGCTTCTCCTTGTCCGAATCTGTGGGATTGAAGTAAAATTAAGAGGGGAAGGTAAGATGAAAAAAATCAAGCATTATTTCAAGACATAAGTCAAGGAGCAAACCCAGCTTCATTAACTTGTGTGAATTCTTAAAACTAAAAGCAATGACGAAACGCACCGGAAAGTTTTGGAATGCGGCCAACTTTAGCAATCTTCTGCGGTACTGTAGCGGGAGCGTTAGCAATAGATTTCCGGGCCGTTCTCTTGGGCGCCTTTGGTGGCGCCCCTGCCGAGACGGCGTGTTTTGGCGCCTTCTCCATCTTCCGCTTGTCCTTGACAGGTTTCATGGGCGACGCTGGGGTGTCTTCAGTCGGAGTCTCAGGCGAGACTGGAGCTGGGACGGCTGTCTCCTGGGGAAATGGAGTGCCGTTTACTTTAAAGTATAATAATACTAATTTCAAATGGAAGATACTTCGAACTATCATTTAAGTCTTATCTCGGACTAAGAAAGTGCTCCGACTCAGGGTCGAAGGCCGGACTAAGAAAGTCCTCCGACTCAGGGTCGAAGGCCGGACTTCGGGTCTGACGACCGGACTAAGAATTTTTGAGTGCTCCTTTATAAAATCAAATTTCATTTTAGGCCGGATTCAATGGAGACCGTATAACCAAACTTACACGGTCGCTTAAACAAGCTTGGGAGGGGTATAATACTTATTTCAAATGGAAGATATCATTCGGTCGAAGCTCGGACTAAGAAAGTCCTCCGACTCAGGGTCGAAGGCCGGACTAAGAAAGTATTCCTACTCAGGGTCGAAGCTCGGACTAAGAAAGTCCTCCGACTCAGGGTCGAAGGCCGGACTAAGAAAGTCCTCCGACTCAGGGTCGAAGGCCGGACTAAGAAAGTCCTCCGACTCAAGGTCGAAGCGGACGGTCCTCCGAAAGGGTGCTCCGACTCAGGGTCGAAGGCCGGACTAAGAAAGTCCTCCGACTCAGGGTCGAAGGCCGGACTAAGAAAGTCCTCCGACTCAGGGTCGAAGGCCGGACTAAGAAAGTGCTCCGACTCACGGTCGAAGGCCGGTCTAAGAAAGCCCCCCTACTCTCGGTGGTAGTTTTGCTGAGCATTCTCTCTTTCTGCTGCTGCAGTTGGAGCTGGAGCTGCAGCCGTTCGAACTGCTTCCTCTCCTCCTCGAACTTACGCTGGGCTCTCTCCAACGCAGCTTTCTCCTGAAGGGAAACAGCTGCAAAACCTTGGAAACCCATGGAAGGGCGTTATTTTAGGGGTCATAAGGAGGGCAAATACAAGTCTCAATTGGTACCATTTCAGCTTTCCAGAAAAAGATCCAAAGAACTTAAAAGGGCCAGAAATCTTCAACAAAATTGGTACCATTTCAGGAAAGGGTCGAAAATCCTCAACAAAAAAGGTACCAATCCGTGAAAAAGCTAAAAATCGAAAACAAAAACGATCATTAAACAGCAAAAATTAAGGCGACATTCATAAAGGATGTCCATTTAAGACCCCTCATTGTCCGTATTCCAGAAACCCCTCCCCACCCCTGGATTTTTCATCAAAATCTTTTGGGGTCATCATTTTTAGGCCTGAAATTTCACGATTTTGTAGTAAAATACCCGTCAAATCAACCAAAATTTCCATGAACTGCGGACGTCCGCATTTAGCAAAACACCCCTTCCCCCTATTTCCGCACATTGGCAAACCCCCCCTCCCATTGCGGACGTCCTTTATGAATGGCCCCTAACTTATTAAACACCCATAAACCCCGAAAAATTGAACACCCTATTTGCCATTGTTCGATATCCACGGGGGTCAAGGAAGGATTGAATCATCCATTATTGCATCAAGGAAAAGTTGCAATTTTAAAATCGTTGGTTCATTACAGATTTCCTTGTATACCTCTCGTAGTCGTTGTATCTCGACATCCTGAGGTTCGGCTGTGGCAGCAGTACTAGTAGTAGTCGTATGATTCTGAAAAAGAAACATTTAAAATCTAAAGAACTGTACGGTAGAGCAGCCGTCCCGAAAAAATATAAGAATGTGGTCATATTGAATTTCAATTCATGATTTATCGAATTTCCGTTGTTTCGTACGAGAAAAACACACAAAATGTTGACATATTTGTTTGAACAATATCGAATCCAAACCCTGAGAAAGTTCGGGTTGATGTGAACAGTGGAGGAGGCGCTGTCAGCCTCAGTTATCTTGGGCCAGTTGGGGTCTATATCCCTGATACAGGAGTCCAGATCTCGCAGCTTTTCCACTGTGAAAATGTCTTTCCAAGTGAGTCGGAGCTTAAATAGAGACTTACGAACTGCCTCATCGCCCTGTAAGAGAATCTAACAGTAGTGTCTTAGGGATCGTTCACATAATACGTAATCAATTTTTGGCCATTTTCAATCCCCCTCCATCCCCCTCGTTAAACCAAAGCCCAAAGCCCTCCTCTTGAGGAGAATATTACCTAATCATGGCTTACCCCCCTCCCACCTAGTTGAGTACACAATGAAGAAAATGAAAGGTGTAAATATTGATAAGGTTTCCATTTTGAAAATTTTAATGAAAATATCGAGGAAAGTTTTGAATTTTTGCTGAAAATATTATTTTTGAGTCGGTTTCTGAAGATTTTGCCTAAAAACGAGAATTTTTGGCAAAAATTTCGAAAATTGTGTCGAAATTTGGATATTTTGATTACTTAATCAACCACAAAACCCCCTCCCCGTAATCATTTGAAACACCCCCTCCCCCTAGATGATTATGTAACATGCGAACGATCCCTTAGTGCTACGTGGGCTCATCAGTCAATATTTTACTATTTTGTTGAATTTTGTTCTCACCACTATAGATAGATGGTAAACAGTCTTCCTAGATGAAAGAAATGACTAAGCTTGGGCCTTTAACGAAAGTATACTTTTAAAACGAGTTGCTTTTGTCAGACGAGCACACATACGGGTTATACAGACCCAAACCCCTTGGAAAACCATTGTTAATCCGCCCAAAGTGAATTTCAGTTTAACCAACTCATAATGGGATGATTCTAATTTTTTGAGCAACTTCCCTCCCCGGTTTAAGGTCATCGTCAACATCGTAAAAAATTTAGATAGAGCAGTTTCCATTTGTTGACAACAATTTAACCTCATCGTTCGGTCCCCCTCTCAATTTCACACAAACCCTAAATTTATAGAGCAGTTAAATTCCATTTGTTGACAAGAATTTAACCTCACTGTTCGTTTTCCCCTCTCAATTTCACACAATCCCTGAGTAAAGGAAACAACACCACTGTCCCTGACAGAAGGAACCTACGCCGGTGCGCGGACAAAAGCCCACCCGGACAAAACCCCACCTTAAAGCACAAATTGCGGGAAAGGGACGCTCGTGCGTATTCCTGTGACACAATGTTACGGTCAGGGAAGGGACGTATGGTCCGCACGAGCGTTCCCATCGCGCAATTTGTGCTTTAAGGTGGGGTTATGTCCGGGTGGGGTTTTGTCCGGGTGGGGTTTTGTCCTACCATCCCTACGCCCACCCCTCAGCTGCAATTTCAATAAGGCATTGTTGTCAATTTAATAAGTACCATACATAGTACATACGTATTCCACCTCATAGAAATTCAGCAACTTTCATATCATGTAGATAATTCTTCACGAGGAAACGTTACTGTCGTTAACACAGGATTCAGTGTAACAGGTGTACAAAATTGCCCACTGAATAGAATATAGAATAGACTTTCCGACGTAATCAGTTCGACATGTTGAATCATAGCTATATCGTTACCTCGATCATATTAATTGTGCAGAATTTCGTGAGATCAAAACATAGCTATTTTAACCAACAGTGAGATCCACTAATTCCTAAAACGCGGCACAATTTCAAATTGACAAGTCAGGGATTGGAAAGCGGTTGAATAATTCTAATTTCTACAGACTTGATGAAAAGTTCGGTCGTGCGCGAAATGCTGACACTACCACCAAATACGATGAAAATTTTTCCTCCCCATAACATTTCTTTCTCCGCGCCTTCCATAAATACGATAATTTTGCCAATTTTGTGCCAAATTGAGGTGGCAATTGTATAAATTACAACTAAATGGTACAATTTTGTACACCCCTTTCCCCAATAAATAATTCCATGAAATCAAACGCACCATAAGAAAAGTTATTACGAATGTATATTGTATGTACACAGGGAAATAAATCACAAATCACGGGTTTTCATATTACCTCATTGAACGTATTGGAGAACATTCGAACTACACATTTTGAAATGTGTTCGATGTATGGCGCTCCAACATTCTTTATTATGGAATCGACAAGGTACAAACAGGGAAGTTTATGCGCTGATGATGCCTGAAAGGAAAAACGCTAGACTATACTCGCGACAAAAGTACTACAGCTGAGGCTGTGAAGTGTGAAATCACTCGTTTTTTACTTCGCTGTATTTTCAACTGAAGAATAATAATAGACAGCAAAATCAAAGCATAGATTGAAACAATTGATTTCACAATCTGCTTATTCTTTTTGTCGCGAGTATAAAATAGCTGTGATTGGAAATTCATGAAAATGCTTTTTACAGCTCAACATTTGAATCCCACAATTCATGGTGATATGATCCAGACAGGATCAATCCAAGAAAAGACAGAATATTTCATTTGCACACATTTCATTGCTGACAGATGAAAGTTGGCTGGAGATCAACCAAAGAAAAGTACAATTTCTTGACAATTTTCCCATCGGCTTATATGACACTCGAAAATTGAGCGGTTTGACAGAGCTTGACGCCACCGATTTACACTTTTGCGCCATGATAAGGGCATCATAATTTGAGGCACAAGTATTCATTTCTTGCACTCACTAATGCCCGTTTGGCGTGAGTCTATAGCCCCGTCAAAAGGGCATTAGATCAGCCTAAGAAACGGTCCTGTGACTTTGCTGGCCACGCCGTTAATTAACAAAACCCGAGTGCATTAGGTGGGACTTTATTGGGTGCCAGTCAAGACTTCTTAATCCTAAGTATCGTAGTCGCCCCAGCAAGGGTAGCACTAATACTTGGTTAGCACTGCTCCTGCTATTATACCTTCATGAGTTAACACTTCATGAGTTAATACCTTCATGAGTTAACACTCCATGAGTTAACAATACCTTCATCAGGTGACTCTCAATGGTCTCGGTGATGCTTTTCCCATACTTTCTGTTCTCGCCTGCCACTATGGACAGTGTGTTGATGAGAGGCTTGGAGTTGCTCGTCAAGTCTGAGAGGGACGTCATGTAGTCCTTCTTAGCGTTCAGTTCTGCTTGCTTCGGCTCACCCTTCATAGCGTCTTTATCGCCGTAAAAACGTGTTATCTTTATGTTCTTACTCATTCATCCAGAGTTACCCTTATCACAGCTATGCAAGCTACATTTTGTGCACAGTACAACTATTTTAGTGGATTTGGTTAGGGTACAACAAGCAACAATCACTTTTCATTCAACTTTTCATTTGGGAATGAATAGATGAAATAATTTCAAAGAAGAAATGGACATTTTCAAAGGAGAGTTTGAGTAATAGAAGAATTGATATCAATGAAATTTATTTAGTTTTTGTCTGGCCCTCATCTATTCGGTATAATTTCAACACCCGATGTCCAATGCCCGCTTTTTGAATGCCGCCCGATTCCCATTTTCCCATTTCAATGCAACCCCTTTCTCCTGTGTATAAATATGGAACCCATCGGAACGTGATTAGCCACATATTAACCAATAACCAAGCTTTGAGGTATAGGCACCAACCAAGTTATCGAAATTATAGACATCAAATTTCTATAATTTGATACTTGGCAATGGGATAAGCTGCAAGTCACTTGTTAGTAGAATCATAGATTCGAGAGGTTATTCCTGCAATTAATTTAATATTTACAAATAATGGTTAATTTATAAATGTTAATTAAAATCGTTAATTCTAAAAACAAGGAGCATTTAAAAGTAATTAATACTTATCAAAAATCATAAGAGTCAATGACCAATGTTCATTAAATAAACTATGAAGGTAACAAACAATAAAATTGATGAAATTAAACATAGAAAAATAAAATCTTAAATAATTAAAAACAATTTGCAACACAAAACAGTACCTGGAGTTACTGTGATTTATCAAAAAGCAATTCATAGTAGTAAGTGCTTACTAACTTTAATTTAATTGACCTTAATCGAGAGTGACCTGCAAATGACAAGTGAAAAATTAAGCTAAAATCTCATGTTGGAAATTCATTTTTCAAAATTTCAATCGTGCGCACAACCTTTTTCACAAAAAACAAGCTTAAAAGGAGGGTGTTGTCGTAACAGTATAGACAGGGGCCGATAATAGTAATAATTTTCATGGAGATGGACATGAATCAACTTATCATCAATAGCCCTTATTACCCTAATTAAGTAACTAATTGAAATTAATTAATTGATATATGACTATTACTACGATGCCTATAGATTAAGAGAAAATCCAGGATTCCAAGAAGCATGGACTTTGTTGACTTCATCTGAGGCTTGGGGTCTGCAGTCTGTATTCATCATATTATTGTGTGAAATCTTGTCCAGAATTCAGATGCGTCGGAGGAGTTTTCTTCAATTAGAACTTGGGTTCAACGTATCAGCATCTGAAAGGGAAAAGATGTTAAAACATTTAATTTTCATTGTCGAGGTGGTAGTATTTAGTTTTGGTATGCCTCTGACTGAATTTCAAACTTCACTATGTTTCCGGATTTAAACCGCCGCATCTGTGCTGTAGATAATTCTTAGTCTCACTGGGTCTGTCAGTTTGTAGTTTGGTTTCAAACTTTCAATGGCAATCAGCTCAATATGTTCTCAAGAATCTCAAGAAACCCAACGTTGTAACGTTCAGAGAAGTGAGTTCTTAACCTCTAATTTCTGAAACCAAATTTCTAGTCGATGCCTAATAACAGTTAGATACTTTGCTGTTTCTTCCTAGTGATGAAGTCAACAAGTTTCAGATTGGAAGCAGTGGTGGCGAAGTAAATGTTAACTGCTGTATGTATATCTTTAAAAACTTTATTCCGATTGGAATAATGAAAGGGAGCTGTCAGAGGACTGGAGTACATTAACACATTGTGCGATGTATAGTAATTACAATTAGCCACAGAATACAGATCAACATTCCAAGTTAGCGCTCACTGGATCTCACAGCTGCCTTTCACTGTCACACTCTTCACTGTCACACTCCAGAAGAAGAATTTTCGGTATTTCGCATGTTACTTATGTTAGTTATGTTGGTTATGTTAGTTATGTTAGTTATGTTAGTTATGTTAGTTATGTTAGTTATGTTAGTTATGTTAGTTATGTTAGTTATGTTAATTATGTTAATTATGTTAATTATGTTAGTTATGTTAGTTATGTTAGTTATGTTAATTATGTTAATTATGTTAATTATGTTAGTTATGTTAGTTATGTTAGTTATGTTAGTTATGTTAGTTATGTTAGTTATGTTAGTTATGTTAGTTATGTTAGTTATGTTAGTTATGTTAGTTATGTTAGTTATGTTAGTTATGTTAGTTATGTTAGTTATGTTATTTAGTTATGTTAGTTATGTTAGTTATGTTAGTTATGTTAGTTATGTTAGTTATGTTAGTTATGTTAGTTATGTTAGTTATGTTAGTTATGTTAGTTATGTTAGTTATGTTAGTTATGTTAGTTATGTTAGTTATGTTAGTTATGTTAGTTATGTTAGTTATGTTAGTTATGTTAGTTATGTTAGTTATGTTAGTTATGTTAGTTATGTTAGTTATGTTAGATATGTTAGTTATGTTAGTTATGTTAGTTATGTTAGTTATGTTAGTTATGTTAGTTATGTTAGTTATGTTAGTTATGTTAGTTATGTTAGTTATGTTAGTTATGTTAGTTATGTTAGTTATGTTAGTTATGTTAGTTATGTTAGTTATGTTAGTTATGTTAGTTATGTTAGTTATGTTAGTTATGTTAGTTATGTTAGTTATGTTAGTTATGTTAGTTATGTTAGTTATGTTAGTTATGTTAGTTATGTTAGTTATGTTAGTTATGTTAGTTATGTTAGTTATGTTAGTTATGTTAGTTATGTTAGTTATGTTAGTTATGTTAGTTATGTTAGTTATGTTAGTTATGTTAGTTATGTTAGTTATGTTAGTTATGTTAGTTATGTTAGTTATGTTAGTTATGTTAGTTATGTTAGTTGAAATAGCTATGTTAGTTATGTTAGTTATGTTAGTTATGTTAGTTATGTTAGTTATGTTAGTTATGTTAGTTATGTTAGTTATGTTGTGTTAGTTATGTTAGTTATGTGTTATGTTAGTTATGTTAGTTATGTTAGTTATGTTAGTTATGTTAGTTATGTTAGTTATGTTAGTTATGTTAGTTATGTTAGTTATGTTAGTTATGTTAGTTATGTTAGTTATGTTAGTTATGTTAGTTATGTTAGTTATGTTAGTTATGTTAGTTATGTTTGCATCATGGTCAATTATGCCGCAGCCGACTGGTCATTGACCAAAGACCAGTGAAGTGTCATGATAATAAGGCAAAGTGAATTTCAAAGTGCCTTTAATTATCATTTATTTATTCAAATGTTCAAAAACATTCATTAAAACAATGATCAAGAAGTCGTCAGGAGGGGTTCACCAGAGGGCCAGTAAAAAGTCAGCAGGGTTTCATTAGGGTGTCAGACGTCAGTAGTGAGGGTCAGTAAGTGGTCACCGGACATTTGTATACTTTCATACGACCCGTATGAGAGTATAATATCAATGACCCCCTAGTGAACCCTGCTGACCCCCTGGTGAACCCTACTGAACCCCTGCTGGTATACTTTTATACGACCTGTATGAGAGTATACCAATGACCCCCTACTGACCCACTGCTGATATACCTTATTATTTTTTGCTTTGCCAAAATTACTCAAGTGTTTTGAGCATCACACCACATTTTAGCCAAATCCTTTGATTTCAAAACGTTTGAAACTTATTGAGGGGGGGGTTCCGGTTCAAGCCAAATTTTTTGGAGAACACATTTCTGAGATTCAAACGGTTGACCCAAAAAGTACACCTCATGGGCCAACTTTTAGGTCGGGTTTGGTACCCCCAGACCCACTGGTGCTGGTGCCAAAAGTGCGCCAAAAATGGATGCATTGTTTCGAAAGCGACTTGGACCATAGCTTCCGACCATTTTTTTTTGGACACCGCGTAAAAATGCAATCCGAGATAGTGCCTATTAAGTGTATTTTCACAACCATGGGTGTATTTCAGGAACTTCAGGTGTATTTTAGGTGGATTCAGTGAAAGTCTATTCACAGGATCAATCTGAGATAGTGCTTGTTAGGTGTATTTTCACAATCATGGGTGTATTTCAGGAACTTAAGGTGTATTTTAGGTGGATTCAGTAAAAGTGTATTTACAAAATCCATCCGAGATAGTGCTTATTGGGTGTATTTTCAGAGTCCAGAGTGTATTTCGGGAACTTAAGGTGTATTTTAGGTGAATTCAGTAAAAGTGTATTTACAAAACCAATCCGAGTTTGTGCTTGTCAGGTGTATTTTCACAATTATGGGTCCACTTCAGGAACTTAAGGTCTATTTTAGGTGAACTTAGTAAAGTAGATTTCCAAAATCAATCGGAGCTAGTGCTTGTTAGGTGTATTTCCGAAATATATGGTCGACCTTTTTTTTTTTTTTTTTTTTTTTTTTGGAAACCGCCCAGAAACCGCCCAGAAAGAGATAGGTCAAAAAGGAGGGCAAATTGGGCCTAAAGGAGGGCAAAAAAGAGGGCTCGGAGGGCAAGACCCAAAAAGGAGGGCAAAAAGAGGGCATGAGAGGGCGCCCTCTCGAAAAGAGGGCAGTTCGGAAGCTATGACTTGGACAGGACCTGAAGTGTGCAATCGATAGATAATGGTCACCTGAGTTACCAAAAAAATTTGAAGTCGATATCTCAAAAAATGCCGAGTTAGGGCCGAAAAACGTATGCCCATATATGGGCATATGAGGGGTGGGCGACATCTCATCTCACGACATTTCATCTCAGGACACTTCATCTCCCTGTCCTGACCCTAACCATAATCCTAACCCAAACCCTAACCCTGACCTTAACCCAAACCATAACCCTGACCCTAACCCAGACCCTTACCTTTGCGTAGAGCTGGCATATTGCGAGATAAAGTGTCGTGAGATGAAGTGTCGTGAGATGAAATGTCCGTTCCCCCATATGAGCGTCTATTTTGGCCAATTACTTGGCCAAATATCAATATTTTTGAATGAAACCAACCAATAAATAGCGTTGGGTTACATAATATCTTTATTTTGGAAAACGAAAGAAATTTTTGGTACGAGGACCAATTTTTTGGGGGACTTAAATCAAAATTCCGCTGTTTATTAACGTAAGTGCAAAATTTAGTTTTGAAATTTTCGGCAATTTTTGAGATATTGACTTCACTTACTTTAGGGAGCCGTCACATATTACGTCATCACTTTTTTGCCCATTTTCAACCCCCTCCCCCCGTCTGTCATCATTTGTCATCATTGGCTGACCCCTCCCCCATGCTGACGTCAGCATTGACCAAACCCCCCTCCTTTTTCAAAACAAATTTTGACTATTTCGGATCGAAACAACAGACATGAAATATCAATCATGAAAGTGTGGTGGTGTGTAGAATAGGGATTTCTTCGTCAATTTAATCAGAAATAGGACGAGTAGAGTGGTTACGAACATCTTCAATTGTAACAATAAAAACGTCGTGTTCTTGTGATATTTCAATGAATATATCATTCATCATAGTCATACATTTTACGTATAGTATTATCAACAAGGAAATTACTAATAAAATTAACACGACAGAAAAGCTGGTACACGAAGGGCCAGAAAAGTTTAAGGTGTATTTTAAGTTACCATACATTGCATTGGCGACATTTCATCGAAAGTCAAACAATGTATTAGTAAGGATTTACCGGGAAAATGTCAGTTAATTTATTTAAACAGTTATTCTAAATTATGTCATAAGTTCAGTTTTAAAGACAGACAGCCAAAAACACCTCAAACATGATTTGGTATAGGGATCACTTGTAGTTGTGGGCGACGGTATATTGGTGAGACTTGTCGTGCTCTTCGAACACGGTTTGAAGAACACATGAAGACAAGTGGAACTGGTATGACCGAAGTTGGAAAACACTTGGCGGCAAATCCAAGTTGCCAAATCACGTTTGAGAATTGTGATATACTAACGTTTGAAAGCAAAATGTTTAAACGCAAAATTAAAGAAAGCTTATATATACAGGAATACGATGATGGAACATTAATTAATGATAAACTAAAATCAGTACCGCTATTCTTAATTAATTTACCAACATATCAAGACCAACTGAAAGGCAGAATTTTCCCCAGCTATTGACAAGGTCAAGACACAGTCACTGAGCAACAGAGTGTCGGTATGCAGTGACGTATTGACAAGCACAGGGTTTGAGCGGGAACTCTCTCTCTCTCTCTACTAGCTCACATACGTCATTACGTCACTGTGTACTGTGTACAGTGCTCGTGCCTTGACATTGCCAATTGCTGTGTATCTTGTATAATGTATATTGTATTTCACATAATAGCAGACAGTAGATTGTCGTATTATATATTCAGTGCATTTTCTAATAAATTAATTTAATTCAATTATTTATAGATTTAATTAAGATAAGAGCGTAGTGATATGAATATGTTGCGTGTCAGTTGTATGTTCTAACCAATTAACTTCTCAAAATGTATGACTATGATGAATGATATATTCATTGAAATATCACAAGAACACGACGTTTTTATTGTTACAATTGAAGATGTTCGTAACCACTCTACTCGTCCTATTTCTGATTAAAATGAACATGTGGTGTATTTCATATTCTTAAACTCGTTTAAAACAAGCAAAAATTGTTTCGAATGGTAATAGACGAACCTCATCCAATCATAAAATGGCCTTTCACGGGCCCAGTTAGTTCGGAACATAGATATCATACTGCAGAAATGAAATGGGAACTCCAAAACAAAATATTGTGAACGAAAAAGTTCGAAATCGTAAATCAAAAATTAATAATTTTTGCTGACCGTCAGCAAACCTCAAACCCCCTCCCTCCCATCACTTGAAAACCCCCTCCCCCGGGTTGAGTGATGATGTAATATGTGACAGCTCCCTTATGGTAACTCAGGTGACCATTATATATCGATTGCACACGTCAGATTCTGTCCAAGTCTCCTTCAAAAAATGCCCCCATTTTGGGCAAACTTTTGGCATCAGCACCAGTGGGTCTGGGGGTACCAAACCCGGCCTAAAAGTTGGCTGATGGGGTGTACCTTTTGGGTCAACCATTATCTTTCCAAAAAATTTGGCTTGAACCCCCCTTAAGCAATTGAATTGTGGATTCTCCCAAAAATTTGGCCAAGTGCTTTCCTTCAGCACAACTAAGAAGTTTGAACTAAGAAGCTTGAAAGCTTGAACCATGAACAAAATATTATATACTGTAATTGTGCTGTAAAAATCATTTTCAATTCAATTCAATTCAAAAGCTCACACAAGTGGATATGATATATCATGTCCTCTACCCCTCATGGACTGAATTTTGTAAAGCACTCAGTTTCTTAGAGCCCTGTTCGCTATATGATATATCCCACATAGGTGAGCACCCCTGAGGCTTGCAATATGAAATTGTGTCAGTTTGTCAGTGTCTATTTCTACTTTTTCAGACAAAATGGACATTGACATAATGACATGTGCTTGACATCCCCAGTACTAGCAAATAATATACTCAATGGGGGTGGGGCATAATACTCACCATTTTCAACAGGACTTTAGCAGGAACTATTTCTTCATTCATATCCTATGTGATATATAAATAAATAAAATATCATAAATTATTAAGAGTTTTATATGATGCTGAATTAGGTCAAAATTATCATCCATAATGCTGTCATGACACATATGTGTGCAGACTGCTTGATTACTGGAGTGCTTGAAATAAATAAATAAATTGAAAAAAGACACACTAAACTGTGTGCTTTTGATGGAAACTATATACTTATATAGAAATTTAAAGCACAAACAATCAATTTATGCAGTTTTTAGTCATCCTGTGTTTGCACACAAAAAATGCATTAGAATAGGAATTCAATGTATGCAAAATCCATGGACCAATTACAAAGTTAATGATTTATGCAGATATCATTATCAATCAAGAGACAAATAAATGACACATTTATAAAAGTCAAATATCATTTATTCCTCAGTTTCTTCATCATTGTCAACCTGGAAGTATCTCAATTCAAAAGAATGCTTATTGTTAGAAACTACTCTTAACCAATCTCTCAAATTATTCTTCTTTAGATATTTCTTGGTTAAATACTTGAGATATCTCTTAGACAGTGGAATATCTGCACTAAGAGCTACTGTATTCTTCTCCTTTGTGATGATAATGTTATCTCCAAGATTCCCAGTTTTACCACTGACTTTAACACGACCAGTCAAAAATGTAGCAAAATCATCTGGATCCAAAATACTGTCTTCTGCAGGATGAGTGCAGTCTAAGGTGTACTTTGTAACAGTCCTCTTGGTCTTCTTACCTCTAGCAACAGGAGCCATAGCCTGATCTCAAATTTAAAAAATGAATTATATTTCAATTCAATTCAATTATAAATTTTTACAGCACAAAACTTGAAATATATTTTTCTCTGGGCTATATAATGAAGCATCTAGGATATGCTGAAATTTTTTTTGAATAAAAGAATACAACTGACAATAGATCCTGCTCATCATGTTAGGAGCAATAGCGAATTATTTGAGATTAATACTGTGGTTTTTTTAAATGGGGGGAGGGGGTCATCAGCCAATGAACATCAGCCAATTGGCCAAAATTAGAGCTTATTTTAGTTAATTAATTAATTTAGACAAATGGCTGGTTGGTTGGTTGTTTTTATTTGTTGTTTTTTTTTTTTTTAATATTTGCCACTCTTTAGGGGGGTCTGATAAAAAAAACTACAATGATGAGGTGCCTATAATAGAGACTATCTGGTAAAGGTAGGGATCTGCTGTAGCTAGGGACCAGATGTACCATCGTCTATCATATCCAGGATGTGGAGGCTAAGCCATTTTCAAGGCACCAAGGGTTGCACCCAGGTAGATGGATAGATCTGTTTGCAGCAGGAGGGGGAGTTGCTGGTTTCTGCACCACTAAAATGGGATGCTATGTCTGATTTGAAAAACATAGCATGAAAATGTAACCCTTGATAATATATTATTATTATTATGTAGATAATAATACACACCAAAAACTATCAATGAGCCAACAGCTTAAAATCAATATATTATCTTGTTGATTTACTTGCTATAATGATAAATTACTATAATATGGTAAAAAATGTATTGTCATTCATTAACAGTTGGAGAATCCCTAAGGGGCCATCCATAAAGGACGTCCACAAAATTTCGGCCATTTCCGACCCCTCCCTCCCCCCTTGTCCGCAAACGTCTGCGATCCAGAAACCCACCCCCCTCCCCCTGACGTCTGCATTTTTCTATAAAATAAATAAATAAATTTAAAGAATTTCTAACACGCTTAGACAATCTCTAATATAACCTTTGGAAATATTTTGCCATTAAAGCGTGGCCAAAGTTTGATATCAAAAAGTGTCAGATCATGACATTCATAAAACATTCCTATTTACAAGCCATAACAATGTTATATTCCATTAAATGCAGTCTCAAAATAGTAAGTTTTCAAAAGCTTTTTAAATGTAGCAAGTTCTGAGCTACATCTTATGTTGTATGGCAAGTTGTTCCATATCTTAGGGGCAGAATATGAAAATGCTGCTTCTGTTTTCGCAAGGCATGGTGGTTGAGGAACTTTCAAGAAATAAAAGTCATTGTCAAGTCTTCAAAATCTTTTGAGTCATCATTTTTGGCCCCAAAATTTCATGATTTTCTAGTAAAATAGCGGTCAAATCGCCCAAAATTTCTGTGAATTGCGGACATCCGCATTTGGTCAAACACCCCCTCCCCCCTACATCCGCAAACGTCCGCAATGGCCAGACTCCCCCCTCCCCCCTCATTGCGGACGTCCTTTATGGATGGCCCCTAATTGTCAAAAATACATAAAAATACAGCACATATTTTATTCATACTGAAAGTAGTTGGTCCCCAAACTGTGAATTGGCAATATGAACTCAACTTGTTTTTTGAAATTCCATTTACTCAGTTCTGAGGTGCATAGTTGCAATGGTAGTCTATGGTGGCCGAGAGTGGCCATCGAAAAATTTTCAGTAGAAAAAAACCTTCGAAAAAACATGTGAAAAAAATCGCTCTTGGCCGAGAGTGGCCATCGAAAAATTTTCAGCAGAGAAAAAAACTTCGAAAAAAAATCGCTCTTGGCCGAGAGTGGCCATCGCAAAATTTTTCAGCAGAAAAAAACTCCGAAAAAAAATCATGTGAAAAAAAATCGTTCTTGGCCGAGAGTGGCCATATTGAAAGCAACATGCGTGTGCTCATGTATGTGCGTGCATGTGATTGATAAATGATATCACACACAGCGACACAGTTCACCTGCATGTGTCCGCATCAAACCATTGATTGACCCACCGACTGACCCATCGATAGACCCATTGACAATGCCATGTTGAAATTTAGATGTTATCATTGACACCTATTTCCCTATTCATGCACAGTGCACACGTCAACGATCAGTGATGTCATTATCAATAGGTGTATCAATGCAGATGGATCAGTCGGCAGGCCCTGGTCGACAATCGTCATTAGGACACATACAGATCATACTTGAATAGTGTCATGCAGGACAAATACCAGTGCCCTAGGGCCTGGTCTGTAGTTGAAAGGGCTCTTACTAAATCGCTCGCCAGCGCACAATCACATGGCACTACTTTTTATACGGCTCTCAATTCTTGATTTCATATTCGGGCCCTAACCCTGACCCTAACCGACCTCCCAAACCTGAAACCATACCACTGCCCTAACCATTACCCTAACCCGACTGAGAAATAAGGCTTTTTCATCCGTTTAGCCAAGCACTGGTCACGTGACCAGACAAAAAACAGTTTTTTGCCTATTACTTCTCAGGGTTGCATTTTTACCCTACGTCATGGGGGGTGATTTGGAATCAGCGTCGAAAAATACTTCGATACCAATCTTCGGATATCGGAAATACTCTAATATAAGAATTTTTGGACATCTCTTGAGAGGGGGTCAGACAACGTCTGACAACGATTTAGTACGCGTGGTCAATGAGAGCATCTAAATTTCAATATGGCATTATCAATAGGTCTATCGATGGGTCAGTCGGTGGGTCAATCAATGGTTTGATGCAGACTTATACAGGTGAACTGTGTCGCTGTGCGTGATATCATTTATCAATCACACGCACGCACATACATGAGCACACACATGTTGCTTTCAATATGGCCACTCTCGGCCAAGAGCGATTTTTTTTCACATGATTTTTTTTCGGAGTTTTTTCTCTGCTGAAAATTATTCGATGGCCACTCTCGGCCAAGAGCGATTTTTTCACATGTGTTTTTTCGAAGTTTTTTTTTCTGCTGAAAATCTTTCGATGGCCACTCTCGGCCACCATAGTAGTCTCAGCTCAATTCAATTCAATTCAATTATAAGATTTTACAGCACAGTTATTGAAATTTACTCTCTCTCCCTTTCTATTGGATTTATATTATATAGTGAGAGGCTGCTGGGTCGTGCTGAGGGCAGGCACCAAGCCAAATTAAAAATCTGTTAATAGGGCCACCCATTAAGGACTAAATATAATCGTATATATATTCATATTGTTTGGTTTTGCTGCAATTTTGAAAATAAATAGGGTAAAAACATAAAGGCATACCTTCAAAACTGGTACATACTGTAAAATAATAATTTATACTGCAAAAATAATTTATAATTCAGCTCATTATTGATCACTGTATTAGTTTCATATTCTTGGTTGAAGATCAGTGGGATGTTAAAATTAGTCTCAAACTTTCCAATTGACAAGTGAAATGCAGACTGGTGGGCAGATTAGAAACTCTAGCACTCTAATATCTGATGTGATAGAGAGTCTGGTAATATTCTACATTCAAGACAAATAGGAAGAACAACAACTCAAAAGGTACACCCAACCTTTGGCCAGGTTTGATTCCACTAGACCCGCCAAAAAATGGGCCCAAAATGGGGATTTTTGGCCCCAGGAACAAAAAATCTTTTGGTGGCCTAACTCAAAATTTCGGTTTATAACAGAAGTGATAAATTTAGTTTCAAAGCAATCCTGAAAATTTCGTACAAAATATTTAAAAAAATGGTGAAGGAGTAGCAAGAATGTTAGGCTATATACTGGGTGAACTGCAGTTCATATGAAGTCGCCGCGCACTTCATATGAACTCATATGAATTCATATGAATTCATATGAATGCGTTTACCAGTTCAATAAATTTTTATATGAATGAACTTCATATGAACTTCACATGAATTCATATGAACTTCATATGAACTCCACCAAGTTCATATGAACTTCATATGAATTCATATGAATTCATTAAACACGGATGAACTAGTTCACCAAAATTTAGTGAACTGAGATGCATATGAATTCATATGAATGAACTAGTTCATTCATATGAACTGCGTTGAACTGGAGTTCACCTGAATTCATTGAACTGCGTTGAACTACGTTGAACTGCGTTGAACTGCGTTGAACTGCGTTGAACTGCGTTGAACTGGAGTTCACCTGAGTTCATTTGAGTTCACCTGAGTTCATGTCACTCAATAAGAATAACATATGTTATTTTGGAAAAACTTAGCTTTGCAACAGAATAGACCTAAACGACTGTATGTAACTGTTAGTGTTACCCTACCCTCCACTGCGAGCACTTATTTTACGCAACACGTCCTTCCAAATTTCCAATTCCATTAGCTCATTAGGAATGAGAAAATAATAATGTAGATAGAAATGTTATCTGACAGCGGAGGTAGTCAATGACTTGACTCAATGACTGGACTTCATGACTTGACTCGACTCAGATGTTGACTTTGCAATCGGCGCCGATCAGCGCTGATCAGCGCCGATCCACCGCCGATCGGCGCTGATCAGCGCTGATCGGCGCTGATCAGCGCTGATCAGCGCTGATCGGGCCCGATCAGCGCTGATCAGCGACACCGCCGATAAGCGCTGATCAGCGCTGATCAGCGCCGATCAGAAATTTCAAAATTCTCATCGGCGGTCGTCAGCGCTGATCGGCGCTGATCAGCACTCGATCAGCGCTGATCAGCGCTGATCAGCGATCAATCAGCGCTGATCAGCGCCGATCAGCGCTGATGGCCTAAAATCAGCGCTGATCAGCGCTGATCGCGCCGACAAAACACCTGCATAAGAGCCTTTGTAAACGCCATTTTTTCCTCATCGGCGCTGATCAGCGCTGATCAGCGCCGATCAGCGCTGATCGCCAACTTGTTAAATTTGAACTGATATGGACATTTGGGCGTGTTTGCCTCAAAATATAATTCCTGCTGGCCGTGCAGGTGACATTTTACGGCAATTCCTCGCACAGGGCTGTAACATTAACATCAACAATCACATCAACAACAACATGAACCAGTTTTACGATACAGTTATGCATTGACGTGACAGTAGAACCGTTACAAGTACAACACAGTTTCATTTCCACGACACAGTTACACCGTTACGACACAGTAGAACCGTTACGATTAAATCACACCGTTACGACAGTACGACACAGTAACACCGTTATAACGACACAGTAACATCGTTACTACTACACAGTAACACCGTTACGACACAGTAACCACCAGTAACACCGTTACAACACTGTAAGTGTAACACCGTTGTCAAACAATGTCTGACCCCCTCTTGCCTCCGACGGGGGCACGCCGTCTGAAATAATGTTCAGACGACGTCTCACAATAACACCGTTACGACACAGTAGAACCGTTTCAATACAGTAACAGTAACGTTACGACACAGTAACACTGTAACGACATTGTAACACCGTTACGACACAGTTACACCTTTACAGCACAATAACGTCGTTACAACACAATAACACCGTTACGACACAGTAAAGCAACTAAGACACAGTCACATCGTTATGACACAGTAACACTAATACCGTTACAACACAGTTTCATTCTTACGACACAGTAACACTGTTACAACACGCAGTAACACCATCACGACACAGTAACACCCTTACGACACAGTCAGTAGTCACGCAGTGACGACACAGTACGAGTAACACCGTTACGACGCAGTTACGCAGTTATTGTTACGACACAGTTACGAAGTTAGGGATCGTTCACATATTACGTGATCAATTTTTGGTCGATTTTAACCCCACTCCCCCTCGTAATCAAGTTTACAGTGGTTTACCTGTTACAATAACATGTAACGTAATAAGTCGGAAACCACCCTCCTCCTATAGGTGACAACGTATTATTTGAACGATTATTTACGACACAGTTACGCAGTTACGACATAGTTACACCGTTACGACACACTCACAGTTGACGGGCGATGTCCGACCCTATCAGCAATTCTGAGGTCCAGCTGTGAAACGTTGCGGCAAGCGCACGAGGGTAGGATATCATACAACGACGTAAGGCTGTTATTACGGTGTTACTGTGTCGTATCGGTGTTATACTGTCATGACAGCGTGGCTAAATCCTATTTATGCAAACCGCCGATTCGGCGCCGAATCGTCACCTATAGGGGCCTATAGGCGCTTATAATTTTTATTAGGCGCCTATACGGCGCCTATAGGCGGTACCGCTTTTCGGCGCCTATAGGCGCCGATAGTTTTCGATCATCGAATTATCGGCGGTCATCGGCGCCTACAGGCGCCTATCGGCACCGAAAAGCGCCTATACACCGCTTTTCGGCGACATCAGCAGTTTTCGACCGCCTAAAGGCGCCTTTACGGCCATCACCACCTATAAGCGCCTATAGGTGGCTATAAGCGCCTATCGTGATATTTTCCATGATCCACGGCCCGGTACGAGTCTGAAGTATCGGCGCCTATAGGCGCCGATATTGATCTCTAGCTATCTGTGTTCTTCCTTATTTTTCGGCGCCTATAGGCGCCGATGAATTAAGGCAGCCCTAAACTCCTTAATCGGGCTAGAGTTGGGGTTTGAGTTATGGTTTGGGTTATGGTTTGGGTTAGGGTTTGGGTTTGGGTTAGGGTCTGGGTTAGGGTTTGGGTTAGAGTTTGGGTTTGAGTTATGGTTTGGGTTAGGGTTTGGGTTAGGGTTTGGGTTAGGGTTTGGGTTTGGGTTAGGCTTTGGGTTAGGCTTTGGGTTTGGGTTAGGGTTTGGGTCAACCCAAAGCCTAACCCAAAGCCTAATCCAAATCCTAACAGTAACCCAAACCCTAACCCTAACCCAAACCCTAACCCAAACCCAAGCCCTAACCCAAACCCTAACCCAAACCCTAACACAATCCCAAACCCTAACCCAAACCCTAACCCAAACCCCTAACCCAAACCCCTAACCCAAACCCTAACCCAAACCCTAACCCAAAACCCCAAACCCAAACCCTAACCTAAACCCCAAACCATTACCCAATACCATAACCCAAACCCTAACTCTAGCCCAATTTAGAAGTTTAGGACTGCTTTAATTCATTGGCGCCTATAGGCGCCTATTTAGGACGATGAATTCAGTACTTTGGCTGATAATTGACTCGAGGCTCAGCTAATAAAACTCGTCCTTGCCAATTCAGTACTGCCTTAATTCATCGGCGCCTATGGCGCCGAAAAATAAGGAAGAACACAGATTCCTAGAGATCAATATCGGCGCCTATTGGCACTTATTTACGGCCTGAATGTGTTGTATAACAGCCGTGGTGTGTAGTAACGTCCTTACTGTGTTATGACGGTGTTACTGTGTCGTAACGTCCTTACTGTGCTGTGAAGGTTTTACTGTGACTTAACAATGAAACTGTGTCGTAACGGTATTGCTATGTCGTGACAATGTGACTTTGTCTTAACTGCGTAAAACTGCGTCGTAGCGGTACAACTGCGTCGTAAGGGGCCATCCATAAAGGACGTCCGCAATGAGGGGGGAGGGGGGAGTCTGGCCAATGCGGACGTTTGCGGACTAGGGGGGAGGGGGGTGTTTGGCCAAATGCGGACGTCCGCAATTCATGGAAATTTTGGGCGATTTGACGGCTATTTCACTAGAAAATACGAAATTTTTGGGCCAAAAATGATGACTTAAAAGATTTTGAAGAAAAAGGCGGACGTCCGGGGGGAAGGGAGGGGTTTCTGGATTGCGGACGTTTGCGAACAAGGGGGAGAAGGGGGGAGGGAGGGGTCTGAAATGACCGAAATTTTGCGGAGTGCGGACGTCCTTTATGGATGGGCCCTAATGGTGTTACTGCGTTACTGTGTTGTAACGGTGTTACTGTGTCGTAACTGCATGACTGTGTCGTAACTGCGTGACTTTTTCGTAACTGTGTTACTGTGTTGGAACTGCGTAGTGCGTACAGACTGTGTCGTAACTGCGTCGTAATGGTGTTACAGCTTTGTCGTAACGTCCTTACTGTGTTGTAAGTGAGCTACTGTGCGGTTACTGTGTCGTCACGATGTTACTTTGTCGTAACGGCGTTATTTGTTATTGTATCGTAACTGCGTGACTTCGTCGTAACTGCGTTACTGTGTAGTAACTGCGTAACTGTGTCGTAACGGTGCTATTGTGTCGTAACGACATTAATTTACTGTGCTGTTAAGGTGTTACTGTTTCGTATAAACGGTGTTACTGTGCCGTAACGATGTTACTGTGTCGTAACGGTGTAACTGTGTCGTGGAAATGAAACTGTGCTGTAACGGTTCTACTGTCACGTCAATGCATAACTGTATCGTAAAACTGGTTTATGTTGTTGTTGATGTGATTGTTGATGTTAATGTTACAGCCCTGTGCGAGGAATTGTCGTAAAATGTCACCTGCACGGCCAGCAGGAATTATATTTTTGAGGCAAACACGCCCAAATGTCCATATCAGTTCAAATTTAACAAGTTGGCGATCAGCGCTGATCGGCGCTGATCGGCGCTGATCAGCGCTGATCAGCGCCGATGAGGAACAAGAAATGCGCCTGCCGGCGCAATTCTTGAGCCCGTTGTTCCTGTTTGCAGGCGCTTATTTTCCTGTTCCCCGGGGCTGGTATTAAAACACGCCGTCATTTGATATTGATCAACTGCAACGACCATTGTCGTAAATGATATGATGATTATATTTATTTCCCCTAACCAGGGGTGTCGCGAGAGCAAGGCGCGGCGCGCGCGTAAAACTAGGGATCTGGTTAGAGCAATATATTTATTGATTTCATGACGATAAAGTATAAAATTGACCTTAAACAAATAGTGAAAGTTTAAGTGGAACTGGAAAGTTGTGCGCGCTCGTTGCCTGGTGATACAACTACAAGGCCCGCTGATGCAGCCGCGAAGCGGCGCGCGGCTCGGAAGGGTCTATCATCGATAGAAAACGCGCTCGTGGAGGCTGGCACAAGGTAACAATAACATTTGTATTAATTCACAGTCGAACTCGAATCTTTTAATTTAGTAACGCTATGGTTGCCATCATGTCACCTGTTGGACATGGTCATATAGTTATACGTTGGTATAAATACAAGTTTCCTAAGCCCGCATACTTATAGGTGTGTGTACGCGCCGCGCAACGCAAACAGGGATATACGTGTTTAGCAAAATACAAGTCAAAGTATTATCAAAATAATGATACTATCCGACTATCGCATGCGGACGCATACGTCAATAAACTTAGTTAGATTTAGAGTCGGTCTATTATAAATGTAAGACCTAAATTTAAGATTTAACTGAAGATAATTGCCCGTGATAAAGCACTTCTTTCTATCAACTATTAAGTTTAACATTGCAATACTTACGTCATTGAATCAATTTGACGATTTCATAAACATTCCATTCATAACTATAAAGTGAAAAAAGAACGAGTTACTGCTTACGCGTCGCTGCTAGCAGCGCCGCGCACAAACACAGTAATTTGTATTTTATAATTACTCCGCAGGCGTTCGTGCGCTGCGTGATTTGTCTTACGCGCGCTAACGTACGTAGGTACTAGCCTATGCCCTTTTGAAAAAAAGTGCTCGGATTTTTCCGTTTCAGTGTTTTATATGTCTATTGGGTCATTACGAAGTACTGTGCAAAGTTTTGGATCGAAAAAATGAATTTAAATGGTTCGGCGGCCACGCCTATTTTTTAAACGAAATTTGGCCATATCTCAGCTACCTTTGGAGTAAAAATTACCAGAGAAACGGGCAAATTCTTATTTACTTGCTCTAAACGCGACACAATTAAAATGAATTGGACTCCGTTCATTTTTCTGTGATTTGATTTGCTGCTGCAGCACGTTCATGCTGCTCTGCTTAACTTAATTAGGGCTCGCTCGCACTCCGCGAGTAGTCACGTGATTAGCCTGTACTAGCGCGAGTCACGTGGGTAGTTAGGGAGGTGGGAACTGCGGTGTTGTTTGTGTTTCGAGGATCCACGCAGTGTACAAGGCGGGATAATGTTTCGATTGCCTTATATTCCTACCTATTCCCGCATAGGATAAACTGACGGTTCAACAACATTAACATACCACGTTGAGCTTTGATAGTGATGTCATCTCGGCCACACATTTATTGGTATCCTGTGCACATATTATTATTCGAATACACTCGAGAGTACTGTAACTGTAAGCTATCAAGGGTGTAGCGTGATATGGGAAAAGTAAACTGCATTCACTTTCAGTAAAAGGAATAAATGATTAATGAATTCAATAATTCAAAATTAAACGAGTATAATCCAAGTTCTAATCAAACATATTAAAGCTGGTAGGTACGTACTATAATTATTATCACTGATATGTACCCATTGTGCATGGAAACATTAAATAATTGACGCGATGAATGTCGCATAACTTTTCCGTTTAATTCTAATTATATAGTTATATGTACCCCTTGGTTGCAGGCTCGTACCTATTGGTGACCGACGACCGTGTAAGTTTGGTTGATAAAATTATTTAAAACAGAGCAGTATGATAGTCGACTTTGCAATACCTACTGGTCATGGTATAAAATACTCCATTTGAAGCTAAAATAGAGAACCTTAAATAGTTATAAATAGCTTTTACCACGCTTTTGAAAAATTCTTGGATTTTTCCCGTGTTGGTGATTATAATATGACTAAATTGAGTAATGGGTCATTTTCAAATACTGTACAAAGTCTTGGGGCGAAAAATGAATTTCAAACTAAGTTCGGCCACGCCTCCTTTTCAACGCGAAATTAAAAACGGGTAAATACTGATATACTTCTGCTACCTTATACTGAATGCATATTAAGCTTCACAACATGGGTTATAATATGTTAACAAGCTCGATAATCTTATAAGATATATACACAATATGTTAAATAAAACTATAGTTCATTATTTCAAATGTCGTCCAAAACTATTATTCAGAATGCTTACACTCAAATGCGCCCATTTTGCGCTCTGGGCGCAAAATTTGCGCAAAATTGAAAAGTTGAAAAGTGAGCGCAATTGAGCGCAAATTTGCGATCAGTTTTTGTTTTGCTGGGCGCAAAATATTTTGCACTCTTTTGCGCTCATTTCTGAGCGCAATGAGCGCAAAAATTTGTGCTAATTTGTGCTCATTATAGCCGAGCGCAATTGAGCGCAAAAATGAGTTTTTTCAACCAAAAAATGGGCGAAAATTGAGCCTTATTTGGGGTCTAGAGCGCAAATGAGTGCAATTGAGCGCAATTGAGCGCAAATGTTTGCTCAGTTAAGCCTTTCGCTGACACACCCATTCGCCACACTTTGTCCTTTTTGGGCACTGGGCACCTCACCCCCTTACAAAATGAACTGAAAGGCTATTTTTTAAAAGTGTCACACTACCATGAACTGTTTGACACAGTCACACTGCCAATGAACTCGCTATGTTTGACACAGTGTCACACTACCATGAACTGCATCACTCTGTTTGACAGTGTCACACTACCATGAACTGCATCACTCTGTTTGACACAGTGTCACACTACCATGAGCCGCAGCACTATGTTTGACACAGTGTCATACTACCATGAACCTCAGCACTATGTTTGACACAGTGTCACACTACCATGAACCGCAGCACTATGTTTGACACAGTGTCACACTACCATGAGCCGCAGCACTATGTTTGACACAGTGTCACACTACCATGAGCCGCAGCACTATGTTTGACACAGTGTCACACTACCATGAGCCGCAGCACTATGTTTGACACAGTGTCACACTACCATGAGCCGCACTGCCGCAGCACTATGTTTGACACAGTGTCACACTACCATGAACCTCAGCACTATGTTTGACACCGTGTCACACTACCATGAGCCGCAGCACTATGTTTGACACAGTGTCACACTACCATGAACCGCAGCACTATGTTTGACACAGTGTCGCACAACCATGAACAGCATCACTATGCTTGACAGTGTCTCATTATCATCTTATCATGAACTGCATCACTCTGTTTGACAGTGTCACACTACCATGAGCCTCAGCACTTTGTTTGACACAGTGTCATACTACCATGAACCTCAGCACTATGTTTGACACAGTGTCACACTACCATGAGCCGCAGCACTATGTTTGACACAGTGTCACACAACCATGAACAGCATCACTATGCTTGACAGTGTCTCATTATCATCTTATCATGAACCGCATCACTATTTTTGACAGCGTCAAACTGCTGACAACAATGAACCGTATCACTATATAACATTTGACACAGTGTCACACTATAATTTACTACCATGAACAGCATCACTATGTTTGACACAGTGTCACACTATCAAGATACACATGCAGCACTATGTTTGACAGTGTCACACTGTCATGCATCACATTACTAAACCAAGTGCTGTTGTTCGAATGATAAATCATAAATGGATAACGATCGACCATAAACCACGGTTCTTCGTTATTTTTTGAAGATGCCGGAATATCACCAAATAAAGATAAGGTGTATAGCTTTTAGGTACAAGTTGTTAAAATAATAAAAATGGTGCTGACCTGAGATATGAGAGGTTTGTGCTTGGTGCAGTGCGGGTACGTCGGTGTATGAATGGAACTTGAGAATGTGTGTGGTGTGATGAACATAAGTTTCTCACAAACGTCCATCAGTTATCCGTCTCGTTTCCTATCCGTGTTGTTTCCTATCCGTCGAAACAGTTTCTACCGAGCACCGTTGTATACCGCGGTTCAGTGCATACTGCTCGTGGCGTCATCCAACTAACTACGTCTTATCCTTGCAGTCATGACTGCGTACTGCAGCTCTATCCTGTAGAAATAGAATAGAAATAATCTAGAGAGCTAAGGGAGCCGTCACATATTACCTCATCACTCGACGGGGGGAGGGGGTTTTCAAATGCTGACAGGTGATGACAGGGGGGAGGGAGGGGGTTTGAGGTTTGCTGACGTCACCAAAAATTTTGAATTTTCAAAACCCTTAGGATACGATTTCCAAACTTTTTCGTTCACAATATTTTGTTTTGGAGTACTCATTTCATTTCTGCAAAATGATATCTATGTTTCAAACTTACTGGGGACGTGATAGGCTTTTTGATGATGAAATAATGTTCATCTATGACAAAATTTTGGTTCATTAGAACCAAATTTTGTTTATTTTTAACGAATCTAACAACAGCAATCAGACCACACGTACATGGTTGATATTTCATGTCTGTTGTTTCGATCCGAAATAGTCAAAATTTGTTTTGAAAAAGGAGGGGGGTTTGGTCAATGCTGACGTCAGCATGGGGGAGGGGACCAATTAAACTGAAGTTATATTAGTATATTGCAAATGTTGTCTACAGCTCTACAGGCCTTCCTATATTACAGCTTTCATCGGATCATGATAAAAATTCCAAACACTTAAACTGCTCTCCCCCATCTATTGGGGTCTGAACTCTGACGAGTGACGATCACATGGTGTGTGTCGTAGTACTATAATGTGTGTCTAAGTGCCTAACTCAGTGTAGATCCTTGCTGTACGCCTACGGCATGTTAATGATAGCTGTCGAATAGCTGCATATATGCAGCTATTTGGCCAAATAGTGGCATATATGACATCTTTTTGAAACTATGCCACAATACTAAGATGCAGCAGAGATGTAATAAAAATGATTATCCTTTTCACAAAAGTAGCCATTTATCTACAAGTAGCAAAAAACCGCGCTTCAGTCTACCGACAATCGATAGTGAATTATAGATGGTTTTATACGCCCCTATCACTAGTAAAAATTTGAAAAGTGATTCCATGTTAAATTGTCCTAATGTCTGTTTTATGTGATTGTGTCTGCGAAATTTGTTTAATATTAATTGTCATTAATCTAGGGAATGTTTAAAACAAAGCTGAAGCTTCAAGCTGTTAAGAATTTTCTAAAAATTGATTTTTCATCATCAAGGTTGGCATAAATTGATTTTTCCATATTTTATGTGGTCAAGAAATTTATGTGATTGTAGGAGAGCCTACCAAATGATTTAAAATTGATACTATCCATTATGCCTTTGAAATTAAAGACTAATTGATGCTTGGAAGATACTTATTAAGAATAATTATGCTTTTTTGTTAGAATAGTGTCATATATGCAGCTATTTACAGATTTCCTATTTTTTGCTGAAAATCGGAACCCATTTCCTCTGGATAAGTATATTGCACCTTCCTTGCATAGATAAGAGTATGACCAATCATTTGGAACCCGTCTTAAAGCAGTGCCGAGTTGTCCAGTGTGATCCTTCATGAGTATCAAATGTTTCTAAATAGTGTCATATATGACACTTTTGTGCAAACTGTTAAATAGAGTCATTTTGCTATTTATTTTCATCTAGGCGTGTAAAATTTTGTTGAATAAGGTTCAGTACTGAATAAACTTACATACTGGGCAATTTTAAGCTCATTCCAATTTAAATCATATCTATTATAAGGCAAAATATATAGTGAACTACGATCATTTTCTTTAATTCTTCGAATAACAACTATAAAACAAACTGACAGCCATCCAGCATGGTTCAATGAATAGTTAACCAACTTTGTATGTTATTGTAATCATTTTCGATGCTTACAGCTATTATTGATCCAACAGCAGGTTGAATTTTACAAAAAGTGTCAAATATGACACTTTTTTTGAAACAAATTGACTTAAATGTCTCGTTATAAGACTTTTCAGGTGATAATTGTTGAATATTATTTGTAACATCCTAGGTTTTGATTTGGGATTCATTACAGAATCTAAACAATTTTCTTAGCCTTCCTGATAAGAAAAAGGATTTGAGCCTTCAGAAATTTGCCATCAATCTAGCTATATCTCAGCCCAGCTTTGCACAGTCTTTATAAGTTTGGTTCTATTTCAAAGCTGCTGTTTCCCGTAGAAAAACGTTAAAATAATATTCAGAGGCTCTCCTAGCAATTTTACCAATTAAATTTAAGCTTTTCAGGTAAAATACCAAATTTTCAGAGGTCTTCATGAAAATTGGCTTGATATCTCAATAACATTAGCATGAATGCCTCTATGGAAGTTTCCAATCGTCTCACAGGGCTCTTGTGGACAACTGATAAGTTTTTCAGAGACACAAATAGATTTTTATTGAAAGTTATGGCACTTAAATGATGGTGTCATTGAAATTGCAAAAGTGTCATATATGACACTATTTGGACCCTTTCTTCAGGAGGCATTCACAAAAAAGTAGCCATACTGGGTGTAAAATAAGCTATTGAAGGCATCAAGTATATCCTGAATTGAGCTGGGAAGGAATATTGGAGGCTCTCCACTTTTGGCTTATTTTAACAAACAAACTCCCTAAAAATTTTATTTTTTCGAAAAAATGAAAATTTGGTCATTTTGATGCTTCACTGTGAACAGAGTTGAATGAAAATCAAAGAAAAAATCATTGCTGCTTGAACTTCCAAGCCTTCTACTACTACTGTAAACAACTCCTGATGATTCCAGAAGTTGAAATCATTTCTAAAATTCAACTTGAAAACAATTGGGTAAATAGCTGCATATATACAGCTATTTGCTAGACACTTATCATTAAACAAGGAATCGAAACTGAGGGGCTCCGTTTCTATTGCGACGAATGTGATTATACAGCCAAGTTTTAGGATAATAGGCCGAATCTGTTATCAAGCCCCGTGGGAGGAAAAAGTGCCAACATTCAACAAGGTGCCTATAGCTGCAGACGGCAGCAGGAAACAAACAATTATAAGAAATGTTTGGAGATTCTCTAGATTCCTAGCTCCCTATATAGCTAGATGATGATAAAAGGATACGTGAATAGATTTTTTTTGATGCGGCGCGGTTCGAAAGAGCTATGACCAACAGTATAACTACTCAGCTACTCTACTTTAGATGTAGGTAGTTAAATACTTTTTGCCCCGATCCAGCTCCAGAAAAAACGGGTGAGCACAGGACAAAGTTAGGTTCGATGTACTGCATGTTCCAGACACTCAGGTCCTATGACTCTGACACCACCAACATCCACCATCAATAGCACATCAGGCTATCAGACACATTGAAATCGCGACCAGGGCCATCAAATGTATGTACAGAAGTGCCATCAAGTATAAAAAGTGTCCACAGCAAATCAATGCATGTTGAGCCCCTCATCTCTACCTAAGATTCCCATTGACCAATTCTTCCTCAGCTTCTTAATCCTCTCTTCATTCCTCTAGAGACCATGGCGTCTAAGTGTCCCATTCAGTTTGGACTTTGGATCCCAGAATATGGTTGAGTGGAGCAGAGGGGGTGATACCGAATTACCCTTAGTGATTCAGCACCTGCTACATAGGTGTGGGAAGTAGGTGCCCCTCCGATTCTCGCCTGGCTACGTACCGTTGGGTTTGTGCCTGATGCGTGGGGCATGCTCAGGTCAGGGGATGTCATTTCCTCCTTCTTGCAAGCTTGCAGTCCTTCCTGAACACAGCGCCTTCATCTTGCTCAAGTCAGGGATTCATTGCTTCACTGCTTCTGCACCCCTAGATCACAGCTTCATCAGCTTCAATTCTGGTACCGCATAACGTCACCTCAAGTGTCCAGCTTTTTGTAACAAAAATCACCTGAAGGGCACTCGAACTACGTTGCGGCCGTTTTAACCGTCGCATTCTTTCTCATATCAAATGTTTACGAGTAAACTGAAAACTTAAAGAACGACAAAATGGTCTTGGAAAAATATTACAATAAACAGTTATTATAGGAAAACATTGAATTAAATAATTACTAGCTTAATACTAGGTACTGCAAGTTCAAGTTGAAACGAACGTACCGAAAACATAATATAGTCATGGTAAAAGTAAATGAAAGCCATAAATCGAACTGACACGTGCGCTGACTGACGCGCGCGCTAACGGGCAGGTGTAGCATTATGCCATATATGGTATTCGATTCTGGCGAACGCTATTTTAAGACGCAACATTCAAGACTGGCGAATGGCGATGCATCGTTGTCCATTATGTACGCGTGTACATAAGTACATATATAGGTGAATTAAGTTTAATTGCAAATGAATAAATTTCATCGGTCTTTATTAGGCATGATATTAGGGTATTCGGAAAGGGGAACGGACATTTCATCTCACGACACTTCATCTCAGGACACTTTATCTCGCAATATGTCAGCTCTACGCAAAGGTAAGGGTCTGGGTTAGGTCCAAGGGTTTGGATTAGGGTCAGGGTTAGGGTTTGGGTAAGGGTTATGGTTAGGGTCAGGACAGGGAGATGAATTAGTGTCCTGAGATTAGGCTTTCCAGTCCGATAATCGAAACCGATAATTATCTCCGATAATTCGTCAAAATAAATTATCGGTTTATCTAGATAAAAATTGTTTTTATCCAGATAAAATAGCAAAAAAGCTTGCGTTGAAAATGCTAGTAAAAATGAAAAATTTCATAAAAAAAACTCTCACTTCCGGACGGCGGACTGGTTTCAACTTTCACCAGTCTGAAGGATCACTGCCACCAGTCTAGCATGTCATTGGTACCTTTCTGACCAATCACCAACACCAGTCCGACATACCACAGACACCTATTTGATCTATAGTTGAACTATCCTGATGCATCACTGACACTTGTTTAGTGGATAACGGATACCGACACAAATCTGGCACCAGTGACACTAATCTGTCGTGTCACGGACACAAGTCAGATATTTATCATTGAAACTGGCAAGACGTATCACTGACACTAGAACAAAGTAACAATCTGCTAGATGACTGACACCAGTCTGTCGTATGACGTATCACTGACACCAGTCTGCCGTATCACTGACACCAGTCTGCCGTATCTCTGACACCAGTCTGCCGTATCACTGACACCAGTCTGCCGAGTGACGTATCACTGACACCAGTCTGCCGTATCAATGACACCTGTCCGCTTCATCACTGACACCAGTCTGCCTTATCAATATCACTGACACCAGTCTGCGGTATCACTGACACCAATCTGCCGTATCGCTGACACCAGTCTGCCGTATCACTGACAGTGACACCAGTCTGCCGTATCACTGACACCAGTCTGACTTATCATTGACACGAGTCTGCCGTATCACTGACACCAGTCTGCCGTATCACTGACACCAGTCTGCCGTATCACTGACACCAGTCTGACTTATCATTGACACGAGTCTGCCGTATCACTGACACCAGTCTGCCGTATCACTGACACCAGTCTGCCGTATCATTGACACCAGTCTGCCGTATCACTGACACCCGTCTGACGAATCACTGACACCAATCTGATGCATGATTGATACCTTTCGGACGCATCTCTGACCTAGTCTGCTGTATAGTATTCCATAATACCGTTGTGACGGATTAATGGCATCAGGCTAACACTGATAAATCAATGATAATTCAACCTGAATGAACTCTGAAACCAATTATAAGCGCCTTTAGCACCACTATTACCATCATTACGTATCATTACGTATCATTGACAATTTTCAGACGTAGTTTTATCGCTAAAAATAGTCTCCCTTTCCTAAACACCAGTCGGGTGTATCAACAATCACCATGATATCAGACTGACGTATATTTAGCGAAAGTAACCAGATTGACAGTGGCAAAAAAGGTTTTAAAAACTGATAGATTTTATCAAGATAAAAATTTTATCTAGATAAAACCGAAATAATTATCGGTTTATCTAGATAAAAAATTTGTTACCGATAATGGAATGCCTACCTGAGATGAAATTTCGTGAGATGAGATGTCACCACGGCTGATCATGACGGCCATAAAGCTATAAAGTGATGAAACATTTCGGAATTTACTTTTCGAGACTAATGGTCCGTATTAGATTGGATTCCAACTTTGCGGCGTCAACCAGCATTTGTTAACGTAGCATTTTGTACTTTTGAGCAATTTGATTTATTTTTAATCATGCTTATATTAATAGTACTTATATAAATAATAGTAGGATAATAGGATCTGCATAATATATATTATCCAAGCGGGTAAATTAACACTGAACGGCTGAATAGAAAAAAGTCAAAAAGGAAATGTAAATTAGACGGATAAATTAGACATATAGATAGGTAGTTTGCAAATATCTAAATATGTAAAAGTGTGAATTACCTGAAATCCATTGGCGTCCTATAGCCAGTGATCAGTTCCAACACTGGGATCAGCAGCTGTTGCTTCAGAGTTTCTTAAAACAAAGCTGCTCAACTCACGCCACTCTGAAGCTACCCAGAGATCTTCCTGCTTCAGAGTGGCGTCTCCTTCATTCCTTCATTGGTGCATTGGAGTATTAGCCGGACACAGCAGGAGTGAAGCCTGGGAAATTAGGAAATTAAGACTCGATTGAAATTTTAGAAAATAATAAAATAAGGCGATCATTAGCTTGAAAAAATCGAACTAAAATGTTTATATATTTCCTACATTATTGCGACAGACACACAGAGACACAGAACCACGAATACATGTAATTATTTATACCTAAAGACTAGCTGATAGCTAATTAATACAGCAACATGCCTTATAACTTCTCAACATGAAAGTGATGTCAAATAGCAAGATCCTGGGAATTGGAAAAAAATAAAAAAACCACCCAGGAGTTCACCCTTGCCTAGTGTACTAGGGATAGTCTCCATGCTCAGCATGGCTGCCACCGGCCTGGTTGATTAAACCGACTGTGGCCGTTTTACTAAGACTAAGACTAAGGTGCAGGAGTGTCAAACTGTGCCATGGCTGCTGTCAAGTCTGCATTTGTTGGGAGGTTGCCATCATAGAGGGATGAGTTGAGCAGGAGATCAAGGGCTGAGTCTGATTAGGGCTTAGAGGAGGAGGATGAGGGCCGTATGATTCTGTTTATTATCCACTGCTCATATACAGCTTCGTTGATGTCCTCCAGTGGTCCTCTAGTGGTCTCCTATAGTGGTCCTGATCCTCTATAGTGGTCCTCTAGTGGTCTTCAATAGAGGTCCTCTAGGAGAAGTTGGCGAACCTCCAGTCTGCCCTATTTTTGCTCTGAGGCCTTTCATGGGCAATTTTTGACTTGTGGTCTCAACACCACTGTCAAAATGTCTTGGCCATCCTGACAAACTCATTTATAAAATTTGCATTTTCAAAAATATGAGGGGTGCCCCTCCCCATTAAGACTGATTCCATAGCATGGTGAGCTTAATCAATGGTCAATTTCTTCTCCTTGTTCCTCACATAAAGACTAACTTTTAATATAATATCATCAAATTGCAGATTGATGTGTTTTAAAGGATTAATTCTTAAATTGTTGATATATCATCAAATTAGCAATACAATAGTACTATGATAGCATCAATTGTCAAATTAATTAATACATCTAATATTCCAGTCAGTTGTCAAGAATCTTGGAGTTCAATTGGATCAAAGATTAGCATTTGAGAAACAAATAACCACTCTCAAAAAGAACTCATTCCATACCATTTGGAATCTTTGCAAAGTCCGTTTTCTGTTTACAAAGGAACAGATGAAACTAGTGGTTAACAGTCTGGTCATTTCATGTTTGGACTATTGCAATTGTTTGTATTATGGTATTGCAGAAAAGCTTCTGAATCAGTTGCAAATTGTACAAAACTCTGCTGCTAATAATAATAATAATAATAATATCAATTTTTACAGCACTCATTCTAAAAATATCCTTTCTTCCCATATAAAAAGAGGCAAATTCCATGTGCTGAGGGCAGACATCAAGTCAATTATGAAAACTGTTAATAGAGTCACCCATTAAGGACTAATAATAGTTACTAAATAGTTACTAAATTGGTAACTGGAAAATACAAATATGATCATGTTGATAGAGACCTCCACAATCTTCACTGGCTCCAAGTCAAAAAGCGTATTGTATTCAAAATAGCACTTTTATCATACAAGGCAATCAATGGCTTAGCACCTTTGTATATACAAGACATGTTTTAGCTACTCATATCAAGGATATACCAAGGTTATTGAATCCAACCATGAACACCAGGTTTGGTCAAAGAAGCCTTTCATTTATTGGACCTAAGATTTTCAATAACCTTCCACTTCATATTACCACAGCTCATAGCATTGACTCATTCAAAAACTATTGAAAACTCATCTTTTTGAACTAACCATATCAGATACTATGAACCTGACAAAATGATTTTTGCAAATAAATAAATGAATCTAAATGGCAGAGCCAGCCTCTTGTTGTAGGCAAAAAGAACCATACTTGATTAATGTCAAATTCTCATGGGGATCATGTCAAAAAACCATTACTAATAAGTTAATATGTTAATAAATTAGATAAAAATAATAAGTTAAGAAAATAAAGTAAACAAATTAAGTTTAATAACTTAAGTATAATAATTTAAGACCCCCATTTCAGCATTTAGCAACATAACAGTCATCTCCATTACTTTTATTACAAATATCAACTACCATATTTCTGAAGCATTTCTTATCAGAAGATTCTGCTGAGAACAAGAATATGAGTTTATAATAGTGTTTGTCAATGTTTCCAAGACATTTGAACAACTTGTCTCTTTGGTTGCCATGAAACTTTGGGCAGGTAAATAACTTGTGTTCAGGGTCATCATTTCCAGAACTGCAATCAATACATATATCAGGTAAACTTTCAAATTTGGACCTGAAAGCCATGAATCGTGATCCTTGTCCATGTAAAAAGTCTATAGCATTTGTGTCATCAGTCCTGTGACTTTCTCTGAGGAACATAAAACCTTCCATCGAATTTCTTGTCTTGACCAGTTCCTTGAATTTAGCTGGGTCAGCAGCTATTGAAAGCTTCCCAAGGCTATCAGTATTATTCAGCAGTTGCAAGTCCCATTGCTTACACAAATAGTCTAACATGCCATTCTGAGTATAAATCAATGACTTGGGTTCCCTATCCAAAAGTGATATTGAATGGACTCGTCCATGATTAGAGCTTCCATTGTGGCTGTCCTGGTGTATGAGATATCTTTTCACAGCCGTGATTTGGGAATAGAAAGGATGGTCAGGTCTTCCTTCGAGCTGGAGGATGGTTGCTCTTACATCATCATCTTGAACAAGGCTTTTTAAAAGAAATTTTGTAGTCATTGTTTCAAAGGTCAAGTCGAGGGGTGCTATACCAAATAAGACATGAAGCAGTTGAGCAGGAGGATAGAATTGGGACCCACTTATTCTGAAGAGAACTTTATACATGAAATCTTTGAACAGCTGAATATTTCCTTTAAGCCAAATGGGAGAAGCATAAAGAAGTGTACTGAGCACTGATGTTTTGAACAGTAAGACCAATGAAGAACAATTTAATCCTCTTTTCCGAGTTGTATAGTCACTCAGATGGTGCCATTTAAACCAACAGGATTTAAGAACATATCTCGAGTGTTTTTCAAAGCTCAAATCTTCATCAATATAAATTCCCAGAACTTTGCTATGATTGACATACTGGATTTCTTGACCACTGATTATCAGTTTTGGAACCACAGTAGACTGGCTATCATGACTTTTTAATATCACTGCTTCTGTTTTGTCCTTGTTGCAATTAATCACTAACTGCCACTGGTAACACCATTGGTCCAATGCTCTGCAGACATGATATTGCATAACCTGATAACATCTGTATGTGGAGGGTGCATTAACCATTACACTTCCATCATCTGCATATTTGAATATCGATGCTGAACTGTTATTGTGAGGCAAGATGTTTATGTCCTTTAAGAGGTCTGCTACAAAGATGATGAACAGCAGGGGAGATAGCACTGACCCCTGGGGAAGACCAAATTTGCCCACAAGCCTCTTTGGGCCCAAAAAGCTGTTGATTCTTAAGAACACGGACCTGTCTGATAAGAAGCTATGAATTAACCTTAAAAACTTCCCTGATATCCCATGACTGTTAAGCTTGAAGGTCATTGATGATGTACTAACAGAGTCGAAAGCTTTCTCAAAGTCTAGGAAAAGCAGCATGGAACTCATTTTTCTTTTTCTAGCTTCTGCAACTGAGGCTGTCATCTTATAGAGATATCTAGTAGTACTTCTATTAGGAAGAAATCCTTCCTGTGCTGAGTCAATTACATTATTATCTTGACAAAAGAGAATAAGTCTTTTTGAGAGAACTCTTTCTAAGATTTTCCCAACATATGATGCTATTGTAAGAGGCCTAAAGGAACCTGGATCCAGATAAGTATCTTTGCCTGGTTTTCTAATGAATGAGACAATGGAAGAGTCCCATGCCCACTTTCCAGAATCCAAAACAAGATTGTACATTTTGGTGAGGAACTGTAACCCTTCAATAGGTAGATGTTTCAGCATAATTGGATGGAAGCTGTCCATGTCCTTACACTTCCCTGCAGTTTGTTGAACTTTAATAGCTTCTGCTACCTCAGTGAGCCTTATTTCTCTGTTAAGAAAGTTGTTATTAAACTTAGGATTACTAATTTCTTCATGTTCATCATGTTTATCAGACTTTACAGTATATGAATCATCCCATTCCCACTCTTGGAGTTCACTGATATCCCACCCTTGTTTTTGAAGTTGATTAACAGAGGTCTCAATGTGCTCATTCCATACATGATCAAATTTCTTGCCTTTAAGGTGGGATCCTATGAAAAATGTATCAAATAAGATTTGTTCCTTTTCCTGATCTTCATATGCTAGTCCAGAAACACTTTTGAGATGTCCAATAAATGATTCTCCTTTAGGTTTAAACATCTTCTTGTAGCGCTGCCAGAAAAGGAGGCTTTCTTGTGTATTTAATCCTTCAAGTTTATCATGAATCCATGAGTTCTTTTCTGAAATTAGTGCTTCTTTAAAATTATCTCTGCATTGGTCCTTCAGAGACTTGTTTATTGGGTCAGATCTCTTCTTATATTCCTTTTGAGCTTTTTGAAGTTCCTTTGATAGTGATGTAAGCTTCTCTGTCCAAAAAGGCTTTGAATGTTTGCATATGGTCTTTAAGGGGATATGTTTCTTGGAGCACTTGTTGACAACTGAAAGGAAATTTTCAAACATATCTTTCCCACATGTGAAATCTGTATTCAGAGTCTCATTGAACATATTCTTAGCATCCTCATGCCACCTATCCCAATCAGCCATGTCATAATCATGAGAGGTGTATCACAATTACAATGATTAAGAAAAACGATAATATTATCTGAAGTCAAAATATTTTCAACAGTCTGACGAATATCAATATATAAAAGCAACGTATATGAATGTCATATAATGTAATTTGATGTTGGGGAATCCCAGAGCACCAAGAAACATGATTACAAATCTGATTATAGAATAAACTGAGTGTAAAACAAATTTGATAAATTACTGATGAATAAAAAAAATTATCGAAACTCCTGAAACTCCTGTAACTCCTGTAGTTGTATTTGTTACAATAACATGTAACGTAATCATTCGGAACCCCCCCTCCCCCTAGGTGATTACATAATATGTGAACGATCCCTAATTATGTTCATAGTAATGAGAAGTTAAAAAGGTTCTCATGGTGCTGCTAATCTAGTAGCAGGGGAACGGGTGGAGCCCCACAAAGGCATGGTCACAAACTCAAACATTTTGGGGTAAAAATCTCCGAAGAGAGTCAAATATTATAAAATACAGGTTGAGAAAGCACCCAACATTTGTAATGAGAGGTGTATCACAATTACAATGATTAAGAAACGATAATATTATTTTTTTATTATAATATTATTTTTTTTCTCTCTTGATCTAGTCGATTTATTGTGTCTTGCTCAGTTATGTAGGTATTTTTGCTATTATTGTTAACTTTTTAAGGTAGGTATTTTTATTTTTTTATTGTTTTAGTATTAATTGCTTTGATAGTTTGGATTGCTTTGATAGTTTGGATTGCTTGAATTTTGTTTTAGGGTTTTTAATTCATTTTTTAAGGAGCTTTTCACTTTCATATCATTAGGTTTCACTCTTTCACATCATAAGGGTTTGTTATTCATAATTTCCAGGGAGGTTTTCACTGATATCATGAATTTTGTTAATATTATATCATTTCACATCATGAAAATCATTTTCACATCATAATCTCAGAATGTTGTGTAACACTATGTGGAGTTCCTGAAGAAGAGATATTTTTAATATCTTGAAACTGACAGTAGAATAGTGGTTCATAGTGTGTGGGTTTGATTTCATTATTGAGATTTCTGTGTTTCACTGCAATGATCAATCATATCAAACATGTTGTAACCGTGCCAGCACGGGATGTATCACCCACATCACTGGTTGTTGACATAAACCATAGCTTGCCCAGTCACACTCACCAGAGTGAAGCAGTTTTAAATAACACAAATGAATCTAGGGCCTATGATTTATATGTTAATTACCCCCGCCTCCATACTAAAGTGAGCACTTCAATTCTGAGATTATCTTTCCTCAAAAGATGTAGATGCTTGAAAAGACCACCACAGATTTTCAGAATAAAGACTTCCAAGCTGACCCCCTTGAAGTCCCTTATTGATGCTGCTCAACTAGCTGAAACATGTATATTGAACAATGCTATAACCTCCAAACAGGAGGAAATTCATTATCTTAAGAAATGTTTGGCATCATCAGACAAGAAATACCTGTTAGAGCGTAATGAAAGAGAGATTAGCAATGTACAGAAAGCATTAGACAGAAAGTTTAACTGGCTCAAAAAACAAGATGTTACCCTCTGGAAAGACTGGCCTGATAAATCTGCCAGTGCTCAAACAGGTTTTGTTAAGAATTCCTCTCATCAGCATTATTCAGCTAAAAGGAAACGAAATTCAATGAAAAAAGAAAGGCGAGCCCTGAAGAGGATCAGGAAATGTGCAGCAAATGCTCTTGACAGTGGTTCTGTTGTAAATCTCACAAGTTTTGACATTCCTCCAGAGGCTATTGTGGTCCTGGCTAAAAGAATTGGATTCATCCCCACATCAAGGCACAATCATCTTCAAGCAAAAATTGATGCAAATGCAGCACTGGCTAGGCTCTGCAAAAGAACGAAAGGATTACTGAAGACATACGACCCAGAAGTATCTACTTCCTTAGATCCCATTGATGAGCAATTACATGACATAGAACTACCTTCATGCCTTAGACGCCCCATTTTTCACCACACCAGAGAGTAGTGAGGATGCTTTTTGATGGTCTTTGTGAAGATGTTTTGTCTGTTGTAGAGAATTTAAAGCCAGCTTCCATTAAATCCAATCTCAATAGATATGAAAAGTTAGGACTCAAGTGGATACTAGCAGAGGCCAAGAAAGGTGAGCTACAATTTGTTAAAGCTGACAAAGGGTGCCCTATGTATCATGGAAAGGAGGCTATGAAAACCTAGAACTTGATATGTTGAGTGACACTACTCAGTTTACTTGTCTGGGTGAAGCTGACCCAATTCCAGATGTATTCAACACTATGCTTGACTTATGGAGATTAGGGAAACTTTGGGCCATGTCAGTAGAGAGGAATCCTATAAGGTTGTTGGATTATGTGACAGTGGTAGACCAAGCACCCTCAGCCTCTACAAGCCTGGTGTACCATATTTTTATGGCTTGCTGAAGATTCATAAGTTGAAGCCAACTGAATTGGTCCATGGCAAAAAAATACCTCTCAGACTTGTCAATGACCTACTGAGGTGGGGGGAACATCCCACGATCAATCCCCCACGCCGCACATAACGGGTGATAAATTATTTATCGGGAATTTTATTTCAATTTTATTCTTGGGGAAAAACCCGAGATCATTTTAAGCCCCAGATGTGTTTATTCTGGCCCCCAAAAAATTGGATTAGAAAACATCATGAAAAAATTTAAAAAACCCTTTTTTTCCCAATCTACGGGCCCGATTAGTTTGAAAAAGGTAAAAAAAATCTTGCACAAATTCAAAGATTGACTTCCTGACATATGATTGAAAACCCATACAGGAGCATCGCCTTGTCAGTTGCCATCTAGGTTTACTCATGAACTTCGTTAGCTGAGACACTAATGAAGACCTCTACATGCATTTTTCGTTCAATATCAAGAGAAAATTCTTGGTTTTAGACCCAAAATCACGCCAAATTTATGGAAAAAGGTGTGTTTTTTTTCCCCTTTACACCAGGCCTTAAGAAAGTCTTCAAAACAGGACCTAGGTGGTCAAAAACACCCCAGATTTGAGGGCAGGGAACCTCATTAAACATAACTCATGTCTTTGGACCACTTCCATTTATTGGTATGCAAATTTTGGGATTAACAATTACCCAAAATCGCAGTTTTATGAAAGTAATTATCCTAGAATTGACGATTTTGAACTTTTTTTAGGTTCCATAGGGTCCCACTGGATAAGTTAGTGATGCTACTTACTGCAGTCACTCTTGAGACCCTCTTGCTCAGAATCATCCCATAGTAAGGGTTAATTAACACTTTTGGAGATAATTATTGTCATTTAGATTTTGTGCAAGTTTTTTCTCCTTCTCAAACTAATCGGCCCAGTAGCATGGGAAAACAAAGGGTTTTTAAAATTTTTTTTCATGATGTTATTCTGAATCAGCAGACTTTTGGGTCCAGAATAATCATATTTGGAAACTCTAACATGATCTCGATTTTACAAGAATACATTGAAATAATTCCAGATAAATAGTCATCACCTAGTTACATGAGCACCGCATGTTGCTTTCAATATGGCCACTTTCGGCCAAGAGCGATTTTTTCTTATAAAATTTTTTTTTTTCTGCTGAAAAATTTTTGATGGCCACCCCGGAAGAGCCATTTTTTTCCATGATTTTTTCAAGTTTTTCTACTGAAAATTTTTCGATGGCCACTTGGCCACCATAAACAGTTTTCCCAAAAAAATTTATTTTTAAATGTTTTTGTTTTCGCCTTTTGGGGTAAAGTATCTCGGCAGTCTGGCAAAGTGTCCCGGGGGCCATTGTGGCCCGACCCCCCCGACAACCCTGCTGGCCACGGGCCCCCCCTTTTGGAACCCCTACGGGCCACAACCCAGAGTGATTCCTCCCCGCATGGGTAGGAGGGCCCCCGCCCCAGCAATATGTTTAAAAGGGGTCACAAGCTGCCCCGGATGAACTCTGCCAGACCCCTTTTTCTGGCCATGAAAAAAAATGCTTCACCATTTTTAAAAAAACTTTTTTTTGGGCCTGTGTCCCAGAAGGATAAAGTTATTTTTTTTCTTTCATCCTTATCCTTTCACAATACACTGTGCCAGAAGGATAAGTTATTTTTCTTTTCAAAAATAGAAAATAACTTATCCTTCTGGGACACAATCGTGCAAATGCAGAAGGATAAGGTCTTTTCTTTTCAAAATAAAAAATAAAAATAAATAGCAAATAAATGAATCTAAATGGGAGCCAACTATCTGTAGGCAAAGAACCATGATTAATTTCAAAAACTCATGGGGATCTGTCAAAACCATTATTAATAAGTTAATATGTTAATAAATTAGATAAAAATAATAAGTTAAGAAAATAAAGTAAACAAATTAAGTTTAATAACTTAAGTGTAATAATTTAAGACCCCCCATTTCAGCATTTGTAACATAGCAGTCATCTCCATTACTTTTATTACAAATATCCAACTACCATATTTCTGAAGCATTTCTTATCAGAAGATTCTGCTGAGAACAAGAATATGAGTTTATAATAGTGTTTGTCAATGTTTCCAAGACATTTGAACAACTTGTCTCTTCGGTTGCCATGAAACTTTGGGCAGGTAAATAACTTGTGTTCAGGGTCATCATTCCAGAACTGCAATCAATACATATATCAGGTAAACTTTCAAATTTGGACCTGAAAATAAGCCATGAATCGTGATCCTTGTCCATGTAAAAAGTCTATAGCATTTGTGTCATCAGTCTGTGACTTTTCTCTGAAAACATAAAACCTTCATCCAATTTCTTGTCTTGACCAGTTCCTTGAATTTAGCTGGGTCAGCAGCTATTGAAAGCTTCCCAAGGCTATCAGTATTCAGCAGTTGCAAGTCCATTGCTTACACAAATAGTCTAACATGCCATTCTGAGTATACATCAATGACTTGGGTTCCTATCCAAAGTGATATTGAATGGACTCGTCCATGATTAGAGCTTCCATTGTGGCTGTCCTGGTGTATGAGATATCTTTTTCACAGCCGTGATTTGGGAATAGAAAGGATGGTCAGGTCTTCCTTCGAGCTGGAGGATGGTTGCTCTTACATCATCTTGAACAAGGCTTTAAAAGAAAATTTTGTAGTCATTGTTTCAAAGGTCAAGTCTGAGGTGCTATACCAAATAAGACAAAGCAGTTGGAGGGGGATAAATTACCCACTTATTCTAAAGGAATTTTTAAAATCTTTGAACAGCTGAATATTTCCTTTAAGCCAAATGGAAAGCATAAAAAAGTACTGAATTTATTTTTTTGAAAAAAAAGACCAATGAAGAAAAATTTTTCCCTTTTCTTTAAGTCATCAGATTGTTTTAAACCAAAAGTTTAAGAACATATCTCATGTTTTCAAACTCAAATCTTCATCAATATAAATTCCCAGAACTTTTAAAATTGACATACTGGATTTCTTGACCACTGATTATCAGTTTTGGAACCACAGTAGACCTTCATGATTTTTTAATACCCTTGTTTGTCTTTTTGGGAATTTCACAACTACTGGTAAAATTTTAAACCCGGAAAGATAAAATAACCCGATAACATCTTTTGTGGGGGTGCATTAACCATTACCTTCCATCATCTGCAATTTGAAACGATTTAACTTTGTTTGGGAAGATGTTTATGTCCTTAAGAGGCTACTTTACAAAGATGATGAACAGCAGGGGAGATAGCACTGACCCTAGGGGAAGACCAAATTGCCCACAAACACTCTTTGGGCCCAAAAAACTGTTGATTCTTAAGAACACGGACCTGTCTGATAAAGCTAGATTAACCTTAAAAACTTCCCTGATATCCATGACTGTTAAGCGAAGGTCGTGATGATGTACTAACAGAGTCCAACTTTCTCAAAGTCTAGGAAAAGCAACATGGAACTCATTTTCTTTTCTAGCTTCTGCAGCTGGGGCTGTCATCTTATAAGATATCTAGTAGTACTTCTATTAGGAAGAAATCCTTCCTGTGCTGAGTCAATTACATTATTATCTTGACAAAAGAGAATAAGTCTTTTTGAGAGAACTCTTTCTAAGATTTTCCCAACATATGATGCTATTGTAAGAGGCCTAGGAACCTGGATCCAGATAAGTATCTTTGCCTGGTTTTCTAATGAATGAGACAATGGAAGAGTCCCATGCCCACTTTCCAGAATCAAAACAAGATTGTACACATTTTGGTGAGAACTGTAACCCTTCAATAGGGTAGATGTTTCCAGCATAATTGGATGGAAGCTGTCCATGTCCTTTTACACTGCCTGCAGTTTGTTGAACTTTAATAGCTTCTGCTACCTCAGTGAGCCTTATTTCTCTGTTAAAGAAAGTTGTTTATTAAACTTAGGATTACTAATTTCTTCATGTTCATCGTGTTTATCCAGACTTTACAGTATATGAATCATCCCATTCCCACTCTTGGAGTTCTTTGATATCCCACCCTTGTTTTTGAAGTTGATTAACAGAGGTCTCAATGCAACAAATTTCCATACATGATCAAATTTCTTGCCTTTAAGGTGGGATCCTGAAAAATGTATCAAAATAAGATTTGTTCCTTTTCCTGATCTTCATATGCTGGTCCAGAAACACTTTGAGATGTCCAATAAATGATTCTCCTTTAGGTTTAAACATCTTCTTGTAAGCGCTGCCAGAAAAGGAGGCTTTCTTGTGTATTTAATCCTTCAAGTTTATCATGAATCCATGAGTTCTTTTCTGAAGTGGTGCTTCTTTAAAATTATCTCTGCATTGGTCCTTCAGAGACTTGTTTATTGGGTCAGATATAGCTTCTCTGTCCAAAAAGGCTTTGAATGTTTGCATATGGTCTTTAAGGGGATATGTTTCTTGGAGCACTTGTTGACAACTGAAAGGAAATTTTCAAACATATCTTTCCCACATGTGAAATCTGTATTCAGAGTCTCATTGAACATATTCTTAGCATCCTCATGCCACCTATCCCAATCAGCCATGTCATAATCATAAACATGTTTTCTCTCTTCATCTTTGTAACACTCAGTAAAAATATTCTGCAATACAGGAATATGTCCCTTAAGTGGTGCTCCACTGAAAAGATTATAACAGTGCTCAGTCCATGGGGCAGACATGAGATTACCAATGTCTCCAAAAGTCAAAGAAAGATCAATAACACTTCCTCCAGCTGAGTGTAAGAAGGTTTTGCTACTTGCTGAGTGTAGTAAAATGTCCTCACTTTTTTCAACAAATTCACTGAGGACTTTACCCCTATTATTATTGATAGAATCTCCCCATGAAACATTTCTAGCATTGAAATCTCCTAGAACTAACATGTTTCTAATCTTGTTTTTCTTACACCACAACCATGCTTTCTGAAGATGAGTCAACAGGTCTTTCAATGACTTGCTTGAATTAATTTCAGGTCTACAGTAGCAAGAACTCACAACAAGTGATATACTTCCAATTGATACAACTGCAAATATTGCATCAATAGAAGGATCCATAAGGTCATTACAGAAGTGTCATACCTGGTGGCACACTTGTCAGGCGTTGCCTGACCCCCTGCTGAACACGTATATCCCTGTCTACTGTACAGCGTACACACACCTATGTGGGCTTAGAACTGACCCTAGCGTGGCGCCACAACTCGCAGAGTCGTATTCTAAAGCCCGCATGGGTGCAGGGTGTACGCACGCGAAGCCAGACAGGGATATACATGTTTAGCAAGGGGGTCAGGCAACGCCTGACAATTTGCCACCGGGTATGACACTTCTGCCAGACTCACCTGCGCAGCGCAGCTTCATGCTTCCCCAAGGAAGATAGATAGATAGATAGTTGACGGAAGGCTTACTAAAGCCCCCGTAGTGCCCCCAACACACAGGATTGGAGGACATATATGCCCGACCATACCCTTCCAGAAACATTGGCCGACATGTTTCCTTGGTGGTATGCGAGCAGTAATCATATTTAGTACTCCAGTGAGTACGTCTCTGCATTAGCATAGCTCTAGTGCAGAGATATGATTGTGATGACTGCAGTGACCTGTCTAAGTGAAACCAGGTAGGATGTGGGGTCTATAACTAGACTGGATCCAATGTTCTGGTAGTTCCACATGCTCCAACTGCTGCAACAATGCCCTCAAAAAGTTAGTGCTGCGCATAGGTTCTCCATTGGCTAGTGCCTATGCACAGCCGTTACAGGAGGCCTGCACACTGCACAGGGGACATGATCGATTGTACCTAGGGAGTAGTCCTGAAAGAGTTGCTGAAAGGTTTCCTGAAAGGGTTGGTCATTGAGACTTTTATGGTAACAACATAACTGATAAGCTGCATGCAGCATGCGCACGCACTGCATGCGCATGCGCTGCGCTCTTGATAAGCTCGAAAATGATTTGAATAGGTGTAATTGGTGGGATCTGGGTGTGTTCGTTTGCATCTGTTTGCGATCAAAGTGGAGTTGTGACTCATAGTATACCTTGTGTTACTCTGCGTGTCAGATCACCAGTCTCTGGGAGATGCCTGAATGGGGAAGAGAGGAGGAAAGTAGCAGAACTGCAAGCAAGAAAAGGGATTCAAGGGAACTGGGGAAGAAGGGGTTGAGGGAAGGAAGAAGAGACAAGGAAAGGGCTGCGTGGTGTGAAGTAAGGTGAGGAGGGTGAAAACAGGGGGGGGGGACAGAGAAGTGGGATGATATGGACACTGAGCTGGATGAGAGTCAGCTCTGTGCTGCCTGAACCTTAGCGTGACCCGGGGTGCACCTGGCAGAGCGAAGTAAGCCGGAGGGTGGAACAGGACTTAGCTGGCTGCCTCGTGACACAAGAAGTGCCAGAGACAAGACCACCTTATAAGAGAACATGCTGAGCAATATCCTCCCAAGGACCCCTTCCCCAAGGAAAGATGTGTGCATATCATACACACCTACATTGTAAAATAAAAATAACTTATCCTTCTGGGACACACTCGTGAAGGATAAGCTATTTTTCTTTCAAAATAGAAAATAACTTATCCTTCTGGGACACACTCGTGTACCAGAAGGATAAAAAATTTTTCTTTTTCAAAAATAGAAAATAACTTATCCTTCTGGGACACACTCGTGTACCAGAAGGATAAGTTATTTTTTCTTTCAAAAATAAAAATAACTTATCCTTTTTGGGACACCCTCGTGTACCAGAAGGATAAGTTATTTTTCTTTCAAAATAGAAAATAACTTATCCTTCTGGGACACACTCGTGTACCAGAAGGATATATTTTTCTTTCAAAAATAGAAAATAACTTATCCTTCTCGTGTCAGAAGGATAAGTTATTTTTCTTTCAAAATAAAAATAACTTATCCTTTGGGACACCCTCGTGTACCAGAAGGATAAGTTATTTTTCTTTTCAAAAATAAAAAATAACTTATCCTTTTGGGACACACTCGTGTCCCAGAAGGATAAGTTATTTCTATTTTTAAAAAAAGGTACAATAACTTATCCTTCTGGTACACCGTACCCATGATGTTTCATTATAATGTTGCTAAACACGTATATCCCTGTCTGCGTTGCGCGGCGCGCTTCCTCAGGGTAGCGCGGCGCGCGTACGCACACCTATGCGGGCTTAGGAAATTATAATGGTAGTTTAACAATGGCAGGGTTTAATAAACAGCACATTGATATGTCAGATGCTTGCCCTAGCTAGGACCCTGGTTTTGACACACATTTTGTAGGATGTTACCCTACCCTCCGCCGCGCGCACAACGTTTTCCGCGGGGAAAGCACGACCCTCTAAACACGACCCTCCAACCTTCCGAGTGTTGCGCGCTAGAGATGGGAGAAATCATCAAGGATATACGTGTTAAACGTTTATCCCTGTTCGCGTTGCACACCTATGCGAGCTTAGGCCTTAGAGACGCACCGTTGTTCCTCCTCATAAGGCCGTAGGCCGCGCGTTGTCGTACCATGTATGATCCACTGACTCCAGTCGCAAAGCTGATTCTCGAGAGGGTCTGTCAACGTCAGACAATCCGCGCGCGTAAGCATTTGGTTAGATGAAAACGCGCACGAGCGTGAACACTGAACAAACTTTGACTCATTATTTGAAATTTATTTAAAGTTAAACGACTCTGCGTTCCCCTAACCAGAGTCGTTGCCGCGCCGCGCACTCCGTGCGCGAAACCAGGGCGCTGGTTAGGGCAAGACTCTGCGAGTCGTGGCGCGCGCGTGAGGGTCAGGAAACGCCAGACATTGACAAGAACATGAACAAACAGGGTCGACGGACGTTGCCCTGTCTATTTCTTCTGACTGGATGGCTAAGTGACGTCCAAATGTGAAATGTGGAACGCAACGTTGCGCCGCGCGCGAGGGTAGGGTAACATCCTACGACAAACAGGGACACCTAGCATGTCGTAACGCCACACAAACTCCATACTATTTTTAGGCTCCCGTTTATATGAGAGGTCGACCCTGATTCTCGATCTCCTCGAGGAAAAAGTGCACGCAGTGGAGGGTAACTGGTGAAACTGAAAATCTACTAAAATGTTAAACTGAGGTAAAAAGTTTTTTCGGAGCGAGTCACGTAGGTCAATTAGTATTACCAGTAGACCGATGCAGATGTACCCTTGTCAGACGCGCGTCCGCCGAAGGGGTCAGACAACGTCTTTCAAATGTACCCTAAATCAAATTCAAAATGGACCGCTTCAAATCATTAATCAGTGTGCACTCTGAGTTTAAACGCACATTGAGCGACCTTTTTGGACCCCAAATGCACCTAGTTTGAATCCTATATGGATGCTAAAGGTGCGTTTGTGGTGCATCATGATTAAGGTTGCACACTGATGTGAAGGGTTGCATACACTTACAGAATGTGCTTAGTGGGCACGCCCGGGTCAATCGTGAGATTGAGATAGGGTGCATCGGTCGACTGGTCATTGACCGTCACGTCATTATTACATGGAAGACTGATATAATTTTCCAACGTCCGATTTCAAAAAAGCTTGGTGTTAGTACTGTTGAACCTGTCTTGTATAGCTCAAAACGATAAAAGGCTGTTTCTTCAAACAGAGCAGACATGTATCACTATCAGTATCAGTATGTCACATTTGTAGTTTTACGTAAGTTGCACTTGTTGCTGTTTACTGTACGAGAATTCACAATGAAAAACTCCAACTTGTTACAATAAATGATAATATTTGCTATCAATATATTTCAATTTGTGGCATCATTGAACAAATTTTTCAAAATATCATGCATACAAAAATAACAAGTGGTTGAGTTAGAAAATTAATTCTTTAATTATTACCAAATATGAAATTAATTTCGGCAGCACAATAGAAACACCACGTCACCACAAACGTGAAACTTGTGGATGATGTGCTGACCTCACAGCCTCACGCAGAGAAAATTCACACTCCAACCAAAAAATCACAGTCAGCACTCTCTGCCGATACTGTAAGAATGAACTTTAAACAATTCAAAACTATACATTTTCATAATAAATTTGATATATAGTTGTCAAATGTCAAGCTTCTTGTCAAAAATAATAAATATATGAAATCTGTTTTTACAATTTTAATTAAAATGCATTACATTTCACATTCACTTATGTAGACAGTATATCAGTTTCACTGCAACTCGTAGCCCACTCTCGATGGCTTCAGGCTGAAAACTTTCTGACTATTAGAAACACTGATAACTCCTCAAACACCACTTCCCTCGCGAGTAACTGAACTGGAAGTGCAATTCCTCGCTACTGGATGACGCAACACTTCCTGGTTTTCTCTTTTCGCTGTTCCCGCTCGGGGGCCGTGGCAGTGGGTTCGGGGTGCCGGTCTAGGGACCCCGCGTGAGTGTCCATGCTGTTGTCAGGGAAGGAGCTGCTTTCAGGACCGTGCTGGTAGGAGGTGGCCATGCTGTTGCCGGCAGAGTCTCCTACTTCAACCTTCAGCGTGGTCAGAGATATTGACTCGTGATCAACTTCCTGCAAACAGTAGGGGTTTCATTGCACGATTTAACAAATCAGCATGGACCTTGTCAAACATCCATTGACACGGTGAAAATGGTTTGTAAATGTGTCTGTCTGAATGATTTCATAATGAACAATAATTCCAATTGTACTCTGCCCAATGATGCGCGCCTTGTCACGGAGTCTTTCCGTGTTAATCCCTGACTCTAATCCCCAACATCGACACTTATTCCTAACGGCTAACATTGACAACCCCTTGACACTATAAATCTAAACATTGATAGTAATCCCCTGACACTGATTCCTAAAATTGACACTAATCCCATGACACTGATTCCTAACATTGACAGAAATCCCCTAACACTCATTGGCAATGGCACTTATCCCCTAACACTAAATCTAATCCCATGACACTGATCCCCTGAAGCTGATTCCTGACATTGAAGGGTTTAGTAACGAGTAATAATTACTAAACGTCCCCTAACACTCATGGCAATATGGCACTTATCCCCGAAGGCCGAGGTTTTTTAATGTTAAATCCTTAAACTGAATTATGCACCGACTTTACTCGAAAAAAATGGCAATATTTTCAAACACAAGGAAATGTTTTTTAAAAATTAAGATTTGAAGGTACAGTTTGCTCAACTGTGAAATAAATTATTACGCACTGTTCTACTGCACCATAATAAATTATTATGACCTACAGTGCGTAATAAATCAAGAAGCTGATTCCTGACATTGACACTATAACCATAAACACGCCTGGAAGGTGCATAATGACACTATAATCCCCTAACACTCATTCCTAACATAAGCACTTATCCCTATCACTAAATCCTAAGATTGGCACTAATCCCCAACATTGACACTTATCCCCTGACACTTATTCCTAACTTTGGCGCTAATCCCTAACACTAAATACTAACATTGACACTATAATCCCCTAACACTCATTACTAACATAAGCACTTATCCCCTAACACTAAATCTAACATTGACACTAATCCCCAACATTGACACTTATCCCCTGACACTTATTCATAACTTTGACGCTAATCCCTAACACTGACACTAATCCCTAACACTGACGCTAATCCCTAACGTTGACACTAATACTTAACACTGACACTAATCCCTTGCAAGGATGGAGGTTGACATGTGTAATGCTTCCCATGTGTGGGGTTTGTATGGTTTCCGAATATTCAAATACTATTAGTTTTATAAACTACTGCTACAAATCTAATATACTAAGGAATGGAAGGTGTTGAAAATATAATAGTGTTATTAATAAGGCTGGTCTTTCACAGGGAAAAACCGCAAAAAATGCAATGGGAAAAGCGCACACTGGAAATTATTGCAAGTAGTTTTAAGTACAATTTGTAAACATTGCTAAATGTTCATTGTGGAAAAGTTTAAAGGGAAGACCAAGATGATAACAACGAACAATACATGAATTATGAAATGAATAATGATGAACTTCATCATCCAAGCATAACTTGTCATAGCAGATTTGTACACCATATTGGCATACCAGCTACCCCGTAAAATAACGTACATCTACCTTGAGCTGGTTATTGGGTTGAGCAGCAGCTAAGCATGAAGTGTTGTCTACTGCGTTGTTCTCTGGAGACAGACGGTCGTTGCTGGGAGACACATGGTCGTTGCTCGGCGACAGGTTGTCTGGGGAGTCGGTGTCCGTGCCGTTGGTGTCGTGGGGTTGGTTGGGGTCTTCCTCAGCACAACTGCTGTGTTTACTGGTAGTAGCTGAGATAGAAATGTGTATCAGAAGTGTAGCACAGAGTGTAACACAGAGTTTGGGGTTTCAATGGTTCGGAGTTGGGTGCTACACTTAAGAACGGCGTCACTTAATTAGTGCGGTTTGGAAAAGACCGCACTAATTAAGTGTATAGTATTTAAGTGCGCATAAACTTAAGTGTATACCAATTAAGTGAACAAGTTTGTGAATTTTGCGTTTTTTCGATTTTGATTTTTTCGGAGATGAATTAATGAATAACTATACTACCGGATTTAAATGAATAGGTACTTAATAAGTTTATAGTGGCCAATAATATAAGTACAAATTACAAAACGAGCTGTATATCGTGACCGTACTAGCAAAACTTAAATAGTTTATAGAAAGAAATTGTAATGGTTACTATTACTGTAGAAAATTTGATTTTTTTTATTTCGAAGGTTTTACTTCTATTCCAACAGCTGTAACAGCCAATGACAGGAATCGAAGGATTCAAGTAATCAAGCCAGTGACGGTTAAGGAAGTGTAATCCATACTTTCGTCGCCCGAGACTTCGCTGCAATGGGCAGCTCCTCATTTAACCCTCCCGCACAGTTTCCTGTACGCTCGGCTGAGCGAACCGTGTGGCTGCTTAGGTGAGAGTTCTCACCCTTAGCACGGTAGGCAAGGCCGGGAATCGAACCACCAACCTCGCGATTGAAAGTCAGACGCCCTAACCACTGCGCTACCTGGCCACCTAAAATTTCATAATTGCAAAATTTTCGATCGTTGGTCCTATGAAAGTATGAAAATTTCAAATTTATTCAAATTTCCACATCTATCTCATTTTCTATCTCATAAAAACCGCACTAATAAAGTGCTCCGATTTTAAAGTGCGCGCAAATTACGTGATGCCGTTCTTAAGTGTACTAAGGCATTTTCCAATTTTTAGGAGTGTGATTTCTTGAATCATAAATGACACAGTCATGAAGCGGTCGATGTTGGTATCATTCAACAATCAACTCATTGCACATATGCACGAATTCTGTTATAGCAGCCTGCTTCCATCGAAACCTGTACCTTCAAAACAATAAGTTACTATCATTATGCCAAATATGCACTTTAGGATACGTCATCATAATATTATCACAAGCCTTTCACTCGGAGTATCTGTGTAGTGGTTGTCGACACAGTTGAGAATCAAGCTAAAAGAAGCAGAAACCACTTTAACGTGATGCCAACAAGATACGATTAAAATACAAAAAATTGTTATGCCCATGAGAGCCAAAATCCCCGGGGATTTTGGCTCTCATGGGCATAAAAATTTTGGAGGCCTAACTCAAAATTTTGGTCAATAACATAAGTGCGAAATTAAGTTTCAAAGCGATTCTGAAAATTTCATGCAGAAACATTGAAAAATGGCGGAGGAGTAGCGAAAAAGGTAAAGTCCATTTGGGCAAAAGCGCTAACTGAGATATAAGCGATTTAGTGGATTTTTGAAGGTTTTTATTGGCTAAATTGGCCAAATAAGGTCCAATTCACTTAAAAATTGGTTTGCCCATCAATTTTGACCTAAATGATGGGCAAAACAAGTTTGAAGCTCATATCTCTAAAAATGTGGCCAAAATGGCCATCTTAAGGCCCAAAATAGGCCAACTGCCACTTTGGCGCGCGCGCTTCGCATGGGCATAACTTGGTCATTTTTCATCCGATTTTGACAAACAAATACACTAAAATGATCAGCTCGTCGAGACGAATCGAATGCAATCAAAAGCTAAGCTCTACCTCTATCAGGAAAAATTTCGATTTTTGGACGCCATTTTTGCTCTGAGGCCTCACATGGGCAATGTTGGACCTATGGACTCAAGACCACCGTCAAATTGTTGGTACACGCCCTGGCCATCCTGGCCAACTCATATCTCAAATTCGTGCTTTCCAAAATGTGAGGGGTGAACCCCCCCCTTAATGCACTGGACTAGCGTTGCACCGGTGCCAAGCCTACAGACCCGCAATCCGCATACTTACATTTCTTACGTGCTTTGTAGGAGGACTTGTTGTTGTTAGGCTTGGGGGAGTAGTTGGGTCCCTGCCCCTCTCCCATACCCTCAGTACGAAAAGAGTAGAACCTCTTAACGTTGTTAGACTTTGGAGGCTTAGCTTGGACCAACGATGTGGAACTGAAACACGTAGCGATAGAATGGTACTGGAAGGTGTTAATTAGTGATTTAGACATTTCCATGTAATATTGTAATTTGTATTAGCCAATTTTGATGGTACTTGTAGGCGTGCAATAATAAGTAATATTGCACTCCTCACATTGGCTAATACACTTAGAGCATGGCAAATGGTCATGATGCTGATAAAATTATTGCACTCGGCTTCGCCTCAGGCAATAATTTGGTATTGTCGCACTCGGCCTGCTCCTCGTGCGACAATACAAATTATTGCACTCGGCTACGCCTCGTGCAATAATTTTTATAATACCACTAGAGTGCAGATAACCACAGTGCAATAACAGGGCTAATACCACTATGCGTCGTTAAATTAGCGTATATTAGTGCATTCCCAGCCATGCTCTAAGCGTATAATGTTCTTCTGTCATTTCACTCCAAGGAATAGATCGGACGGATATTCTGGTGCTAACAAAATTTGAGAGGTGAGATTTGACAGGCTCCAGATGACGAAAGATAGCTCTAGAACGAATAAAAGTATTTGGTTTGATTGAAAACCCCAGAGGGGCACCACAAAGGGCTTCTAAGAATATTGTATAAAATAATATAATCATTCTCCACAAAGGAAAAACAGAATTTTCACCAAGCTAATAAAGTCAAAAAATGATAAATTTCGCGAAAACTATATCAGTTTTGTGTGGATTTCTATCAAATTTGCACATCACTTCAACGAAATCCTAAAAATGACAGAAAATAAATATTTCCACCAAAGAAACTATTAACACACCAGAATTGAATACGCACTATGAGAAAGTCACCTCAATCAATTTTCACTCCGTAATTATAGTCCCAAATCTGATAAAGTGTTTATTACCCGGCTCCCCCTCTCTTTTCTTCTTCAACTCCTCGATGAGAAGCCTGTGTGCAGCTCGCTCCTCCAATGTCCTGTCTGGTCTGATGAACACTGCGCTGAACTTCTCCGAACTCCGCAACTTTTTTGCCTGAACAAGAACATGTCTCGCTGTGCTGACACATGATAAAGTCACTTTCACAGGCCTTGGTCTCTCCTTGCTCCCAGTCTTCCCCACACGGCAAACCTCGGTGACAGGTTTCAGTCCGAGCTCACTGAGTACTTCCTGAACCTTCTCAGACAAGTTCTCCTTTCCCTCCTCCGGAACTCCAAACATCATCAGGTTTTTGCCCCGGTCTTCTTCCTGAACTGCTGACTTCACGGCACTTTTAAGCGTTTCTGAACTGATTTGATTAGATTCAGTTGAGCACTTAACTGCTTCGCTGTAGGACTTGATTTCTGCTTGCACTGTCTCTGATACCGATGCTGTTACCGCACTCTGAACTGACGCTGTTACCGCATTCTGGACTGATGCCAACAATTTGTCCTTACTAACAATCACTTCATGCTGCTGAACTATGACCAGTTTCTGCGATTTCACCAGCTCTGATTTCGTCGCATTGAGCTCTGTCATCGTCTGCTGCAGACGCACATTCTGGTACCACACAAAATGAAATGCTTCATTAAACAACTCGACTAGGTCCTCTCTCCCCAAAGCTCTGCACTTTTGTTTTGTCACGTGATCGTAGCGTGAGACTGGGCAGTTCAAGTCCTTCATCGCCTTTCCGAGCCAAACGTTCACTTTACAGAGGAGGTCCTCAACTGCCCTATCAGGGGACTTTGGGCCGTCACTTGCAGCCATGGTATAGTGCGATACACACAGCCACAAACAAGTTACTATACAATTATCAAGCAACTGATAAGAGAGCGATTAATTCAACACGCATACAAATAATGGTATATAGCAATGACAAATAATGGTATATAGCAATGACAAATAATGGTATATATGGTATGAGTCCACAGGAATAAACTGCCCTGCAGCTGGGTTCTAAATACTTCGTTAACTGGCTAAGTCATGTTGAAGGGTTGGCTTACCTTTCAAAAGTCGGTACTCGGGGTACTCGTGAGTACCGGGAAATTTTTTTGATCTACCGGGAAATTTTCTGAAAATCTGAAATTTTCGAAAATTTTGATCAGTCACAAAGCAAAGTGGCAACGAGTCGTCCCACTTCCCGGTAGTTAGGAATCTTCCCATTTCTCAGTGGCAACGAATCTTCCCACTTCCCGGTAGTAAGGAATCTTCCTACTTCTCAGTGGCAACGAATCTTCCCACTTCCCAGTGGTAAGGAATCTTCCCATTTCCCAGTGGCAACGAATCTTCCCACTTCCCGGTAGTAAGGAATCTTCCCACTTCTCAGTGATAACGAATCTTCCCACTTCCCGGTAGTAAGGAATCTTCCCACTTCCCAGTGACAACGAATCTTCCCACTTGCACTTCCCGGTAGTTAGGAATCTTCCCACTTCCCGGTAGTAAGGAATTTACCTACTTCCCAGTGGCAACGAATCTTCCCACTTCCCGGTAGTAAGGAATCTTCCCTTCCCAGTGGCAACGAATCTTCCCACTTCCCGGTAGTGAGGAATCTTCCCACTTCCCAGTGGTAAGGAATCTTCCCACTTCCCAGTGGCAACGATATATACCATTTCCCGGTAGTAAGGAATCTTCCCACTTCCCAGTGGCAACGAATCTTCCCACTTCCCAGCGGTAAGGAACCTTCCCACTTCCCAGTGGCAACGAATCTTCCCACTTCCCAGTGGCAAGGAATCTTCCCACTTCCCAGTGGCAACGAATCTTCCCACTTCCCAGTGGCAACGAATCTTCCCACTTCCCGGTAGTAAGGAATCTTCCCACTTCCCAGTGGTAAGGAATCTTCCCACTTCCCAGTGGCAACGATATATACCATTTCCCGGTAGTAAGGAATCTTCCCACTTCCCAGTGGCAACGAATCTTCCCACTTCCCAGTGGTAAGGAATCTTCCCATTCCCCGGTAGTGAGGAATCTGCCAAATTTCCAGACTCTAATAGAGCTTTGGATGCAAGTTTGACATATATAATTAGGAGTTCGCCATGCTAGTTGCATCAAAATTTGCAGCAAAAATCCTAAAATATCGATGTTTCTATCTACTTGAAACGTCTGGCATGCTGGGGGCTGCCGCCCCCAGACCCCTGCTCACAACTGTTAAAAATACGTTTGCATCAGTTCTCCATGCCATCAGCTTCAAGATTGGCAGCAAAAATCGTAAGAAAACGATGTTCCTATCTACTTGAAACGTCTGGCTCGCTGGGGGCTGCCGCCCCCAGACCCCTGCTCACAACTGCTGGAATTACGTTTGCATCTGTTCTCCATGCTATTAGCCTCAAGATTTGCGGCAAAAATCGTAAAAAACGATTTTCCTATCTACTTGAAACGTCTGGATCGCTGGGGGCTGCCGCCCCCAGACCCCTGCTTACAGTTACTGTTGTCGTAAGTTTATGTCAAAGCATCAGGATTTGTTCATGAATCATTCATATCTTGAATAATGGATATAATGGGAAATATTTGCTCTTAATGGACATTTTGCGAGCAAAGCGAGCGGTCCACAAAAAGCATAACAAGAATTGCGCCTGCCGGCGCATTTCTTGTGCCCGTTGTTCCCGTATGCAGGCGCTTAATTTCCTGTTCCCCGGGGCTGGTATAAAACATACCATCATTTGATCGTCGACCATTGCACGTCTCGCTTACTGACACGATGAGTTGACGATAAAACACTGCTATCAAGTGTCACATCATGATACCAAAGTACCAACATCATTGAATCAATTTTATAGATATTTCATCCATGAGTATAGACTGAAAACAATAATTGCGCTCGTTTTCTCTAACATCGGCGAGCGCTTAAATTTCATGAAACAGTTAAATCCGTACGTGATCATAAATCGCACGTGCATTTTATTGCGCGCGCAACACCTGCCACGTTCTGTTGCGCGCAACACCTGCCATGTTCTGTGTGATGTTCTGTTTGCGCGTACCCATTCATTCTTGGTTGTTTCCTTTTGAGTTTTGTGTGACATCTCGTCCCCATATCAAGCGTTGCGCATTATCAAACATTTCCATTGATGACAATAATTATATCATACGAAATCGCATTATTTTCTGTCCTTGCAAGTTTCTGCAGTTTGAGTTAATGTTGCTCAGCAGTCAGCTATCACAGTCAGGGCTCACTTTAGAATAAAAACTTGATCGAGGATTTCTCATGGTGAATATTGATATCCAACCTGGGCATCGAAATTTGTGATTTTAAGATCAACCTTGCCAACTTGAAGAGAAGGATTTACTAACCAAGATAGAAGATTCAGAAATCGTTAATTCATCAGGATTCAGGTACCAGGGCAAAATTTCATCTCTTACTTTCCTCAGCTCAATTGCTAAGGTCAATAATCATACATTGATCAAACTCAAATTGCACATTGTGAATTGTCTCCTGTTTGAAAGAAAAATGTTAAAATTTGATTGAAACTCAATCAAAATTTGATGGAAATTTCAAGAAAATCGATGAACATTCATGCACCTCTTGTCATTGATAAGTTTGGTGAAATTGAAGAATAATGAAGTTGTTGAAAAGAAGCAATCTCCTAGTTTCAGCATTAGGATGGACAGAGCATTGAACTGGAATACCTGTAAGCAAGCTGCAGTGCGCACTGTACAGGATACCACTACACCAAGCTATATTGACGCGAGTGATATTATAAAGGAGCAGCTGAATGCTTGAAAATGGAGCATACGTGCATACGTACACGCATACCAAATCGGATCACACCACCTATTTCAGATTTAACAGTACGCGTAAAGGTAGTATACACACAGACCCCACAAACACGATCTCTGCTAACCTTTTTCTCAATGCCTTTTGTAAAACAAAAACGCGATTGGGAACAGGAAAAAATTTGATTTGGTGGGAAAAAATGTGGTGAGTACCGGGAAGAAAAATACTTTTGAAAGGTAAGAGGGTTGGGTGGGTAACACATCGAGCAAGGGTGGAAGGGGTGTGTGGGTGGGTGACACATCGAGCAATTAGGGAGGCGCGTGGGTGACATACCAAGAAAGGGTGGAAAGGGGATGGGTGACATACCGAGCAAGGTTGGAAGGGGGAGGGGGTTCAGTGGATCCTTGGAAGTCGTTATCAGAAGTGTTAATGAGGTCGTCAAAGCTCTTCTCTTTCCTCAGAACCACTTTCAGTGGAGAAAAGGTCTCCTCTGTTGTAACCTGTATTTGTTTTATCAAAGAGTGCGTCATCTATAACATGATTCCAAGTCTAATGTTTTGCCTACGAACCTCGTAATTAACCTTAATTAAACCCCTCATCTTGCCTCTCTGATTACCCAATATCCGTTACTCCAAAAATCTCGTTGACACCCCTCCCCTAACATCCTACTCCCAAAATCACTAGAAATAGTTATCTCTTTGTCACCCCTTACCTTAGCAGGTTGTTTGACCGGGTTGTTCCACACCGTATCAGAATCAAGTGTATCAGTGCTGGGTGATATCAACTCAAACGTACTGCCGTCCACTGATCTCTGGAAGTCTCCGATAGGACTCCTCGGACACTGAATTTATTGCATGTTAAAAACAGACAAGTTCATATTTTGCGCATAAAAGCCCTAACATTGCCCCTCAAAGGATCATAACCGTGGTGTCTCGACTCTCTCAAGCGCAGCGTGAAACGCCGTGCTTGAAAAGGTCAAGACACCACTCTATAAGGCTAAAGATTCCAGAGCTCCTGGAATCCTAAAGAAAAAGTAAAACAACATGACATGTAACCTTTGCAGGGTCTGCAGCAGTATCCTTGAGGGCAGGAGCCTGGTTGTCCTTGTGTTCCCCATTCTCACAGATAGAAGACAGGCCGGTGTCGTTGGGAGGCAGTACGAAGTCCGTACTGTCGGACAGAGAGTTGCTACGTTCCAGACTTGGTCTCTGTGAACCTGCTGAAATGAGGAAAGGGGTGAATGAGGATGTACAGACAAGGTCTCTGTGAACCTGCTGAGATGAGGAAAGGGGTGAATGAGGATGTACAGACAAGGTCTCTGTGAACCTGCTGAGATGAGGAAAGGGGTGAATGAGGGGGGTACAGACTAGGTCTCTGTGAACCTGCTGAAATGAGGAAAGGGGTGAATGAGGGGGGTACAGACTAGGTCTCTGCGAACCTGCTGAGATGAGAAAAGGGGTGAATGAGGGTGTACGGGGATTATTGAGGGTTGAGCTTGACAATTAAGTGGATCACGGAATTTGATAAAAGAGAATGGTATTATTGAAAAGATAATTACATGATGATCCATACAACTACCAACATACCTATAGAATCAGTCATGTCAGTTCGGGGTTTCTTTTCTTCTGATGGGGCCTCAGGTAGCTGGTTTTCCTGCTCGAAGCTAATGTCTCTGAGGGGAGCTCTGTTGTACTTCCCTGCCCTTATCCTCCACGAGTCAGGGGCTTTGGTGATGTCTTGCTCGATCTGGGACAAAGAAGTCAGGTGTTGTCAGATGAGTGCGGTGTTGTCAGAGGAGTAAGGTGTTGTAAGAGGAGTAAGGTGTTGTAAGAGGAGTAAGGTGTTGTCAGAGGAGTAAGGTGTTGTCAGAGCGGGTTCAGGTGTTGTAAGAGGAGTAAGGTGTTGTCAGAGGAGTCACTCATAATGCCCTCACCACTCAACTTTTCACGTATGAAAAAATCCCTTATATAACAAAAACAATAGGGGATTTCATAATGCTATATTATGGCTGAATCAGGGCTATATTTGCATCAGCATATTTGTATCATTTTCTCTCTCAACTACAAAACCGTTCGTGCGCTATCTGGTGTCACGTATCACAAGGTCCATTGTTATTGGGGTTGTGTCAAAATACCATCATTCAAAATAAACTAAAACCCGGTCGAATATTACAACGTGTGGCAGTCATGTTCGAAGAATCAGTGGATCTGGAAATTTCATGCTCAATCCTGGTTTTGCAGTTTAATTGAGATCGTTGGGAAGGAATCCCTGTTGAATAGTTAAAATTAAGAGGACTTAAATACTGCAGACTTACAGAACACAAGAATCCTGGATTCTGCTGTCTAGTTAAACCAATTTAAAAGGCTCTGAACTCCTGGTTCATAAATGCAATTTAACGGTGGAGTAACTTCTGATGCTATGATACTGGTTAGATTTGTGACGGTCATGCTGTTAGCACCAAAAGTAAGAGTATAAGAGCAGGATGTCCATTTTAGGCAATGAATCTCCAGTTTCTCAATGCATACCACTTCATTTCGTAAATGCGTAAGAAAAAATAAGATGGACTGGGAGATTTTTTGACCGTATATGGAATTATCGTAGAAGGTGCTGTGAAATAATTTTAATATGGTACTTAACAGCAACTGATCATGCTATGCGGGGAAATGTAGCAATAACTACAATATGAGCAACAAATTGCTAACTTCATGGATCGAAAGGTTGGTTTTAACTTCAAATGATAGGAATTTATTTGGGCGGACACAATCATGGGCGTAAAGGCGCCAATGTTATGTCCGACCAAATAATTTCCGATAAGGTAAGTTATGAATTCATCTGTAGAACAATGAACCAAACAATAAAATGATACCTGTTCGACGAAAACGTTGTGAAGTTCTGCACTTTCTCTGCGCTTGTCTTCTCTTTCTCCAGTGGTCATGCGACTTACTAGCCGCCTGAGATAGTGTGGTGTCAAATTAAGTGGCGGTATCACCACAGAAATCTAAAGTAGAGGGAAGGTGTCAAGTAACAAGGCGGGGTGGTGGGGTTTGGATCTAAGAGAGCAAAACAAGAAACAAAGAGTAGGTTCTACGGCAATGTATCCAGAGCTAAGAATGTGCATCTATGCAAGTACAATCGTTTATCAATTTGCAATGCATATAATATTACGATTGCTATCCTCCCATTAGCCGGAATATTTAGTATTACGAAAATGATCCACATGATCATAGCAACTAACTTTACGTAAAAGTAGGTTAAAGCACTCCTCCTTCTCAACCTTATCTGGATGACATTCCTAACCTTATCAACGCTTAGCATTTTATCTTGTACGCTCTGAACCTTCTGCCGCACTTTCATCGCATCAGAGTGGCTCACTATCTCGCTGGCTCCCTTCACGCGCGCCCCGACTCGACTACTCGAGGACAATGTCTGACAAAGTAGGACGCTATCTCACTAGAATGGTACACTATCACACTGGAGTGCCACACTATCACACTGGAGTGCCATACTATCACACTGGAGTGCCACAATATCACACAGGAGTGCCACAATATCTCACTGGAGTGCCACATTATCAAATCGGAGTGCCACACTATCACACTAGAGTGCCACACTATCACACTGGAGTGCCACACTATCACACTGGAGTGCCACACTATCACACTGGAGTGCCACACTATCACACTGGAGTGCCATACTATCACACTGGAGTGCCACACTATCACACTGGAGTGCCAAACTATCACACTGCCACACTATCACACAGGAGTGCCACACTATCACACTGGAGTGCCACACTATCACACTGGAGTGCCACACTATCACACTGAAGGGCCACACTATCACACTGGAGTGCCACACTATCACACCGGAGTGCCACACTATCACACTGGAGTGCCACAATATCTCACTGGAGTGCCACATTATCAAATCGGAGTGCCACACTATCACACTAGAGTGCCACACTATCACACTGGAGTGCCGCACTATCACACTGGAGTGCCACACTATCACACTGGAGTGCCACACTATCACATTGGAGTGCCACACTATCACACTGGAGTGCCACAATATCACACTGGAGTGCCACACTATCACACTGGAGTGCCACACTACCACACTGGAGTGCCACACTATCACACTGGAGTGCCACACTATCACACTGGAGTGCCACACTATCACACTGGAGTGCCACACTATCACACTGGAGTGCCACACTATCACACTGGAGTGCCACACTATCACATTGGAGTGCCACACTATCACACTGGAGTGCCACACTATCACACTGGAGTGCCACACTATCACACTGGAGTGCCGCACTATCACACTGGAGTGCCGCACTATCACACTGGAGTGCCACACTATCACACAGGAGTGCCACACTATCACACTGGAGTGCCACACTATCACACTGGAGTGCCACACTATCACACTGGAGTGCCACACTATCACACTGGAGTGCCACACTATCACACTGGAGTGCCACACTATCACGCTGGAGTGCCACACTATCACACTGGAGTGCCACACTATCACACTGGAGTGCCGCACTATCACACTGGAGTGCCACACTATCACACTGGAGTGCCACACTATCACACTGGAGTGCCGCACTATCACACTGGAGTGCCACACTATCACACAGGAGTGCCACACTATCACACTGGAGTGCCACACTGTCACACTGGAGTGCCACACTATCACACTGGAGTGCCACACTATCACACAGGAGTGCCACACTATCACACTGGAGTGAGTGGCTCACCATCACGCAAGAGCATCACACAAGAGAAGGAAACTAGCCGTTCTTCAATTAATGGACATGCAATGTTATTAAATCGAAGACAAGACGGTGCCAGGATTTCAAAGCACTTCCATCGCTCATATCTCCTATTAAACCATTGCAACAGTTGTAAAACTGTTTTTAATCTTGTATTAAATGGAATGGCGTTATCAAATCACCGCTGACGTAGATAGAGGGGTTAAACATAGCTTTGAGGGGGAAGGGCTTAAATAGATGAAAACAGTTTAGAATAGACTTACAGTGAAACAGATTCTCACAAATTGGATACAAAACAGAAACAAACAAAGTACAAACAGAAACACTAACACATTTATTTCACCCACAGCCAATTAAAAAGATCATTCTACACACCTCTCAATTAAGTTCAAGGGCTTGCATTTTGATTCAGGCTCAACGTTTCTAGAGCAGCACCCGCAGTATGCCAATATTCAGTCATAACTAATCCACTATCTTTTTATTCATTGGCTTTCAATCCTCTTTCAATGGAATTTCCACTTATCTCTCTCCCAAGATGTCAAACACGATGGATGAAATCGAATGATGTTTCACTGGACAGATTTGACCTAAAACGCGTGCAACCTAAATAATATCCCCATATTTATGCTGAAAAAGTTTTACCAAGACCCAGTTCATCTTGGCAGATTGACTGTCAGATTGACTGTCAGATTGACTGTCAGATTGACTGTCAGATTGACTGTCAGATTGACTGTCAGATTCTGAACCAATGAAGTCATAATATGACCTCACGCACTTAAATTAAATTAGGTGATAATTAAATCAATTCTATCTATTTTTAGAAACGTTAATCTTTGATAAGGACGGAACCTGACACGCCCTGTCACGTGATAAAGCTCCCCCATAAAACCGATCATTCGCTCAAAAAATTTCAGTTTCAATCTGTTAAATCATGTCTCATTCGACTTCTCCGATTGAAGACGTGTCCTCTCTTCCCTCGTACATTCCTAAGAAGATCACCGTATTCAACGGGGATGGAAGCTACGAAAATTTCCTATTCACACCCCCGACCCCTGTCCCTCAGAGAACAGCCTACGAACGTGAACCTACACTCTACACCTCCCGGGATCTCTCAGACTGGAAAGATGCTGAGTTACCAAATCGAACCATCTCTACACTTCCAGATGCAGGCCTGACAACGAGGTCACCTGCCTTGGGAACACGGCTCGATAGTTTCCAGAGAAGCACTTGTCCGTGGGGCTCATTCTACGTGATGCAGCCAAAGATGGAAAACGTTTGCAGACTGGAAGAACGCCGACAAGCACAAAGTGGAAACGGGCAATTAGAAACGATTCCCGAGGGGGATCGTCCTGCTTCAACATGACAGCGCGATAACTCACAAGACGGAAAAAGTTTCCCATCTCCGTAATAATATCACGGAGGTGGGAAACTTGATCCGTCCTGAGATAATCTCAGGACGGACCAAGTACAGTTCTGTGGTGAAAGCATAAAGCATATTGCTTGGCAGTGTAGCCTTGTGTATTAATTCAAAAACTCTATTCTTGATGAGATCTTAGTATTTATATCATTGTATAGTGCGTGTGAACTGTAAGATTTATTTATTCGATATTCTCCTCAAACCACGCGTTTCACTTTGTTGAACATATACAAGGGGATATGGGTTAAGATAACTAAATTCATTGTCACTGTAAAATTATCTAGTTTACAAAACCGAGGAGAACCAAAATTGACGGAGATAACTTTGTATCATGGTTCCTTGAATCTTTTTTCTGCAGTCGTGGGTTAACGGCCGCGTGACAGTTTTTTGACGATGTTACTCTTGGAAACTGCTGATAGTCCCCGTAGAGGCACATAACGCGCTGACAAAGCTGCTTCGTTGCTGGGGTAGCAGGTCGGGGATCACAGCAAAAGTACAAAAAGCGCAACCTCTACCACCAGCGTAGAAGGCACTATAGGCGGCGGGGGCAGAGAATCGCTCTGAACCTGCAACATTAGCCAAAGCTGCGGACATGCTTTGCAGTATCAGTTGATATTTAGATCAAGAGTGATGAAACTAAGCGGGATATACAATATCGGATCGTGTGTGGTCATCGGATTTTGTAAGTCCAATCGGATTGAAATCCGGCTCTGGTTCATGACAATGCAGTATATTTACTCCAAATTTCTCCTCAAAGTTTATAATATCATGCATATGCTCTCTCCGAGCCACAGATGGGAAATATTTGCTTCGGTTATTGAGAGCAGAGTTTCAGTCAAGATTATAGTATTTGATCATTTAATTGAATACTGCTTTGCTGACGACAAATCGACGATTTTGCTTGATTTATTGATACAGATCGGTTTTGATTATCAGAATTTCGTTTAATGTCAAGTGTCAAAACCTACAGTTATCTTTTCCTCAATTTTTCTTGCATCTTATTATACACTGAGCACCTATTTCAGATTTAACAGTACGGATAAAAAACTTTCTTCTTCTCATTTAACTTGCCATAACCAGAAATGACCTCAACCAACCCTCATAATTGCCTTTTTGTAAAACGAAAAGGGAAATATGCCTACAACACAGACATGCACCAAAAGTCAGCAAAAAGCACAAAATAAAATCATCGCATAATAATGAATACAGTCCAGTGACAATTGAGTTTTTGACAATCGCACCTGTTCCTTACATGCAAAATGCAACCCGTTTCACGACATAAAATAAATTTATATGTACTGTTACACACCAAAAAATCACAATAAATGGCATATGGCATTGAAACGGGGGCACAGTACTCAAATCAAAGATTAAGGTAAACGAATGGCGGCAGTGCGCATTAAAATATACAAGGGAGAGGCTTACAATATACTTATAACGGTTAAAGGGAAGAATGTTTAATGCTAAAAGGAATATAGACTCCAAATATAGTCAAAACTGTTTGCGGTGGGAGCTTATACGCTAAGTAGGAGAGAGAGTCCTTCAGGTATCAGCATATCGTGTATTTGAGGGGGAAGACAGAATATGTGGGGTACCAGAAAATATTGTCAGGTATCACGGCATGGAGGCAAAAGAAAGGATGACCCAGAGAGCTTTCCAGCGACGAAACTCGCTCTTTTTGTAAGCCATTTCATGCATGTATGTATGATTGTATGTATGAGGTACAAAGTAAAACTTCGATGGTTCCCAACTTTAAGTTTCACGAAAAGTATGATGAGTACTAATCGATCGTCAAGGTGCACTGGTAGAGCACTGTTTGTGTGAAGATCAACTGTCATTGTATGATTGTATGTATGATTGTATGTATGTATGTATGTATGTATGTATGTATGTATGTATGTATGTATGTATGTATGTATGTATGTATGTATGTATGTATGTATGTATGTATGTATGTATGTATGTATGTATGTATGTATGTATGTATGTATGTATGTATGTATGTATGTATGTATGTATGTATGTATGTATGTATGTATGTACTATGTATGTATGTATGTACGAGTAGAAATAAAACAATCTGTTCACCAACTCCGAGTTTCATGCAAAATATTGAAATTTTACAATTTTCAAGGTGCGATGACAAATTTGGCGAAAAATGACGAAAATGCAAACCCGGTTACTCCTTTATAAAACTACTCTAACACTTTAAACTCGTAAAAATACTTAAAATCATGGTATCTGCCTAAACATTGGAAGATCTGTACGCATCAAATGGTTGAAATTTAAAATCTGAAAATTTGTATTAAAATCGTCGTTAAGAATCGGGGAATTAAATTGATAAATCGCTAAAATCACAAAGCCTCAGCACTCAGAAATAACGGACAGAATAATAGAAAAATTAAGAATATTTAAGTATAAATTTACGTTTATGTCGACACTTTGAGACAATTTCAGTTCGTTTATTTATGCATGACTTGTTTTTTAGGATTAGGAGTTTTTCAGTCAAGCATAGGTTACAAAATTTTGAACCAGCGCGGTAGCTTTTACATTTTGCAAGTGTCTTCCACGCGATTTTGTGCTCAATTTTCTTGTCCTTCAAGTCCCATACTAGTTTTGAAAGTTCGGTTTCGTTCCTATATTTTTCAGCTCTGAAAGTTTTGGTATGATTTCTCCACCGCGTTTTGAAGTCCCCCTCGGCAAGTCCTATGTATGAGTAGGATTCTCCGTCATCAGTCAACACATCGGCCTGGTAGACTGACGAGGGTGTGAGGCATTGCCCCTGCAGTGGACAATTGGGCTTGTCTCTGCAGTTGCACTGCCTCACACTCTCGTCAACGCTCTTGTCTTCCAGGACCGATTTGTTGTGATTCTTGATTATCCTACCCACACTAGGCATGCACGAGTAGCTCAGTTTTACAGTGTTCCGGTTGAAGATACCTTACCTTAGAGTACCTTAGAGTCCGTTTAGCCGGGATCACAGATGGGCGACGTCAACATGCGAGTCTTCCAAGCCTGCCATTCTGGAACATCTCTGAAGATTCCATTCAAGAAGGCTGTTGCTGTTTACAGCAGTGTATCCTGTTGTTGGAGGTGTGTCGGGAAAGCTCTCAAGAAATCTTCCCAGAGCCACTTTGAATGAGTCAAGTGTGGACTGTTCGTTTACAGATTTGGGAAGAAGGTTCCAGAGAAGGGCTGCTTTCACTCCAAAGGAGTTGTGGTAGTGGGTTGCTACGGATCTTTGGGCTTTAGAGTTGAGGCTGGGGACAGCTACCTTCAGGCCTAGCCTTAGATTATTCTTGAAGCTCATGCCAATGTCGTTTGGAGCAGCTCCAGTAGCTATTTTCCATGTGTGGATAATAGTGTATCGCTCTCTGCGTCTCTGGAGTGACATGAGTTTAAGGGTCTTTAGGCGTTCCCAGTAGTTTTGTCCTTTACAGCTACTGATTTTCCTTGTGAAGTTTCGCTGGATGTTTTCGATATCTCTGATATCTTCAACTTTCGCTGGGTTCCAAACAGGGCAGCAGTACTCCAATTTACTCCTCACCATTGTCTTGTACAGGGTAATCATGAGTGTGGGAGTTCTTGTACGGAATACACTGAGGACCCAGGCAGCAACTTTCCTTGTTGATATCAGCATCTTCTGGATGTGTGGTGTCCATGAGCAGTCATTTGAGAGCAAAACACCCAGGTCTCTTACAGTTTTGCTGGGCTCAATGGTTGTGCTGTCTGACAAGGTGTAACTGAGGAACTCTTGGGTAAAAGGCAGGTTCCTTAGAAGCTTAGACTTATTCAAGGAATAGTTCAACAGCTCAAACTTGTTACCATTCAACTGCATGTTGTTCCGCAGTGACCATGCTACAATGTTGTTGAGATCGTCTTGCAGAAGCATGTGGGAGATTATGTCACGAATCATGCAGGTAAGTTTCGTGTCATCGGCGAATATCTTCCCATCAGCAGCCTTGAGAACATTGATCTGGTCATTAATGTATATGATGAAGAAGATGGGTCCCAGCACAGTTCCTTGGGGTACTCCACTAATTACTAGCTGGAATGACGACTTTTCACCTTCAACTACAACAGTTTGGAATCTGATAAGGAGGAACTGGCGTATCCATTGAAGCATCTTGCCACGTATACCGTATCGTTGAAGTTTCTAGAGGAGGGTTTGAAGATCCACTTTGTCGAAGGCCTTAGCGTAATCGAGATAGATTGTGTCGACCTCCTCACCACTGTTGAGCGATTTGAGTATATGGTCCACATGGTCAATAAGCTGGGTAAGACAGCTCCTGTTTTTGCGGAAACCATGCTGCTTGCTGGTTAGGAGGTTGTTTGACTCCATATGAGACACAATTCTCTTTCTAAGCACCCTTTCAAAGATCTTGATGACGTGGGAGGTAATCGATATAGGCCTGTAGTTGGCTGCATCTGTCTGGTCGCCCTTTTTAAACACAGGAGTTACATATTGCAATTTGAGTTTGCTTGGTATCAATCCTGTTTCAGATGAAGACTTCCAAAGTAGGAACAAAGGGTAGGCTAGGTGGTCTGAGCAGCTCTTGAGGACTTTGGCAGGGATATCTCCGTCAGGAGTAGAGGAGTAGGGATCGAGGTCTTTGATAGCTTCTTTGATGTCATCTTCCCCGAAAGTTATGTCTTGAAGAACTGGGGATTCAACAGGGTCAATTGAAGAAGCACAATCCTCTGGGTTAGCATTCTTTGGGTTGCTGAATACTTTGGTGTACTGGTTTTGGAGAAGTTCGGCCTTTATGGATGGATCAGTTTGGAGACTTGCGTAGTCGGTGGCCCACAGGGAAGTGTCTGTCGAGGATGCTGAAGAATCTCCGTCCGAGCTCTGTCTTGACGTTCTTGCTGTAGGGAGGGTTGAACCAAATGACATTCCTGGTACGTCGTCTCTTCTTGGGGGTAAGTTGTGGTGGCTGGTAGGACAGGGGTTGATTGTAACCACTGGATTCCAGGGCTACGTCGTACTCCCGTTTCGTGTCGTTGAAGTGCTGCTCTGTGCTGGATATGCTGCTAAGTCGTTTAGAGATCATGTCGGGGATGTTCTTGATGATGTTGGGGGGATGGTTCGACTTAGCGTTGATGTACAGAGGAGTGTCATTTGGTTTCTTGTAGGGTCTGTAGGATTTGTCGTTGAGGAATAGCTCCACATCCAGGTAGTTGACCGAATCATCGTGTATTTCAACAGTGATCTTGAGTCCTTCACGCTTGAATGTGGCATGGAGTTTCTTCCTGATGCTGTCCAGGTTGGGTCCGTTGGAATTGCCGATTATTGCTAATCCGTCATCCCTGTACAGACCCAAGTGTTTTTTGGGGATGATGCTGGTAATTTTGTTGAGCAAGTAAACGCCAATGAGCTCTGATGTTTCAGCTCCGTCCAGACTTCCCATGGTGACATCGAAGTTTTCTTCAGATTTCTTGACCCAACACTGTTTGCCATTGAAGAGAAATGACCGCTTTGTGAGCTTTATTATCTCTTCTTCGTCGCTAGTCAAGTCTGTGATAGATTTCGCGAACGTCAGTGCTCGGTCTAGCAAGCCCGAGGATATTGAGGGGTAAAACTCAACTATGTCAAACTTGATAAACCGAGCCTTTTTCAAATTTTGCACGCTGCGAAACCATTCCAAAACGTCCGATGTGCTCTTCCACTGATTCACACAGGTCTTCTTCCGGATATCTGATACTGTCCGCTCAATAATGCTTTTGCTGACATTCCCGAGGTCGGACTTTGCGGGGTTGATCAAACGGCAGGGATGGGCGGTGTAGAAATTTTCCTTGTGGTCTTTGTAAGTTAAAAACACTGGTTTTCTGAATATTTCTCTAATCTGTCGTCAATCCCGAGTTTTGAGGCCAGTGATCTTGTAGAATCATCAACTAGTTTCCTCTCATCTTCGTTTCCTAGTTTATAATCCTTGGTGATGTTGTTCAGAAGCGTTTCTTTGTATTTTTCGGGAGAAACCTGGTAGAGGTTAGTAGTTTTGTCCGCCTCCACTACAACCTTATCACCGGATTTCAGGTTCTTCAGGTCTTGGGCCATTTTTTCTTGAAAATCGTTGTGGCATCAGGAAGAAACTCCATGCCACATTCAAGCGTGAAGGACTCAAGATCACTGTTGAAATACACGATGATTCGGTCAACTACCTGGATGTGGAGCTATTCCTCAACGACAAATCCTACAGACCCTACAAGAAACCAAATGACACTCCTCTGTACATCAACGCTAAGTCGAACCATCCCCCCAACATCATCAAGAACATCCCCGACATGATCTCTAAACGACTTAGCAGCATATCCAGCACAGAGCAGCACTTCAACGACACGAAACGGGAGTACGATGTAGCCCTGGAATCCAGTGGTTACAATTAACCCCTGTCCTACCAGCCACCACAACTTACCCCCAAGAAGAGACGACGTACCAGGAATGTCATTTGGTTCAACCCTCCCTACAGCAAGAACGTCAAGACAGAGCTCGGACGGAGATTCTTCAGCATCCTCGACAGACACTTCCCTGTGGGCCACAGACTACGCAAGATCTTCAACCGGAACACTGTAAAACTGAGCTACTCGTGCATGCCTAGTGTGGGTAGGATAATCAAGAATCACAACAAATCGGTCCTGGAAGACAAGAGCGTTGACGAGAGTGTGAGGCAGTGCAACTGCAGAGACAAGCCCAATTGTCCACTGCAGGGGCAATGCCTCACACCCTCGTCAGTCTACCAGGCCGATGTGTTGACTGATGACGGAGAATCCTACTCATACATAGGACTTGCCGAGGGGGACTTCAAAACGCGGTGGAGAAATCATACCAAAACTTTCAGATCTGAAAAATATAGGAACGAAACCGAACTTTCAAAACTAGTATGGGACTTGAAGGACAAGAAAATTGAGCACAAAATCGCGTGGAAGACACTTGCAAAATGTAAAAGCTACCGCGCTGGTTCAAAATTTTGTAACCTATGCTTGACTGAAAAACTCCTAATCCTAAAAAACAAGTCATGCATAAATAAACGAACTGAAATTGTCTCAAAGTGTCGACATAAACGTAAATTTATACTTAAATATTCTTAATTTTTCTATTATTCTGTCCGTTATTTCTGAGTGCTGAGGCTTTGTGATTTTAGCGATTTATCAATTTAATTCCCCGATTCTTAACGACGATTTTAATACAAATTTTCAGATTTTAAATTTCAACGATTTGATGCGTACAGATCTTCCAATGTTTGGGCGGATACCATGATTTTAAGTATTTTTACGAGTTGAAAGTGTTACAGTAGTTTTATAAAGGAGTAACCGGGTTTGCATTTTCGTCATTTTTCGCCAAATTTGTCATCGCACTTTGACAATTGTAAAATTTCAATATTTTGCATGAAACTCGGAGTTGGTGAACAGATTGTTTTATTTCTACTCGTATTCAGCTCCTTTCCACAGAGATAGTCGAGCACTGTGAGTGAAAGATTACCGAATCTTATTGTATGACGTATGTATGTATGTATGTATGTATGTATGTATGTATGTATGTATGTATGTATGTATGTATGTATGTATGTATGTATGTATGTATGTATGTATGTATGTATGTATGTATGTATGTATGTATGTATGTATGTATGTATGTATGTATGTATGTATGTATGTATGTATGTATGTATGTATGTATGTATGTATGTAAGTATGTATGTATGTATGTATGTATGTATGTATGTATGTATGTATGTATGTATGTATGTATGTATGTATGCAATGTATGTATGTATGTTTGTATGTATGTATGTATGTATGTATGTATGTATGTATGTATGTATGTATGTATGTATGTATGTATGTATGTATGTATGTATGTATGTATGTATGTATGTATGTATGTATGTATGTATGTATGTATGTATGTATGTATGTATGTATGTATGTATGTATGTATGTATGTATGTATCATGTATGTATGTATGTATGTATGTATGTATGTATGTATGTATGTATGTATGTATGTATGTATGTATGTATGTATGTATGTATGTATGTATGTATGTATGTATGTATGTATGTATGTATGTATGTATGTATGTATGTATGTATGTATGTATGTACAATAAGATTCGGTAGTCTTTCACTCACAGTGCTCGACTATGGATAGGGGCTGAATACGAGTAGAAATAAAACAATCTGTTCACCAACCCGGAGTTTCATGCAAAATACCTTAGTACAGAATATTTATACGTCACGAATTTTATACGGATATCTTAATTATAATTTCGTAAGAGCACGTGAATTATGTCTGTGCGGGCGCACAGTTTAAATTTGAGCTTGCCAAGGAATTATCAAGAGAAACGAAGGCGAAGTGGTGCATATTGGTGCTGTTGCTATGGGAACCAATTTTGTGCACGCGCAGATTACAATCAGTTCTATGCGAGAGCTTTCTATTACGCTAATGCTGTGCTGTAGCTTTTTGAGATTTTTTGACGTTTCCTTCAAATTTAAGATCTCAAGATGGGGAATGGGTATAACTTGAATAACGGAGGATATTGCAGTTGGATTGCTTTCAGTGTGGCAGAGGTTGGTCGATAATCAAAGTTTAGTTGGTGAAAACAGTAGTAACTGCAATTGTAAAATTAACCGTTAAGGTTACAAGGTGTGTCATGTACAATTCAATCGATTCGAATGTAGGTGAAGCAGATTACGAGGACAGTTCCTGGCCTGTGAAAAAAACAAAATTATCCAATGTCAGTGTCAGTATGATAATCAGGTGTCAAAATTAACATCATCTTACAATCAAAACGGAACGCTGGAACAAAACTCACATGGTTTAGCACGTCTAAGAATAACCGACGAATTCGATCTATTTTCCACTCTGCTCCTTCATAAACATTTTTTTTGAATATTTTAATTTTGCGCATAACTTTTGACCAAATTGGAAGCTTTTGATGCGGTAAAAAGTATCCAATCAATTCGAATGGCAGTGTTTAAAACTTGCGAACGAGGTGCTGCGTAGCAGCGCCGAGTGAGCTGTGTGTTTGCAGGCCCAACGGGCCTGCTAGTTATTTATACGACATTAAATTTATACGATTTTATTATCCACCAAGAAAAAAGAAATTCGGCTTGATGAATTCAGTAAAAATTTTGATATTGATTATTCAATGTGTGAATGTGAGACAAGAAAATGGATCCACTAAGCCATCAGTATCCCTTATTTTTGACTATCACGTATTTTTTCACTGCTTTATAAGCAATATTTGACTTTTCTTCTGGTTTCTTAAAGTAAGTGAAAGCCTTTGATATTGTCCTTGCATGCAGAGTTCGAAGAACAGCTTTTCCTGTCTTTACTTTTTTAATGTCACCTATTTCTGGAAAAATGTTAAGTTATAGAATAGTAATCTCAGCACTAGAATCCTGTTCAATACTTTCCAATTTACGGTTGACAGTCAGATCAAGTGGCTACAAGAATGGAAAATTTGTACGACAAATAATTTATACTTCATAAATTTTATACGACTTGAAATTTATACGAAAAAAAATCAAAATTCGTATAAATATTGTGATGTATAAATATTCTGTACTAAGGTATTGAAATTTTACAATTGTCACGGTGTGATGACAAATTTGGCGAAATTTATAAAGGAGTTACCTGGTTTGCATTTTTTGTCATTTTTCGCCAAATTTGTCATCGCACCTTGACAATTTATTGTAAAATCTCAATATTTTGCATGAAATTCAGAGTTGGTGAACAGATTATTTTATTTCTATTCGTATGTATGTATGAATATGTATGTCAATTGTATGTATGTATGAATGTATAGATTATAATGAAAGTATAAAGAGAGTAAATCGTCTGATTCAATTACTCGAGTTCACACCGTGGACGCGAAATAGAATAGCAAAGCCTACAGTTAACCTCCAGCCTGAGAATGAATTATTCAGAACAATAAGGATTTAAATGTCGAGCATGGAACGAAGTAGAGAGTAGAGATGCCTCAATTTCGAAAGATCTGTCATTTCTTCAAGTAGACAAATTAGCTCCACAAGTCTGTGCAACCTTTCAACCATTATACTTAATCGAAATCACCATATTATAGAACACAGCTTAAATACATTATGTGGTTTCAGAGCACGGTCCCATCTTGATATTTATCAAATGTGGACTGTGGAGGGAGTGAGACTAAAGAAAGGTAGATCAGGGAGAGTGCGATAGGGCACTCAAATTAAAGGAGGCCCTGGTCAGAGGTCGTCAGATTTTAATGACCTTGTCACAATGTGAGGTGATTACACCACTTTCTAGGCTTGGGAGTTGATAGTAGTGCCTTATGACACTACCAGCCACCATAATACCGAAAGTTACCCTCATTTACTACTTTACTAACAATGAGGGCCGGGAGTTATTACTGCTACACAAACTGCATCATAATAAAGCAGTAACATGGGATTCGTCAAGGAGATAGACCTCACCATTCATACACACTTGTTGTACGGACGAACTCACGTGGCACACATACACACATCACATTCTACACCCATACCCACACACACGCACATCACTTTCTACACCCATACCCACACACGCACAAACGCACAACACATTGTACACTCATACCCACACACGCACAAACGCACAACACTTTCTCCACCCATACCCACACACGCACAAACGCACAACACTTTCTCGGCCCATACCCACACACGCACAAACGCACAACACATTGTACACTCATACCCACACACGCACAAACGCACAACACTTTCTCCACCCATACCCACACACGCACAAACGCACAACACTTTCTCGGCCCATACCCACACACGCACAAACGCACAACACTTTCTCGGCCCATACCCACACACGCACAAACGCACAACACTTTCTCGACCCATACCCACACACGCACAAACGCACAACACTGCACATACCCACACACGCACAATGCTTACCCTGAACTTGAACTCTTCACCAGATTACGCCTAAAGGAGGAATTAACTGTTCTAACTTCTCAAACAGAAAGTTCAATATGGCAAAAATTGAAAAGAACGCACTAAGTTTATGAAACAGATGAGGAAGTTTCATGGGGTTATCAAAGAGTATTGGATATTTGATGATTCTTTTCGAGAGAGCTACACTTACGGTAGAGGTAATAGTATAGTAAAATCATAGTGAAATCACACCATAGCACCCATGGCTCGAACAATCATGCTATCATCATTATTCCTAAGCGCAAGTTGGTCAGACCATACTCACGCTATGGGTATAAAACGACATTCTGTCAATGATAACAATAGTGACGTCTGCACACAAACATAGCAATAGTATCACTTAACTCACCCTCTGACACTGGAGGGTCGTAGGATGCCAGGATGTTTCTTCATCAACTCACTGCGTTCTGATAGCCGCTGTAGAAGATTCTTGATGTCCTCGTCCTCCGTCAGGTCTGATGGGAGCGAGTGGATCACATTTGGTGGATAAAAGAGGTTAATTGAAATCATAGAGGGGTTATTTTGATCAAAGAGGGGTTGTTCCATTGAAGTGGGGCTAAATAAATGAGAGCCTGGGTATAAAACAATAGAGGATTTGGAGATAGTGAAGAGAAGTTTCAGTTCTGAGGCTTGAGAATGGCTGATCTGTCAATCAAAATGTAGTTTGAATGAAACGTTTGAAACGAAAGATCATCTTATCATGTTTATATTTGCCGTCGTCTATTCGTCTAAACTGGCTGGTTACAAACCATGCGTACGGTCAGTATTTCATTAATCTTACAAGACGTTTATATGATAAGATGGTTCAAGTTGGCTTCTTAGAAAACCATAAAACCACTTAATATTAGCACATGCGTTTCTAAGAAACCTTTTTACCACTGATAAGTCGTTCAAAGAAACGGGCGGTTTGACGTCGTATTTTCAGCATTTAAAACCATGATAATGAGTAGCTCGAGAATGCTTGGCCACGTGTTTCACGTGGTCTAAGGGCAGTAGAGAGCAGGTAGAGTGGCAGCCCCCAGCTTCATAATAATACAGTCGTGTTCAACCCAAAAGCAACCCTTTAAATCTTTGATAATCGCTATTATATAACGATCGTTATATAATTCTTGCTCCGATAATTTTTGTTATATAACGGCTTCAAAAATGGAGTTTAGGGGTCAATAAATAATTTTCATAAGATTTTGAAATTTTCGAAATTTTGGGGTGTGATAATTTTTCCAGGTGTGTGATAACTGTACAGTTATCACACCCCTCAAAGAACAGTTATCACACCTTTGAAAAATTATCACACCCCAAAAATCAAAACTTTAGAATTTTGTGATTCGAATTTATTTACTATGTAAAATCATTTAAATCTGACTTTTTAGTCCATTACGACACACCAGTGTATACATCTTATGTTATCTTGATTTTGTTTCATGAGTTTATGCATTCACCGTTCACGTTAGTCATTATATGAGCCGCGCACGCACGTGCCAGTAAAGCAGTAAGAACTAAGACCACTGACCACTTGCTTTCACTCCACTACGATACACCAGTGTAATGTGTATACATATCATGTTATCTTGTTTTGGTTTCATGAGTTCATGTAAACTTGTTGATCATTCTATGAGCCGCGCACCCACGTGCCAGTAAGACCACTTGCTCTCACTCCAAGACTCCATTACGATACACCACTCACCAGTGTATACATTTATTATGCTATCTTGTTTTGGTTTCATGAGTTTATGTATACTCGTTATAAGAGCCGCGCACGCACGTGCCACAAGGACCACTTACTCTCACAACATGTCTATATTATGATACACGAGCGTATACACATTATATTTTGTTGCTTTGGCCTTGGGGCGATGTTTCTTGTTTTGGTGTTTTGTATACTTGTTGTACAATGTACACGTTGGTGAAATTACGCTTGTTTGAATGTGTCCGCAATTCGCCAATAAATGTGCGTCCGTTACGGCGTTACACGGAAACGATTTTTCTATTTTGTTTCGTCATTGACGTTGTTATACATTTCAATCGACAATCACTTTATAGTACCTAGTTGAATCAAAAGATATGATCTAAGTTTATGAATATTCCGTTTTTATTCATACTTTGCGTTTTTATTCATACTTTCTTTGGCAAATTTAAATATACATAGCCACTCTTCACCATCTAATCTAAAGTTCCCGGCGGTAAAATGGTAGTACAGGAACATGGATGAATTTAGCCCCCAATAGCCCCCATTAGCCCCCATGGGGGCTACGTGAGGGGCTAATAAGGGGCTAGTGAGGGGCTAATTTTAAGCATTTAGCCCCCGTGGGCGCTAAAATAGCGTGGGGGGCTATGGTGGGGCTATAGCGCCCACGGTGAGGGGCCATTAGCCCCCATTAGCCCCTCACTAGCCCCTCACGTAGCCCCACGGGGGCTAAAATGAAGGTTAGCCCCTTATTAGCACCCATTAGCCCCACAGAAAAATTAGCCCCCATTAGCCCCCACGGATTTTAAGTTTGTGAGATTTCCATGGGGGCTATTGCGCCCATATGAGGGGCTATTGCTCCCATATGAGGGGCTATTGCGCCCATATGAGGGGCTAATTTGGTTGGTTTCTGGCAAAATCAGTAGTAAATTTTGTGCTAAAAATGCAAATTTTCAAATCGTATTAAAAATTGCAAGACCACTAGCCCCCACCGTTACAAAATACCTAAATAGGTTCCAGCCCCTTACTAGCCCCTTATTAGCCCCTTATTAGCCCCCTCACTGGCCCCTTATTAGCCCCTCACTAGCCCCTTATTGGCCCCTTTATTGGCCTCACTAGCCCCTTATTAGCCCTCACTGGCCCCTTATTGGCCCCTCACTAGCCCCTTATTAGCCCCTCACTAGCCCCTCACTAGCCCCTCACTAGCCCCTTATTAGCCCCTCACTAGCCCCTTATTAGCCCCTTATTAGCCCCTCACTAGCCCCTTATTAGCCCCTCACTAGCCCCTTATTAGCCCCTTATTAGCCCCTTATTAGCCCCTCACTAGCCCCTTATTAGCCCCTGGCCCTCACTAGCCCCTCACTAGCCCCTTATTGGCCCCTCTCACTGGCCCCTTATTAGCCCTCACTAGCCCCTTATTAGCCCCTCACTAGCCCCTTATTAGCCCCTCACTAGCCCCCTCACTAGCCCCTTATTAGCCCCTCACTAGCCCCTTATTAGCCCCTCACTAGCCCCTTATTAGCCCCTCACTAGCCCCTTATTAGCCCCTCACTAGCCCCTTATTAGCCCCTCACTAGCCCCTTATTAGCCCCTCACTAGCCCCTTATTAGCCCCTCACTAGCCCCTTATTAGCCCCTCACTAGCCCCTCACTAGCCCCTTATTAGCCCCTTATTAGCCCCTCACTAGCCCCTTATTAGCCCCTCACTAGCCCCTTATTAGCCCCTCACTAGCCCCTTATTAGCCCCTCACTAGCCCCTCACTAGCCCCTTATTGGCCCTCACTGGCCCCTTATTGGCCCTCACTAGCCCTTATTAGCCCCTCACTAGCCCCTTATTAGCCCCTCACTAGCCCCTTATTAGCCCCTCACTAGCCCCTTATTAGCCCCTTATTGGCCTCACTGGCCCCTTATTGGCCCCTCACTGGCCCCTTATTGGCCCCTCACTGGCCCCCCTTATTGGCCCCTCACTGGCCCCCTTATTAGCCCCTCACTAGCCCTCACTGGCCCCTCACTAGCCCCCCTTATTGGCCCCTCACTGGCCCCTTATTAGCCCCTTATTAGCCCCTTATTAGCCCCTCACCTGCCCCTCATGCATTCAGATCATAGTGCAGTTACTACGTCACGTGATATATCACGTGGCAGACCACAAGAAATATCACGTGAACTCTTGTTCTCTCCAGTGCAGATTATATCCAGTGCTGATTATATCCAGTGCCGATTTAATCCGATGCTCCCTTGAATCGTAAATAAATACTAATAAGTAAAATTCGTGCGCGGCTCTTCCACTTTGATCCTTGAAGCAGAAAAATACCATTACTGATACTAATCCTTTATATTGTCAGACGCACGCCTCTTCCAGTTTGTGATGCCCGTGGTCACTGGTTAGGGCTAGTCTAGCCCTAACCAGTGACCAGGGGCATCACAAACTTCGAGTACGAGCCTTCATTATCTATCACAATGACGTCACTCTAGCGCTTAAGAGGTTAGGATTAGGGTCGGGATTTACAAATACAATGTTTTTGATGGATTTCTCCCATCCCTAGCACGCAACACTCTGAAGTTTGGGTTGGTCTCCCATATAAACGGGAGCCTTCATTATCCATGACAATGACGTCACTCAGAAAAATATAATTACGCGCACCTATCGCTTTGGGACTAGGGTCAGGGATCGGATTAGGGTCAGGATTTGTTAGGGTTAGTGTTAGGATTAAGGTTAGGGTTTTGGTTAGGCTATGGTTAGGTTTAGGATACAGAAAAATTGACGTTTAGATCTGTGACGTCACTCAGAGCCGTTTATATGGGAGACATACCGAAGTTTGGAGGGTCGTGTTGCAAACGATGTGCGCGCGGCGAAGGTAGGGTAACATCCTACAGCAATGTTTAGGGTAAGGATTATGATTTGTGTTTTGCTTAGGGTCACAGTTAGGTTGAGGATACAAAAACTTGACCTTTAGATCTGTGAGGTCACTCAGCCCTGTTTAGTGTTTACATGCGAGACATACCCTGGTAAGGGGAAGCCACACGCGTGCATACACCTTTCCTAAGCCCTTATACTTATAGGTACGCATATGCGTACAGGCGCCTGCGCCACGCTTCTCTGGGGGAAGCACGCCGCGCAACGCACACAGGGATATACTGATACATGTTTAGCAAACGCAAACCTATACTATGAGTATGCAGGCTTTGCTTAGGAAGGGTTTGCATTCTGCATTAAGGTTAGGGTTTTGGTTAGTGCTATGGTTAGGTTTAGAAGCAATGCTAGCGGTGTGTAAAAACCTAATCCTTGCCTGGCGTTGCCAGGCCCCTCTGCGCACTCGCGCGCACAGACTCAAAGAGTCTGTCAGACGTTGTCTGACCCCTTTTACCTTTGCTTTTGGCGGGCCGGCGGGGGCGTGCGTCTGACAATATAAAGGATTAGTATCAGTAATGGTATTTTTCTGCTTCAAGGATCAAAATGGAATTGGAAGAGCCGCGCACGAATTTTACTTATTAGTATTTATTTACGATTCAACAGAGCTTCGGATAAAATCGGCACTGGATATAATCAGCACTGGATATAATCTGCACTGGAGAGAACTAGAGTTCACGTGATATTTCTTGTGGTCTACCACGTGAAATGTCACGTGATATATCACGTGACGTAGTAACTGCACTATGATCTGAATGCATGAGGGGCAGGTGAGGGGCTAGTGAGGGGCTAATAAGGGGCTAATAAGGGGCTAGTGAGGGGCTAATAAGGGGCCAATAAGGGGCCAGTGAGGCCAATAAGGGCTAGTGAGGGCTAATAAGGGGCTAGTGAGGCCAATAAGGGCTAGTAAGGGCCAGTGAGGAGCCAATAAGGGGCCAGTGAGGGCCAATAAGGCCAATAAGGCCAGTGAGGGGCCAATAAGGGCTGGTGAGGGGCTTATAAGGGCCAGTGAGGGCAAATAAGGGGCTAGTGAGGGGCCAATAAGGGGCTAGTGAGGGCCAATAAGGGGCCAGTGAGGGGCCAGTGAGGGCCAATAAGGGCTAGTGAGGGCCAATAAGGGCCAGTGAGGGCCAATAAGGGCTAGTGAGGGCCAATAAGGCTAGTGAGGGCTATTATAGCCTATGCCCTTTTGAAAAAGTGCTCGGATTTTCCCGTTTCAGTGTTTTATATGTCTATTAAGGTCATTACGAAGTACTGTGCAAAGTTTTGGATCGAAAAATGAATTTAAATGGTTCGGCGGCCACGCCTATTTTTAAACGAAATTTGGCCATATCTCAGCTACCTTTGGAGTAAAATTACCAGAGAAACGGGCAAATTCTTACTTGCTCTAAACGCGACACAATTAAAATGAATTGGACTCCGTTCATTTTTCTGTGATTTGATTTGCTGCTGCAGCACGTTCATGCTGCTCTGCTTAACTTAATTAGGGCTCGCTCGCACTCCGCGAGTAGTCACGTGATTAGCCTGTACTAGCGCGAGTCACGTGGGTAGTTAGGGAGGTGGGAACTGCGGTGTTGTTTGTGTTTCGAGGATCCACGCAGTGTACAAGGCGGATAATGTTTCGATTGCCTTATATTCCTACCTATTCCCGCACAGGATAAACTGACGGTTCAACAACATTAACATACCACGTTGAGCTTTGATAGTGATGTCATCTCGGCCACACATTTAGCGCTAAAAAACGTGTTTAGCCCCCATCAGCCCCAAAAAATAATTAGCCCCCATTAACCCCCACGAATTACATTCTTGAGCATTTTCATAAAACTACCCTAACTTTACATTCAGATCCATGCTGCAGCCAAGCATGAATCGGACTTGATTCATGGCCCTCGACATCTCTTCAATGAGATTGAATACATCCGAGAGAACTTCACAGCTGATAACAAATCCCTCCTCCTAAAGTCAGTTCAGCAGAATGGGTTTTACGCACATCCTCACAGCATGATCATTGCGATGATGGGTATGTGATAGGGAAGTCTTGGCAAATGACCACATTGCAAAATCGACGAATTAGTGTTTCTAAATTTGATATCTGGATCATGATACCTTTCAACCTTTTTAGTAATAGTCAGTTTGAAAGGTTTTTAAACAATTGTAATTACTCAATTTAAGTGTAATCATGTAAATATTTCTCACGAACAAATCCATTAAAATGTTGTAGTTTGTGGATTTGATGAAAGTTCATTAAATTATGGTCAAATTAGAACGTGCCTTCTTCAACATTCATAGGAGAGGCAGTAAATGGCAATTTTTGGCTAAGACCGGCCCTAATAGTTTTATAAATGATTTAATAATTCTTTTCAACCAGGAGATGCAGACCCGTCTGTTAGGAAGGCGGGGGTATCAATGGTACTTCGTATCCTGGACAAGGACGAGGATTTTAGGCAGCTTGGGCAACGACCTCCAGTCTATCAGGAGTTTTTGGTGCCTGAGATCAACTTCAACGCCAGCCACTACAGCAAAATGATTAGAGTGATACACGACGGAGTTGGTCACTACTACTATCAGCCCGCCAACACTTACAAGAAGGAAGTTAGGAGGAGAAAAGTACGCATCACGATACCGCCACTCCTGAGAAATTGCTCTAGGGCAGAGATAGTGGGCTTCATCAGGAAACCACTTAGGTATAACAGACTATTTATGTCATTCTCAGCCTTGTGAGCGGGGAGTAAGGACAACAACAGAGGCCACATCTTCTAAGATGAGTTATAATTTACAACTAGGCCAGGGTCTCATGGCTGAACTTAACAAAGACGAGGTTCCACACGCTTCGCGAAAACGTCTATTTGCAGAAGATTCCTTGTGAAGAAGGACTTGTGATTTATGAATAATCATTTGCATGAGATCTAGTTTTGTTTGACATTTGAAATAATGAACTATAGGTATTTAATGTGTGTATAATATTAGATTATAGAGCTTGTTAACCTAACCCATGTTATTAAGCTTATGGGTTCAGCAGGTATAAGTAGGTATTTCACGTATTTACACTTTGTTTCAAATTTCAAGTTCCAATATTATAGGCTAAATTCTTGTTGAAAAGGAGGAGTGGCTGAACTGAGTTTAAAATTCATTTTTTTACCTCCCAAGACTTTGTACAGGACTTTTTAATGAAGGGTTTAGTAACGAGTAAAAGTGGGAACCGGGATATTACGCACGAGCGGCCGAAGGCCCCAGTGTGTTATATCACATTAAAAACCGAGGCCGAAGGCCGAAGTTATCTTGCAGAGGTTTGCAATTTTAACGAGTAATTAAACCGAATTATGCAGCGACCTAACTCGTTAAAATAGGAATATTTTCAAACGCAAGGAAATGTTTTAAATTATGATTTGAAGGTAGAGCCTGCAACCAAGGGGTACATATAACTATATAATTAGAATTAAACGGAAAAGTTATGCGACATTCATCGCGTCAATTATTTAATGTTTCCATGCACAATGGGTACATATCAGTGATAATAATTATAGTACGTACCTACCAGCTTTAATATGTTTGATTAGAACTTGGATTATACTCGTTTAATTTTGAATTATTGAATTCATTAATCATTTATTCCTTTTACTGAAAGTGAATGCAGTTTACTTTTCCCATATTACGTTATACCTTTGATAGCTTACAGTTACAGTACTCTCGAGTGTATTCGAATAATAATATGTGCACAGGATACCAATAAATGTGTGGCCGAGATGACATCACTATCAAAGCTCAACGTGGTATGTTAATGTTGTTGAACCGTCAGTTTATCCTATGCGGGAATAGGTAGGAATATAAGGCAATCGAAACATTATCCCGCCTTGTACACTGCGTGGATCCTCGAAACACAAACAACGCCGCAGTTCCCACCTCCCTAACTACCCACGTGACTCGCGCTAGTACAGGCTAATCACGTGACTACTCGCGGAGTGCGAGCGAGCCCTAATTAAGTTAAGCAGAGCAGCATGAACGTGCTGCAGCAGCAAATCAAATCACAGAAAAATGAACGGAGTCCAATTCATTTTAATTGTGTCGCGTTTAGAGCAAGTAAATAAGAATTTGCCCGTTTCTCTGGTAATTTTTACTCCAAAGGTAGCTGAGATATGGCCAAATTTCGTTTAAAAAATAGGCGTGGCCGCCGAACCATTTAAATTCATTTTTCGATCCAATTTTTTCAAAAGGGCACACAAAAATTTACTACTGGTGGGGGCTAGCTGATTTTTGCCAGAAACCAACCAAATTAGCCCCTCATATGGTGCAATAGCCCCATATGAAGGCAATAGCCCTCATATGAGCACAATAGCCCCATGGAAAATCAGAAACTTAAAATCCGTGGGGGCTAATGGGGGCTAATTTTTCTGTGGGGGCTAATGGGGTGCTAATAAGGGCTAACCTTCATTTTTAGCCCCCATGAAGCGTGAGGGGGCTAGTGAGGGGCTAATGGGGCTAAATATCCCCTCACCGTGGCGCTATAGCCCCCCCACCATAGCCCCCTACGCTATTTTAGCGCCCACGGGGGCTAAATGCCAAAAATTGGCCTCACTGGCCCTATTAGCCTCACATGTAGCCCATGGGGCTAATGGGGGCTATTGGGGGCTAAATTCATCCATGTTCCTGTACTACCATTTTACCTTCCCGGCCACTTCGGAGCTTGATATTTTCAAGATTCAATTTTAAGCTTTTTAGTTGAAAGGATTTTTATATTTAAAAGCTTCTAAATTTGCTTTTTATTGGAAAAACCAGTGTAGATCTCCGCCCGTTTCTCACGTTATATAATAGATTAATCAAACACCCTGAGGATACGTTTATATCAATTATCACACTCGCCTTCGGCTCGAGTGATAATTGGAATTATTGCACTCGCCTTCGGCTCGAGCAATAATTCGAATTATCACACTCGCTTCGCTCGTGTGATAATTCATATAAACGCATCCTAAGGGTGTTTGATTATCCTATATTAAAACTAGCAAATATTTATTAACTCAAACTACCAATTTACTCTCAGCACAATATGATTATTCACATAAACGTCAGGTCATGTGACGAATTACCCCGTGATAGTAAGAGTGGCGTCACAATCAAGATTTATATTCCAATGGTGAAATAATGACGCATTAGAATCGACCCAGGCTATCATTTCGAGCGTGACTGCTCTAATTACCTGAAGGCAGCTCGCCGCAGAAGGTCCTGAGTTTGAAGTTGGCCCCGTGAGCGGCTAGCAACTCGATGATATCCACCTCCTCCCAGAAGGAAGCGGCGTGGAGCGGCGACCAGCCGTCTATGTCCTGCACGTCCACCTTACACGACTTGGAGAGGAGGTAGAGAGCCACCTCCACGTAGCCGTTAGCAGCTGCCACATGTAGCTGAGAGGGGTGTTTGGAGGAGAGGGGGGTGGGGAGAGTGGGGTATTGGGGCTTGATTTAATGATGTAGTGCATAGGGGAGAGTGAGGTATGGGAGGTTTATTTTATGATTTAGAGGATAGGGTAGAGTGAGGCATAGGGGTTGATTCAATGATTTAGGTGGAAAAGATAAGGCAGCGGAAGGGGGAATAATCGATGGGGGTTTGTATAGCAAGGGTAACTTTCAAATGTGACAGAAGTTTCAGGGGTATTTGCAAACGTTACGCATCGTTCCGACTTTTCAAAACATGGCTACCGGAATACTCACCAGTGTGGCATCGTTGTCTAGGAGCTGAAAGTCTGCATTCCCACCCATTTCCAGGAGCTGCTTGACCTCGTTAAAGAACTTAGTCTCCTGACTCGTCCTAGCGTCCACCAAGTCACTCTCTGTTATACCTGAAGGGGAGGGACAGAGGGTAATGTGACATTCTGATAAGGAGGAGAGGAATATGAAAGGGGCGAGCAATGTGACAAGGGGGTGAATGAAACGTTTCAATAAAGAGACAAGATGGGCCTAAGTATCAAGGGGAGGGGTGAAACAGAATTAGCAGTCCTTCAAATAATCGCACCATTCTCCTGTGTAATTGGACAGAATAGATGTTTCGTTGGACTTAGATTATTGAAATAAACAAACAATCTTGCTGCAAACTAAATAAAAAACGTCACTAATTTTTCCCTCTGCCTATTATATTCCATGTCTTTTGTTCCCTTACCCCTCGAGTGTAGGTCATGTTCCATGATCCTCTGAATATCCGGGTCCTCACACAGGTCGAGGGGCAGCTGACCGTCTACATTCGGACTCAGCTGACTGAGGAGTGTCAATTTCATGAGATACCTAGTGGTTAAGGAATTTTGTTTAGGAAATGTTCCGAGATTCGGTGTGTTTTCGGTACCACGCATACATCAGTCAAACTGCGATCACATTTTTATGGATTGAAGTTCTGCAATTACTTGTTTTCTGAAATGTATCAAAATATTTCCCCACTCTCGAATAATACGAAGATTTGAATTTAAAAAGTAGTGTTACAGTCGAAAGTTCATCATGTATTTCAGGAATTTGAAAGTTCAGAAGTATGGGAACTCTGCAAATCTTAGCATGTGAAACACAAGAATAGAATCTGATCAACACGCATTATATCAGCAGGATAATTTTGATTATTAAAAAAATTGAAAATATGGATATATCATCTAAAATTTTGTCCTTTAGTGAACTCTTGATAGGGAAATTCATTGTAAAAATGTCAATAATAAAACACAGAGGAACTAGCGTCATTGTAACGGAGAAAGAAAACTGCTAGTGTTATCGTGCGCCTGAGTAATGGATCATTACGTATTTTGTGTTGGATTGACTGTTCTATTTGTACATTTACCACAGTTCATTGGCATTTACAGTTAAGGGAAAGCATTTTAAGCGACATCTCGGGTTTTTAGAGGACGATCCCGCAAAGATGTAACTTTCCAAGATGAATGACAAATACCTAGAACTACATGAAAAGTACAAAAGCATTAAATAACTAAATGTTATAGGATAAGCGCGGTTGATAAGGAAAAACCGCCACCCTGTAAATGATATTTGTAATATTTCCCCACTCTCGAGTCAGAATTCAACTGACGCCTAACGCCCATCCCTTATTGTGTTTCAGCTAACTTTACAACTCCCTCCTACCGCTAAATCACTCTCCTTCCTACACCACTCCAACCACCCCTGGCATGCCGTCTTCTTTTCCTTCCCTTGCCCCCCCCCCCCTTCGCTTCTTCAACCACCCCTCCCCATCCACTCCCTCCCCCACCCACTCACTCCCTTCCCGACTCCCTCCCCAACTCACTCCCTTCCCCACTAAATCACCCCACCCACTCAATCACCCCACTCACTCTCTTCCCCCATCCCCACTCCCTTCCCCACTCAATCACCCCACCCACTCCCTTCCCCACTCACTTAGCGCCGTGATCGAGTAAGATTTTGACACATTCCATGTTAGCCAGTGAGACAGCAGCATGTAGCGGAGTCCACAACTCATTATCGAGACTGTCAATGTCACAGTTAGCTTCTATCAGCAACATCGTTATCTCGTCATCGTTCTCCAAACAGCTCTGTGAGTGTGAGGGTAAAAGGAGCCTGCACGCAGGAGGGTGGAAAATTTTGAGTACATGAAGCAGGAATTATAAAACTAGAAAAGATGGGAAGGATTTTGTCGGCTACTGCAAACATTAGAATGAAAATAAGAATATTTTTCCCGGTAAACAATCCGGCAAAAATTCCATCAATCCTGCCAACCCACCCTGATACCTGATGAATGGGGGTGATCCTATCGACGTTGTTGACGTTAGGGTTGACCCCTTCTTCAAGGAGCCTCCTGACCCCCTCCACATCCCCCAGAGCAGCACAGTTCAGCAGGACCAGGCCCGGGTCAAAGTGGGGAGAGGTCGTCTTCCGGCGCTTCTCAGGGTGACTCTTGCGGGGCGGTGCCGGGTCATCTGCAATAAATGGGAATCAGTTTCTAAGTTTCTAAAGACTTGAGCGCTATCAAATTAACAAAGGAATCTTGCTCCCATTCATCATTGTATCAGTTATAGTTGTATGTATCCTTGGTCCTTGCTACACCGTCACTGAGTCATACTGACGCACAACAATGCATAATATATAGATTGTATATAATAGGATCGTGTACCTGATTCTGTAGTCTGAGTGGTGCTCCATGCGTCTAACTGTGCCTTTCGTCGACTGTCATTTAGCTTCTTTCTCTCGGTAGCATTAAGTCCAGCAAGCTTTGGTAACTCGGCTATCAGTTGTTCATGAGAAAGCAACATAGGTCATCATATCCTCATGCTGCGGAAAGAAAACATGTTAGGCAAGTGGCAGATTTTTACAGTGCCTGGGGGTCCTCCACGAACGGAGATAAGTGCACTTAGGGAATACTTATGATCGATTTTAAGAGTGCTCCTAAATAATCTGTTCACGAAACTTGAGTTAGAAGATATTTCACTTATCTTTTTTCTTCTTAGGAACTTCCTAAATATTTAAGAAGACTTATCATAAACCCTTCCTAAGTCTGCGTTACACTTCATATTTGATGCGTGAGTCAAACGTGAGCTTAATTGAGGTCTTCCTAACTCACTAAGTGCACTTAACTTTCTTCTTAACTTCACTATATTTAGGTGCAACACTAAGGAAGCGGTTTTATCCTTCTTAACGTCTTCTTACTTGTGATCCTAACTCAGGAATGGATTCAATTTCAATCAAATAATTATTATATCGCCCCACATTGTTGAGTTAGAACAGTTTTGGAAATGTTTTCATAGCGGCGATAGGAAATCTATCTTAATTAACTGTGGCGTGACACAAAATCAATTATCCTTTCTTGGCCTCTGATTGGCTTGTACCATGCATGTGATCTGCGTTAGCTCATTCGATAATATGGTGGCCGAAGTGGCCATCAAGAATGTTGTGATAAAAATTTTAAAAGAAAAATTATTGTGAAAAAACATCTGAAAAAAATAAAATTTTAAAAAACTCAAACGAAATTTTTTTCGTTGGCCGAGATTGGCCATATACAGGGCGACATGCGCGCGCAAAATTCTCGTGCGCGCAATTTTGTACAGTAAATCGTCGTGTGGCGATAGCGCCCACTTATTCTCGTGTAGACATCGGTCAAGCTTCACTTTTTTCCGTTTGAGTTTTTTTGCCGATTCATGCTGTTCATTCAAATTTTAATGAAGAGAATGAATGGCACTTTGACGGGTCTCTCAGCTCGTACTTAAGTATCTAATACCTTGATGAATTCCGAACGAAAACCATTTTAAACTTCAAGACAATTAAAACGCCGTCATCTTAGGGATATTTCGTTTTTACAAATGCGATTTCATTTTCCCTTTAATTTGTAATTTAATTCAATACCAAAAATATAGTACCCAGTTTACAAGCACAGAAAGATTTGGAATTTTTTAAAATATAAAATTTTGTTTACTTCGAGAATCAAAATTAATTATATTGCTCCTTATTTACAGAATGCAATTATTTACTTGTATTATTATGTTTGTTCGTTTAGGTAATTATTTGAATTGTAATTTAATTGTAAAAGTTGTATAATCTTATGATGACGAGTTAAATAAAATTTAATGAAAATGACCTTAATTCGGATTCCACATTTGGATAACTAATTGCTTAATTACGCTTTGATGTTATACTCCTAGTTAGGCTGAGACAAGTCTATTGGTGGACAACTATCTCCCAATTTGAAAACTGTGGTCTGTTTTTAATGTTTATTATCAATTATTTGATTATTTGAGTTTTTGTTATGATAGAATTTGACCTTGAACTTCAACTTCCCCTGCTTTTATGTTTTGAACAGAATTTTACTAATCACCTCATTGGCCTTTATTAGACCGGTCCTTGATTAAGACCAAGTGAATAGTCGCCCTAAAGGCCGGTTAAATTGCAGCCAGGTCAATTATAAATGCCACATGCCTTATCGACGCTTATTCAACTGACCTTTTTTCAAGAAGGATTCAATCCATCAAGTGATGAAGGAATTTTGTTACAGTAGTAGTTACAGTTTAAATTTTATTTTATCGTAAATTTTCTGATGACCACTGGAAAAAATTGTTCCAAATGGTGGGTTCAATTTTTTGTGTGATTTTGTTCTAGGGGCCGGTAGAATAAGGTTTGCGTGTTTCTCCACTTTATTAAATTTTAGAATTTAGATAATATGAAAGTTCAGGTCAAATATCAGATGTCAGATTATCTGTGTATTGGTTCAGGGTTTAATGATCTAGGAGGATTTTTTGTGTAAATGATGAACAGATATTAACTAGTGAAATGTGAATAAGATTGATAATTATAAATTTGCATGGTATTGAATTATTCTACTTTAGTCTAAGCAGTAAATAGTAGTTTTGCATCCAAATACCGACTTGGAAATGAATAGCCCGAGAGACAAGATTAGAAATAATAATATATAAGTTGTATTTCGTATGACAGATATCCATGATTGTATTAATTATTTGTTAATTATTTATTTTATTTGTTCTATCATTACTACATTTAAATAGACATACTGACTTACTGAATTAATTTGCTGTCTTCATTTGACCCTTTATTCATTTGAGATCTACATGATGAATGAAATACCATTAATTTTGTAGCTGACAAGATTCTAAGTTCAGTTATCGATTCCAATCGATAAGTTTAATACCTCGTTCGTCGCCATTTCTCTAGAAATATAATATAGATTTTTCCATCCGTCTCTATTTTTCCTCCACTTAACCCAATATCTTTGTATAGATAAGGCATGTCGTTTCTGGAAGAGATATCTAGGATTACCACACCAGCTCCTTCTATTGACCCTGAACTTGTTGGATTTGAGGATGAAAGCTCTTTCATATCAGCTAAAGCTACGGTGAGTTGAAGTAAAAATGTGTGTCTTGCTTACAATCAAAAGATCAAAATCAAAAGTCGAGAAGTTACCTTTTCTTTCCCTAGATTTCTGATTTTATTCACGTGATAATTGATACTTTGATATAATCATTAGATGCATTTCTCACCATCTTTTCCCATCCTAGGACCGTCCTTACCACATCATGGACGATGCTGATGTGGGAGAGCCCACCTCTCGGGCTGAGCTCTTCGGTGATGCTACTGAGGAGGATGTAGATCTGGATGCTGCAGAACTGCTGACCAAAGGTCTAGACAGTCACATTGTGGATGATGATGCCTCAGATGAAGACATGTCAGGTAGTGATGATGATGTCTCATCTGATGCCAGTTTCGATGAGAATGGCAAAGTAGTGGAGAGTGATGAGGAACTTGGTAGTGCTCAGGATTCCGGGGGTGAAGGATACAACACCGGTGATTCTGATGATCTGGATCTTGAGGATGAGGCAGATGAAGGTGAGGAAGACGGAAACGATTTGAAAATGCTTCATCAGAATAATGTTGAGTCTGAGGAGCAGAAACGAGTTGCTGTAAAGTTCCAAACAACTGCGTGGGACAAGCTTGTTCAGCTACGGCTAAAACTCCAGCCGGCATTACAAGAAATCTCCAAACTACCTCCCCCTGAAAAACGATCGAAAGTGATGTCCGGCGATGTGTCTCAGTCTCACCGAAATAAGATCATCACGAACATTCAGAGTGCTTTGGATAAGCTTTGCGATCTTCAGGAGCAGCTGTTTGACATGAACGATGATGTCAAATCTGCGTGGTTAGGTAAGAAGGTGGTGGGTGAAGACGAGATTCCATCTGATACGGATGAAGAAGAGGACGAAGAAAAAGAAGATGAAGAGAAAATATCTCGAGTTGCAAAGCGGAAGAGGAAACAGAATTCAGATTATTATTTCAATCTGGAAAGGGAGAAGCAAGAGAAATTAGAGACCTTGAAGTCAGACATAATCATGAAATGGTACGAACAGACTAAGGTGGTTGCGAAGAAGTCGGCGTTCATGAATAAAGAGGTGACAGTTTTAGATCAAATCAACCACATTCTGTCCAGCAAAGAAAAGCTGCTAGACCGAACTACTCAGAACCGAAGTTCCACCGAGGTCTTCGGGGAAGCTGGAGTGACTTCTCATCCGTATGTTTTCAACGACGATGACTTCTACCAGCAGCTGTTACGAGAGATAATCGACAAGAAGATGGGGAATATCGATACGAATGAGCCGGAAAATATGGGAAAGCAATGGATGGAGCTACAGAAATTGAAAGTCAAAGCAAAGAAAAAGTCCGTTGATACTAAAGCCAGCAAAGGTCGGAAGTTGCGCTATGATGTCCATTCGAAGTTGCTCGGATTCATGGCTCCTGTAACGACTGATACGTTGTCAGATGAGCGGCAAAATGAACTTTTCAAGTCATTATTTACTTCTAAGTTGTAGCCACTTACCATGGCACTAAACTAGGGTTCTGTAAACTTTGATTTGGATTTATCTTGGCATAACGATTAACCAACTGATTGATAAACACTAACAGACGTGCATTTTAAGCCTATTTCAAGCATCTTTGTTGCTTTTTATTCTGTATTTAAGTCCTTTAAATGTCGTCATGAGTTTCTGTGTATTAATCACTGCTTCATGATATCACATTTGAATTTCGATCATTATGATATGGCCTTTTTAGAAATATTTGCTTTAATTTAAATAATTGCCCGCCATTATTGCTGATAATTGAAAGTTTAATGCTGATATCGAAATATTAATGCTGATTTTCATCAGCATTAATTAGATAATTATAACGAATTACTTATCCAAAATTGATTTAATTCAAATTTGAGGACTATGCTGTAATTCCTCCTATCATGAATATGACATAACAAAGTAACCGTCTTGAGAGGCGATGGTCAATCGGCAAACTCCCCCCATAACACGACCAGCCCCTAAAGTCAAAGTTCCCGAGGAAGTGCCAAAGGCTCCCACTAACACATACGAACGAGTTACATTCTTTGGCGGAAGGGTCTACAAGCAGCTAACAGCCAACAGATTCCGTATTCTTGTCGTTGGAGCATTCCCCTTTGTAGCCTACATCTGTACATCGTTCATAGAGTACCAGAGGAAGCGGTATGAGTTCAGATTGCAGCAGTCGACTTTCTTCAAGAATTCCATTGCTGCGATAGCAAACAGTCCTGAGATTAGGGAGAATTATGGTAAAAACATAAAACTGAAGCGAGCAAGTTTCTGGACTGTCTCTTCTGGATTTGTTCCTTGGGTTGGTGATTTAGTGATATGTGGCTTGATAAATTTTATTAGCAATTCTGATATAAATTGCTTTATTGACGCTTTTATTCATTAAAACCACTTCAAATTCATGCCGAATTTCAGACCCCCCGACCCTCCACACTTAACCCCTATATTCACCTACTCTGAAGAACTTCTTTTTCAGATCAAAGAACGTCACGTTTGGTTGGGATTCTCTGGAAATCTACAGGAAGGCTGGATCAGAATGGGACTACGACGAACGGACTTTGTTCTCAACAAAGATGTTTTCAAAACTCTTGGAAAACAAATAGATAACGAATTAGTTCAAGTTCTGAAGGATTCCATGGAACTTTCTAATGAAAAGCTGTCTGAGGGGATTTCGGATACTGATGAGACGAATACTGGTAAAGAAACTGAAGAAACGACCTCTACACCACCAGCTGATGATGCTGATGCATCAGCTGACAAGGTACTGCTATCTGAGGAAGGTTCAGGCAGTGATGCTGCGAATGCTGGTGAGTCAGGAAGTATCACTGAGGAAGCAACTCCCAAATCTTCTGAATCTGATGATCAGGGAGCTGAGAAAACTTCAGCTGATGAAAGTACTGCAGATGTGAAACCGCAAGAACTGACTGCAAGAGAAATCATGGAACAGAAGCTTATAGCCAAGGAAATTCGTGATAAAACTCAATCCGATGCAAGTCAAGAGTACTTGAGAAAGGTACGTGAATTATACCCGCAATTGTCAGAAAACTTCAGTCAAAACGATCTGGAGCAAGCCATAGCACTCCGAAAGGACCGGTTACTGATGGGACAGGCGTTTGATAAAACGTGGGATCTACTGTCCTTGTCAATACACCCTGATTCCAAGGCTCAGGACATCCCTGTGTATGTTTTGTATGATCCTGAAGAGAGTTATGTCGATCAGGGAGACTATGTTATTGATACTAGTTTCTTGTCGATCAAACGGAAGGAAGCTCTGCAGACTGAGGTGGTTAAACGGGAAATTCCAGCGCAAACTCATTGAAGGAAATAGGTTGATAGGTTTAATTATTCTGTCATGAAATTAATTTATTATGGTGATCACTGTGATTCAAAGTTTGAATTTTAATTTTTGGATATCAGTTTGGAAAGAATTTTTGTACATACATTGCTCTTTTTTCTATGCTTTCAGCCTTATGTTTTCATTCATCAATGATTCCAATTCAATTCAATAAAATTTAACTACCAGGGTTTCATTTAGAATACGTTTGAATCAAACACCATGATTTGGTTAACTTAACTAATCGATTTTACACTTCCCCATAGGTTTTTTAGATTATGGTCCATAAAGTTCCCCCTCTGTAAATCTCCCCATCACGATGCTGACAAGACACATCCCTGTTTCTCTCCTCTTATGTCTGATAATCCTAACCCACCACACCACTCACTCCTTCCTTGAAGACATCACCACCAAGCGGATATCTTCCTTCATGAAGAAGATCGGCCAGGCGTTCAGTGACCTTTTTCAGTGCTCGTACAGTTGTCCTAACGGCGGGTACCCCATTCCCCGACCTGGCTACGTGCCAACATCTAACGGGTGTGGAACGGACTCGACCATGTTCACTAAAGAACTCGGCAAGTTCCTGCCCTCAGTAAACGAGTGTTGCTCAGCGCACGATGTGTGCTATGGGAGTTGTGGGATCAGTAAAGCAACCTGCGATAACAACTTCAGGAAGTGCTTGAAGGATGTCTGCTCGGTTGCTAAGGAGGTTGCTAGGGCGGTGGGCAGTAAGTTCGATGTCAAGGAGATGTGTGAGGCGGCTGGGAACAGTCTGTACACGGTGGTGGCTTCGACTGGCTGCACGGCGTACAAGGCGGCGCAGGGAGAGGCGTGTTTCTGTACAGCGAGTAATCCTGAGTTGTGACTAGAAGCAGACAATCATTATTGAAGGATAACTGCCGAGAGTAAGGAGTCTAACCGTGTTTCTCAGATCACTGCAATACAAACGAGTGCTCACGGGATTGTATGCAGCATGCCAGAGATGGTATAAGCTGGATAACGCTTATCAGGAGTAATTGTTGAATCATGCGAATTGAATGACAATTTTATTTATGTAGAGCTTGGTTTATTTCACGAGAACGTTTAGTTAGAATTATAATCCTGTGATACCCAAACAACTTTATTGACTTTGGATCATGTTTTGTTTAGAAAAGAAGATGCAAAATGTCGCTTATATTACCTTTCAGTCTTTGGCTTGCACCATGGATTGGTCTTTAGCTTGTAATTATGGATTGTGCTGGAGTACTGATTTTTACCATCAATCTTGAACTCTCGTTATAGCTTTCAATAATGACAAAAATGAGGGAAAATATTATTGATAATATGAGTTTATACCTAAAGTCCACGATTTTACAGCCTATTTGAGATTTTCGAATAATGAATATTTATAATATTGGTTATGTTAGTTATTATTGATGTATTCAAATGATTATGGTATTTGCGTCATAACTAAATAACGATTCTAGAATCATGCTTTCACAATGTCACAGCCCACAGGGGACCATTTTTTCAATTTTTACCCTGAAACGTCAATACAGGGTGCCAGTGTGTAGATAACTGCTGATTCCCCTGCCTATAGTATCCTTCATTCTGAGAAATCTACCGTCAAAATTGTGTTCTTAAACAGTTCAACTCAACTTCCCTCACTGTAGCATTAGCAATGCAGAACGACGAGCTAATCTGGCAGAACCTGAACCAGGACTTCTGTTCGTACAAGGTCCGTGTGAAGCAACAAAACCAGTCCTTCTGCAAGAACGAGAACAATGTGACTGGGCTGTGTAACCGACAGTCGTGTCCCCTGGCTAACAGCAGATACGCAACTGTCAGGGAGGATAAAGGTACTACTCTTCAGTCTTAAATAGACGGGGGTGGTGTAATAACTGTCCCCCTGTGTATGTTTTCCAAAAATGCCGTAAAAAGGGGGTTTCAAATAAGTGGGGGGTGACTTTGCATCGAATAATTCGATGTGATTTTGATAATTTTTCATTTGAAGAAAAATATTAACAATCTATAAACAAAACTGGACTGTTAACAAGTCAAATTAAGGAATCAAGTACAAAACGGTTGCTTGTAAGCTGAAAATTCTAACAAAAATTGTGAATTTTGATCGGTTTTATAGGTATGTCTTTTCAAAATTTTCAAAATTTCTAAACGGGGAGGGTGTTAAATAACTGTCCCCCACCGTAGTAAAAATCCAAAAAACTGCAATCGTCTCCCCCCCGTCTATTTGAGACTGAAGAGTATAAATACTATGTTGGTGATCGGATGGAAATAATTAGCCGTTCTGTTGCTGATTCTTCATAATTTCTTTTCATCTTCAGATTTAATTCTATAAATGACACTCTTGGTACATATACCTTTCTCGTTCAACGAGATAACCTGCATGTAGAGTGTACTACACTATTAACTACATGATACCTATGCAAATTACATGCCAATGCTTGGTTTTATTTGTAATTCACCCTGCCTGTAGTCACACATACAAACTCGGTGATCTGAAAATCACCCCCCGCTCGCCCCGCTCATTTTCAGATCACCGAGTTTGTATGTGTGACTACAGGCAGGGTGGAAAAAAATCTTTTCATCTTGTACGGAATAATATGATGTTTTTGAGTAGATTTCAGAACAATATTTAGACTCCTGCCTGAGCTTCGCGCATTTATTAATTTATTGAAATTCCCTATCACCAGGAACTATTTTGCTCACATCATTTCATTGTCAGGTGTATGTTACCTGTACATGAAAGTGATAGAACGAGCCCACACTCCCAAGGAAATGTGGGAAAAGATAAAACTGCCGCGGAACTACGAGAAAGCCTTGGAACTGGTTAGTCCTCGGTGTGGGAGATATCATTGCACTGCTTGCAATGACTTTTTCATAATGAGTCACTGAATGTTTCTTCTTGAAAAAGTGAAAAAAAATTTAGAATATGTTATGTATTCGGAACGAATAACCGATCGTTTGCATAGCTCACATTTTTTCAGATTGATAAGCATTTGATCTACTGGCCCAACTTTACGATACACAAGTGTAAACAGAGGTACACTAAAATAGTTCAGTACTTGATCAGAATGAGGAAACTGAGGAAAAAGAACACGAAGAAACTTGTATCACGTGACTTGAAGGTAAAATTTATTAACATAAATATATTTCATAAAATTTCAACGAATTGTGACCCGAATTCTCCATAATTGATTCAAAACATGACGAAAACGCGACTTTGGTTATAATCAAAGAATTAATTGCACTTTTAGTGTCTCCGGATTTCAGCAGATTTTTCCCTCAAATACTCATCTGTGAACTCTCCTCCTCCAGATGGAGAAGCGGGAGTCACGCCGGGAGGCTAAAGCTCTGGCAGCAGCACAGCTAGACCAGTCAATAGAGAAGGAGTTACTGGAGAGACTGAAGAAGGGAACGTACGGGGACATCTACAACATTCACAAGGATGTCTTCGAAAAGCTCGTAGATGAGGTTTGTTCTTACCTTTCAAAAGTCGGTACTCCGGGTACTCGTGAGTACCGGGAAATTTTTTTGATCTACTGGGAAATTTTCTGGAAATCTGAAATTTTCGAAAATTTTGATCAATCACAAAACTAAGTGGCAACGAATCTTCCCACTCCCAGTGAATCTTCCCACTTCCCTGTAGTAAGGAATCTTCCCACTTCCCAGTGGCAACGAATCTTTCCACTTCCTGGTAGTTAGGAATCTTCTCACTTCCCAGTGGCAACGAATCTTCCCACTTCCCAATGGTTAGGAATCTTCCCAATTCCCAGTGGCAACGAATATTCCCACTTCCCGGTAGTAAGGAATCTTCCTACTTCCCAGTGGGAACAAACCTTCCCACTTCCCAGTGGCAATGAACCTTCCCAATTTCCAGTGGCAAGGAATCTTCTCACTCCTTGGAACTAACTTACTAAGGAATCTTCTCAATTCTAAGTAACTAGGAATCTTCCTAACTTCCAGTGGCAAGGAATTTTCCCAGACCCCAGATATAAAGTTTAATAGAGCTTTGGATGCTCTAAGATAACGATGCTCTAAGATAACGATGTTTCTATCTACTTGAAACGTCTGGTTCGCTGGGGGCTGCCGCCCCCAGACCCCTGCTCACAACTGTTGAACTTACGTTCATATCAGTTGACCATGCCATTATTCTCAAAATTGGCAGCAGAAATCTTAAAATGACGATGTTCCTATCTACTTGAAACGTCTGGATCACTGGGGGCTGCCGCCCCCAGACCCCTGCTTACAATTACTGTTGGACTTAAGTAGTTAAGTTTATATCAGAGCATCAGGATTTGTCCATGAATCATTCATATCTTGAATATGATGGAAAATATTTGCTTTCGATGGACATTTCGCGAGCGAAGCGAGCGGTCCACAAAAAGCATAAAAATTTGATTTGGTGGGAAAAAATGTGGTGAGTACCGGGAAGAAAAATACTTTTGAAAGGTAAGGGTTTGTTGGGAGTCCAGTTTTAGGGTAATATACGACATACGTGTTTGATAATTGAAATTGTTAAGTATTGCACAATTTATTAAGACCGTTCAGGCAATAAAACATAACCTGGTGCCATAATATATGGAGACTTAGGCAGCGGCAGTTTTGGAAGGGAAACTTGGCAATATCAATATCAAGGAAATTCAATATTGTTTGAAATATATATGAAATCTTTAATCTCCCGGCAAATTGATCTGAGCATTTAGTTGATGCATTTCGAGTGATGCATTATAGGTGATGCATTTTTTAAATTTTTAAAAATCATACTGTATAGTGTATATTCCATCAAATGAGGGGCAAACAAATAACAGCATATTTCAAATGTCCTAATCAAAGTAATAAAATCAAATAATGTTCATTTACAGTCGACTAGTAGAACAGCAAAACTACCAGGATCAAAATAATCATGAAATCGTTTGTAAATCTATCAGGGCAAAAACTCTTTCCGTCAATCGTAGTGCTCCGATTTATTCTGTTTCCTGAATAACTACAGGTATAATTTTCTGTGGGGACGCAGTAAACACTGCACTTCTCCCCAAAGTACCCATCTGAACATTTGTCACACTCCACGCCTCCCCAATTCCCATTGCATATCCTCAGTCCATCCGCTGAACAGTTGTATCTTCCGGAAACTCCAATGCATTTCATGGTACATTGGCCCTGCGGATATAAATTCTCGCGACATTTGTCGCAGGTAAGTCCTTCGAATGGATAAGGACATCGATCACAGAGCTCCCCGTCCAGTTCCCGAGACACTGTTTCAATCCTGCCTCTGTGCAGGCGTACCTGTTCTCCACTGCTTCACATCGGACATTGCACTTACCCTCGGGATAATGATGTTCTATGCAAACTTCGCAGTTTTCCCAGTCTTGTTTCCTGCACAAATCTTAAGTCCGTTCTGGTTGCAGGTATAAATGCCCTCCTGTGATTCACAGTACTTTTTACATCCCCTTCCGAAGTAATTCTCACAGCAAACCAGTTTAATTTTAAGCCTTACGAAAGAATGTCCAATTGGCATAGTTTCATCCCATGTGCCATCGTGAAAGTATAACATTTTCTCCTTCCATCGGCCATTGCCTTTTATTTCCTTTAAAGGCAAATGAAGAGTAGTATAACTTAGAAAAAGAAAGTGATTATTTTTATATTTATGATAAACCTCCATCGTTAGGAACATTTCTTGGCCACTTTCTAAAAGGAATTCGTTATTTCTAAGTCTATCATTTAAGTCGTGTAACTGCACAACTTCGTGGTCGGAACAGTTTTCCACAGCAATGGGTCTGCACCACGCCAGCCTTGACCTTATAGTCCTTCTGGAATTGTACACCGCAACGTTCGTGAAGAATAAGTCGCACCCTGAGCTGTGCTCGAACTTATTGCAGTTGATGTCAGAGTAGTATTCCATGAGGCTAATGGAGGCGCTTCCGATCCTAGTACCTTGAACGTGGCTCGCCGGTTGCTGGGAGAAAATAATGAAAAAGTTTAGTTTTTGGAGTCTTTGAATGATGGATAGTTGAGGGAAATAAGGCACCTATCTTCCTTATAGGTTAGTTACCGGTCAAGGATAGACTTATGACTCATTGGTTGCTATTGATGAATTTAATTGATTCAGTTCAATTATTGATCATCATATTATCTCATTATCATTTTTGATTGGGTAGCTCGCTGTAAATTGGGCGGTAGATACAAACTTTCTTATGAAATTTTCACTGAACTGAACTGTTATATTGAACGTTCAACTGACCGATAAGTTATAAATGAAATAAAGTCATTACTCATCTAGATTGCAGCTATTTCAGTCGATCTGTAATCTATATCCATTATCCAACATTCACATTGTTTGCTAGGTCTGATAAGATTTTAATATTCCTTTTGTTTATATCTTTATTCAGACCAAGCATTTACTCTTCAATGCATTTTCTAAAGAATTCAGAACCTACCAGTGATAGCAAGAGAATTACTAGTGGGATAAACCTTTTTCATCCATTACACCTGCAGGATTTCAATTGTCAAGCAGGATGTTAAGGAGAATTTCTGGTCACTTAAATACATTCCTGTACAGATAGATATATCAATAAAAACAATGAAATCGTGACCTCAGAGCTATCAGCTACCAAACTTAAAAAGTTGGAATTAATAATATTATCAGGCAAAATTATTCATCGCCCTGATGCTAAATTTAAAATGAAGTAATAACAGTTTTGATTGAAAACAAAATTTTCGGTGTCAGTATAATGAATTTATTTGATTTCACGGCAAATCGCGATGGTACCTTGTTATTGGACAAAATTATCACGGACTTTAGTTTCACGAAACCAAAATTTCATTGACATTTATATTCACAACAAAGATTTTCAACAAAAATTTGAAATTTTCGGCTCGATTCTTCCAATTTTCTTGAATACTTCGATTGAAGATTTTTCAATATTTTTCGTAAATTAATGATGAATTTCCATATCACAATTAAGCATCGTATCATATTGGGCTATATTTTTTGGGCTATATTTTTGGAATCACTGTTTTGTTTGGAATCACTGTCATACACCTGTGATTTGAATAGCAGTACAAAGTGAAGGATCCTTTAGCTCCTGTTTAGATTCTACTTTCAGTGAAAAATAAAATTGTGGTTTACGGATGAAGAAGTAAATTTGAAATTACCACTACAATGAAAGTATTCTTCGAGTTCAACATCAGATAAAGCAAGTTTAATAAAATGTCTAATCGAAAATAACAATCGAAATCCCTTTCAATTGAGCAATTGCTGAGTGAATTAATAGGTTAATAGTGCCGTGCTTTGCATGGAATCCTGAAGCATACCAACATGGGAGTTTCTAATGATGAGAACAAAGGATTTACGTAACAAATACGTAAATACTTTGTGCTCATGTTAGAAGCTTTGGTTTCTCCGTTTGCTTGACTATTTAATAACGGTTTTAAGTAGCTCTGTAGACCATGAGGTGCCATAGACGTCATGGCTCATGGTGCGCGTATAGATTGAACATAGTTCACAAGCCACATGGGGTCTGCATGAAATCAGAAATAATAATTAGCAAATAACTTATACCCTATAAATTAATGCTCAATTACAATGTTACAGCTTGGTGGCCAAAAACTTATTGGCCCATATCTTGATGACATTTTAAGCAGCCCCAAGACAAAAACACAATATTTTGGACCATCTCAACCGCCCCTTTATACTTTTATACTGGATGGCCCAAAAATATCTGGACGCATTAATTTAACCGACCGTCTTCACCAAAAACAAAAATTCATTTGTTCTCATTAATTAGTGCCTAAGGTATGACATAGCATAGGCCCGTTAAACTTTTAGTTCTTGGCTGGCAACCTGGTCCACTGTTTATGAACAGAAAGAGTCAGCAGACTGCTACTTTTTATATTAGTATTCTGCAATCAGTAAGATAATTTCCCGCTTTTTATATACTGCATTCAATTATTCTAAGGCAAAATATCATTAAATATAAATTGTCGAATAAACAGAACTCTCCTCTCCCTCAGGAAGTTGAGCAAGAGGAGGAAGAAGAATCTGAGTTTGTGGAGGACTTTGACGAGAGTGACCTGGAGGATATCGAGGATTACGAGCTCGAGATGGAAATGGAACCTTCTACCTCGCGGAAAAAAGTTAAAATAACGCAATGATGAACTTTTTATGTGATTTTTAATCCGCCACGGAACTAAACTGAAGATTTTCGTGCTCAGGACGTGTCTTTTTACCCAGGGTTTTATTTATTTCTGAGTTAGGAATTTTATGATTGATTTCAGTTTTTTTGATATGTTCGCGGTCAAGTTAACTGCAACCAGAACAATGTTTGTCATTAACTTATATAACCGTTGTCCAACAGCAATACAAAAAGTAAACTTCTTCAGTTCTTCATTTATTGCATGAAAATGGTAGTTTATTAGGTAAGGTCAGGCTTAATAAATTCCTGATTCCAACTGTCGGCTTACCTTATCCTGTTGAGATGCTACTGGTCCTCTGCTTTCCATTTCCGAAGTGTTTAAATAATTTGCAAAATAGATAAATGATTTGTCACTCTAATCTCGATCTATTTAATCTTTAAATCTCTATCCTCAATTTTGCATAACATTCCACTTCTCCCATTAGCACAGCGTATGATTGGTCTCCACAGATGGTGTCTTAGATCCCCTTTCCGTAAGCAGTTGACATGCAAATACCTCCAATCTGCTCCTGAGCATGAAGCAAAGCTCCCGAATACCCCAAAACCTCAATCCACCCCCTCCAAGCCCCTTCCTACACCACCCAGCTTTGCTGCACCCCAGCTCGTGAATGCAACAAACTCAGTCCCTTCTACGTCGTGCAGCAAGAATTCCAAACTCTCCAATCCGAAACTTCAGAGTCTCGTTCTTTCGAACTTCCCCAAATCACAGCTTTGCTTTGCGTACGGTTCCAAAATACTCCATCAGTTGGAAAACCTGCCGGATGCTTCCACCATGACCGATCTGATCTTTGTGGTTAAGAACACGAGGCAGTGGCATGAGGAAAACATGGCAAAGAACAAACACCACTATTCCCGGTTGATGCGGATGGTAGGGCCGGCTGGTATTAGTGTTCTGCAAAGCACTAAACCTTACTGCTTCTTTAATCCCTTCGTTGAGGTTGAGGGAGTCCTGTTGAAGTATGGTGTAGTGGGAGAGTCTCATGTCCTAAAAGGTGAGGCCTAGTTTTCTTCCTATAATTATAGAGATCCATTAGCCAATCGTATTTTTCAAATAAAATTTCGTCTAGTTGCTGATAACTTCCAATAATATTAGTAATATCGTTTTCTGAAAAGCTTTCTAATCTCGTGTCTCACCTTGACAGATCTGCAACAATGGGATACACTCTACATCGCTGGTAGATTGCACAAACCAGTCCTCATATTGGACATGGACCCTGCCTTCAAGTCACAATACATCAAACTCAACCTAAGGTTTGTAAGTTTGAACAAAGTTACCCAATTCCTCGATAATATACTTCGCTACATCTTTTGCCAAACTTCCTGAGTTTCGTGTTAAATAAATCGCTGCAAAATGACTTTGGATTGTATTTTGCATTATTAATTCCCTGCCCCTACCTCAGGTCCGCTCTGCACGCTGCCCTTCTCTTCCTGCCTGATCGGTTCAGTGACACCCAGCTCTTCTCTGTCATATCCCGGATATCCTACTACGGAGATATCCGGATGTATCTCAAGCTGGAGAACCCTAACAAGGTTCGCAACATCGTGGAGCCGAACGTTCCGCACTTCCGGGAACTTTACGAGCGGTACATCGACGAGTCTCCGTTTATCGAGAGGACAGACTACGGGTATTGCCAAGCTCCAAGGACTGAGAAGAACCTCTACAAGATGGAGCGGTATCTGCCGCCCAAGCTGCTTTATCTGCCGGAGGGGAACATCCATCCCAAGTCCCGGGTCTTTAAGTTCGATAAGAACCTCGATCCGAAACACCAGCTCTTCAGGAAGGTAGCTGCAGGAGATGCCCGGTACTGTGAGGAACAACTTCGGTTGATTATTATGTGGCCTTCGGTATTCCAGACTTTCAAAGGGCTCCTTTCGGCTGGCGTCGGTAAATCATGGAAGTACAGTGCTGCAAAACTGAAGAAATCTCAGGCGGGAAATGAAGCAGCGAAAGGTAGCAGCGTGGTGAAGTTTAAGCAGTCCGAAGTGGGCAGTTTGATGTCCAGTGACTACCAGAACTACAAGCACAAGGAATCGAACATGGATCCGAATAACAGGAAAGCCTTCTTTGCAATGTGGTCCATGATGATCATCTTTATCATCTATTTCATCAACTTATTTGATCTGTGGGACAAATTATGATGTGATAAAGATTAGGCTGGATTGGAGAACCTTTATAAGTTTATGAGTTTCTGATTATCACTGATTTGGTTGATTGCTCAGGTCATTCTCTGTCTAAATTGATTTTTGAACTTTTATATAACATTTGAGGAAATTTCTGAGCAAGTTATGAGTTATTATCAGAGATTGCTTAGTTCTACCACTCCAATGGTTATCATTAAAACAGAAACGTCTGCATTTTCAATTTCTTTTTCCAATAATTTATCCCAAATAATCTATCTAATAACTTACCCCAATAATCTATCTGATAATTTACCCCAATTCTTTCTTAATAACTTATTACGACTTACGTATCGTAATTTGATGGATCCATTGATCATTACATTTGCCTAGGAAAAGGAATGAGTAAAAGAAAGATTGATGAAGAAGAAGAAGAAGATGACGCAAACGGGGCATCAGCAGGTATTTTACGCCTGTGATCATGATTCAGCACATTCACGGTTTTGTGGTACCCCTTCCCCAGTAAAACTAAAAACTGTCTTTTTCGAACCATAAATCGCCATAATATGAGTTCTCCACCAAAAATGGTGAAATCTTGGCATAAGCCAGGCGACTGCCCCCTCTTGTGGCTGCAGTGAGGTCCCACTGCAGCCCTGATATCAGCCAGATTTCAGTATTGTCCCTTTTTAGTCAAAGTATACCCTATTTTGTACATCATTAATGGTGTTTTCCCATGGATGATTAAATTTCAAGGCATTCAGAATCCTGAAATGTCCGATTGAGTTTAAACTTTGCAGGCCATCCCTGTTAGATCCAAGTGAGATACTTAGACCTAAGTGCTAAACGAGTCGCGGAACTTCAAGATTCTTTGATTTCAGATTTTGCGGGTGAGGACGTTGTAGACGATGGGGAGTACGAGTGCGAGGATTATGACGAATGGGAAGACCCTGTGGAGGAGAAGGAGGAAGCAGCAGGCCCCAGTGGGAGCCGGGGAGGGGAAAGGTCTTCCGATGAGGAGTCAGATTTAAGAGAAGGCATTAATTCATTATAAAATTATCGGGCACATTGAGCTGATTTACGGTGGCGTGCCGAACTCATGCGTGCGCGGCTTTTCCGTGCGCGGCTCACTGCATGTCATTCACAGTTAGTGAGCCGCGCATATATGAGTTCGACACGCCACTGATATACTTTTATATTACTGCCGTGAACATTGGATTGATTACTTTGATATGGACTAGCTCGTGATTTGGCAGTGAAGCCCTACCGATGCTCTGGATTGTTCACACTTCACTGGCTGGATATTTATATCGGAAAAGTTCACACTCTGCACACTTCTTCAATATTGTAGAATTTAAGTTAATTATCTGCGACGAAAATGATTCAATGTTCATCGTAATCATATTGTAGGGAAGGCTTCCTGAGCTCGCAACGTGTTGGGCTGCGTGACGAGCTGTGAAGTGTCATTATTTCGTTAATTCGTTACACCTGCCGAATTTGATACTGTATTTGTTAACGTATTCATCCTAATATGTTGGGCCACATAACTCATATTCATACCCATTTTCCCATTAAATTTAGGAGGAATTTCTCAACGACCGAACAGTAATGATGTTGGGTTTCGGATTTCAGGGATGAGAATTTTTGAGTTGGTGACATTTTCTAAGTGCTTTCCATTAAAATCAAATTGTCACTCCGTGCTGTTCTGCTGTGATCTAAGCCGTTGCTTTAGAAATCTTCAGGTTTTTTTTCGAAAATTCAGAAATTGAAATGTCAGTGGCTCTTTGCAGTTACTTTCCGTTTCTTCGTTCTTTTGTAAAACCTGCTTCTTGTGTTTTCTTCCGTTTGTGCAGTGTGCAAATATTTTATTGGCCAGTATTTTCGGCATTTTGAGAATAGTTATAATATCATCATTATTTAAAGCATTTTTGATGATATCTATAAATGTCCAACCCGCAGACAGAAGTAAAATGAAGTTTCCCTCCTCTCGTACCACCCTCCTCCTGTCCACTCCTCCTCAGTCTCTCTGCTGGACAAAGTCACGTCTTCCTTAGCGGTCCCCTCTCCTCATCCTCCTCCTTTGAAACATGGTCCTCCTCCCTCTCCACTTCGCCCCCCACTCCCTCGTGGCCGACATCATCAGCTATCCAGATGGTGACATCAGGGACTCCTCACGTCGAAACGGAGCAAGTTGCTACTACGACAGAAGGAAAGGAGGTAGTTACTGAAGATGCGGTTACAAAGATCACAGAGGGAGTTGACCCAGTTCCTACCACTGAGTCACACAGGACACCCTCCCCCAACTCCAGCTACGAATTCCACCAGGAGGAATGTGGTAGCAGCTCGTGTGGTAGCAGGCCGTGTGGTAGCAGCTCGTGTGGTAGTATCGTGGTACTGGGCTACGTGTTGTGTGCCCTGATTGGCGTGGGAGTCATCAGCAACGTGGTGTTGTACCTGGTACACTGCCGAGCTAACCGTGACATCTCTGATCTGGTGCACGGACTGGTGACGTTGTCAGACACCGCTACTCTCGTCAGTCTCTTCCCCCTCGCGCTGTACCTCGTGATGCACGAGTTTATCTTCAGCTCACTACGGATGTGCGAGGTGTGGTGGTCCCTCGTGCGGTGTCTGGCAGCTCTCAACACCTACCTGCTCCTACTCCTTCCCACCGTGTGTCTGCTGAGAAACACCCCTCCTCGACCTCTGCTCATCCTGAAAACCTGCATTGCAGGAATCATCGTCCTCTTCTCCCTCCTCCCCTTGGCGATGACGTCATCACTACGTCGCCATGGTAACTTGGTGTGCCAGTCAACTGGTGTTAGTCCTCTGCAGATCATTGCAGATTGTACGCTGCTATTGTTGACAATCCTGGCTGGAGTGCTAGCTGTTGTCTCGGCAGTACTGTACAGGAGAGTTCAGGAGTATTTAGCTGTCCGACAAACGACCAAAGCTCCCAATAAAGGATCCCCCGACAAAGAGAGCTCCTCTCCTCCCAGCAAACATCGGAAAGCACGTGCAATTTCAGGGGTTGTCATGGTGAATTTAGCCCTAAAACTCCCATTTTATGTGGTAGAGGGTGCTGGACGTTACCAACTTTTATCCATGTCATCCACTGGCATTAACGTAGTTATAATTCTTTTTGTTATCTGTACCGGGATTATCAATCCTGTTTTATATGCTGTGTTACAGAGGTCACATGGCAAATTGAAGGAAGATTCTGTTAAGAAAACCTCTGATTCAAAATTTCCTTCCTGTAATAACATCAACACTGCTGTATAGTTGAAAAACTTCCAATAGTGCCCTAAGGGATCGTTCACATATTACTTAATCAATTTTTGGCCATTTTCAACCCCTTCCCTCGTGATCAAACCTAATCAAAGCCGGGGAGCCCCCCATCTCATGGCTAACCTCCCCACCCCCACCCCGCCCCTGACCTACTTGAGTAGACAATGAAGGAAATTTACATAATTAATACTTGAATGCTGATTATTTTTTAACTTGTGAAAACTTAGAAAATATTTAGGAAAATTTTGTAAAATATTGCTTTGGAGGCGGTTTTCTGAAAATTTTGCCAAAAAATACCAAGGATTTGCGGCAAAAATTGTGCCGAAAATTGGATACTTTGATTACGTAATCATTTGAAAACGCGCCCCTCCGGCCTCCCCCTAGATGATAACGTAATATGCAAACGATCCCTAACAAAGTTAATTCACAATTTCAAAGTTAAGAGACCATTAATAAGTCTTTTCTGTATTTGCCGCCCACAAATACAGACAATGGGCGAAATTCATGTTTGCATGTGTTTTCATATTGAATTCATTATTGTTATCGAGAGGATTTAGATGTGTATTTCAACTGAAAGCAATCTTAGATTATTAATGAATGATCAACCAAGTTCCAAAATCTATCAATCATCATCAAAAACGTTTTTTTCTCGTACAAGCTTGGTAGTGCCAATTCGTCATTTTTGTGTGTCCATGTTAAAGATCATGAGTCTCAGCTATTACTGGATTATCTGGACCCATTTCAGGACTAAAGATTGGTCTACTGGTGCGTGGAGGAGTTACGAGGTCACCAAGGGGAGAAAGTAGTAAGAAGAAAAAGAAGAAGAAGAAGATGAAGAAGAGGCCTTGGGATGAGCTCAGTGAAGAACAGCAAGAGAGTATCCTTAGAAACGCTAAAATACGACGGGATAGGAAGAAAGAAAGGAAACGCCTGAAAAAGCAGGAATTACTCTCTGGTAACGATTACGCAAAACCTGAAGCGAAAGATACAAAACCTGAAATAGAAAGTGCAAAACCTGAACTAGAAAGTGCGAAACCTGAAACAAAAAGTGCAAAACCTGTGACGAATGATGACTTTCCCTTACTTCACAGCTTTGCTGAAGGGGTTCCCAAACACCCCTTGGAAGAAGATTCCCGCCGTAATGATCATGGGAGACAGATCACCAATTGGGTAAAATGCCCGGATAGGGAACCTGTCGATACTGAAGCTTCTCGGAAGGGATTTGCACCTGCGCACATAGTGCCTCCAGAGGAGGGCACTGTCCCTGCCCCTGCCCCGCTGCCCATATCTGGTGGGAACTGTGGACCACCGCCTTTGACCATATTGAAGAAGGAGGGTATAACAGTTTTCGAGGATGTGGACGCTATAAGGCGGCTTCTTGTTCAGGCTGCATTAGCTTTACCTGCTTCCTCTTCTTCAGCAGCCACGGCCCATCCTATTCATGTTGAGAAGCTCTTCTTCAGAAATGGACGCGTTTTAGCCAATCTCGCGAATGATCGGGTCGGTTCTTTCGTTGAGCAGGCGCTGGCGGGAAGTCAGTTTATGATCGTGAGCAGCACCGGCCATGTTCGCATGGCTGTCTATAATGTGGACCATTTTATTGCAGACTGCCCTCCAGACACCTTCCTCTCGATACTGAGCAAACCTTCCATCAACCCTGGTCTTCCAAATGGTTCATTCTCCTTTGTATCTCGTGGCAGAGTTGTCGATGACCAGTGGGCCTACTATTTAGATGTGAGAATGGATGGTTACTTGTATCTCCAGGAGCGAGGATACCAGCTGCACATGCCAGTTGGGAAGGTTACTCTCTATCATGCTAGGAGGTGGAAGTAGCCTCCTGCTTCATGCGGGTCAGAGGGGTCTTCACGAGGGTCAGAGGGGTCTATTGGGGGAGTTATAGATTTGGAATGTACAGTTATATCTTGTATCACCGATATGATAATGGGAGTGTTTATAACCTTCTATTTCTTTTTAACCATGGCACTTTCTTTTTATTGGATTTGTAGCACGAAATTTCGGGCATCATTTTCACGTAAATTTAGAGCCTTTAAGTAATCATCATAATACGTCATCACTTTCGGCCATTTTAACCCCCCACTCTCTATCATCATATGCTGACGTTAGCCTTAACCAAACCCCCTCCTTGAAAAGACATCTTTAGTGAGGCAGATTTTCGCTTTAAATGTTTTATTGGCAACAATGGATTTAACAGTTTCATGAAGTAATAATTCAAAAGTAGCCACTTTCATGACTTGTTAAATGAGTAAAAAGCTATAAAATAACAGTTTTGAAATTGGAAATTTGGTTTTTTTGGAAACCCCCCCCCCCCCCCGGCCGATGACGTTATATGTGATAGCTCCCTTATAGATATGGAGCACACTGATTTTGAGCATGGTAATGGATATATTCTCAAACCCTTCTGACCCGGAATCGGGGTCAAAACATCAATGACCCTATCATAGTGACACCGGCCCTTTTGGCATGACACAAAAGATGCATGGAACATTGGTCGTTTGCAGAAGCAACAAAGAAGACCTCGGACTTTCGGCAGTGATTTCGGCACCTCATCATAAGCCGACGGCTCGTGTGTCAACGTGTCAAATCCCACCTGCACGTTTTGGAAGGAATGAAGGATCGAATCTGCTTCTGCAACGCAGTGGTCATTCCTTCCCGGACTACATGGGAGCAACTGGCATGGCTGACAATCCGACGAAAGCACTTCTCACTGCCGCAGTGACTGAATCCTGAAATCAAGTGTAAGATCGTCTTTTCTGTTTTGATGTGGCTTATAAAGTTGTTTTGATGTGGTTTATCTCAAAAAATGGATCTGTTACTTTTAACTTGACAAGGTTTTTGCCAGTAAATAATTATCCTAACTCTGGCAGTGCAGGTTACTTAGGTATTTTGACTAATAGTATAACTGTGCTGAACTTTAGGCAGGTATGGTACGATTCTAGGTTTGATTCGTTTACGCGACTAAGCAAATTTCCCAGATCATATCTCCCAGTTCAAAAATAATCCATCCCCAATGAATGGACATTCAAAATATGAATGAAATGAATTTAAAATGACTGTTAATCTCTTACGCATATGCGTACAGATCGCTCATTCATTTTAATGTGACATGCGTCTGTTTTTGCGCGCGCAATACTGAGTATACAGTTAACTTACTGTTATTATTTTAACTAAATTATTGGATTTAAGCACCTTCCATCCCTTCAGAGGAGGATGACGAGAAGGACACAGAGGATGTTAACTTTAACGACATGGTTCTGGACGAGGAGGCCCGCAGAGCAGTCAAATCCAAACGAGGCATCAAACACGGAAAGGAATACTCGGATAGGTGCGTAAAGCTCCCATCAAACTGTAGTACTGTTCAAGTGTATTTGTAGCAATGCTTCGCGCCATGGTACGTTTATATACATGGTAAATATATCGAATAAAACTCTAGTGAATTAAACCACCATTATTGAAGGGTTTTTAATGACAAACATTCACAACACCTGATCTCCCTATCTAGGTTGACGGAAGGGTTTAAGTTGTTGATGGGAGAAGCTAACTTGTGCGTTGCAAAGGAGACAGAAAAACTGCCATAAACATTTGCTTAGAGGTTTGACGTCCAGCGGGATCTCATTTACTTTTTAAAGCTTTTAAATTTCTCTAAAAATGCTTAGATACCAGTGAGTTCCATTTCAAACATGAATTGTACTTTCCAGCTGTGCGATTATTGATAATTATATTTTTCAGATTATCAGGAACATTCCCGACTCCCCGGCCCCCTATGAGACTCTCTCAGTTATATTCGAGGAGGAGAACGATCTGTACAAGTCCCTGCAGTATGGACTGGTATCTGCTCACCTCTGGCCCATGGACCCTCACAAATGGTAGGTTGAACTGTGTCCCAACATGTAGAACATAATCGCGCACTAATTTCCCTTGTTCATTTGTTTATGCAGTGTATTTAGAAATCCTTAAGCCACTGTTTAGAAAGTTGGGAATTATCCCACTTTCCCTGCCCCAGCTCTGCCTCCTACCCGGCTCTGTTCTAGGTATGGTATCACTCCCTGCCTCCAACTCGCCTCTGTTCTAGGTACGGTATCACTCCCTGCCTCCTACCCGCCTCTGTTCTAGGTGAGGTCTCACTCCCTGCCTCCTACCCGCCTCTGTTCTAGGTACGGTCTCGCTGAGAAGTGTACGGAGCTGAAGGATCAGGAGAACGAGAAGATCTGCATGGGGAAAGCGCTGAGGTACTCGCACCTCACCCAGGAACGAGGCTTCATCGAGGATATCCTCAGTTACTTCGTTAACCAATATATTAGGATCCTGAAATCTTCGCGGTATTGGCCAAATGCCAATACAGTGTGTGACTGAACGGTCAACTAGTGTGCTCATGATTAGTTAATATCGATGGGGGTGTCTATTAAATTCCTAATGAACTTCATAAGGCTGGATACTTAGATAAGGTCATTTTTCAATATAATATTTAGTCTCACTCTCGCTCGAAATATTTGCTAAGTTACGCAACACGATCGCGAAATTGCCGCATAAGCTTTTGAATCTGTCACACTATAATCCAAACAATTGTAAGATTTCTAGCACTGAAACACATCAAAAGTACCGAATAACTTTATTATTGGCCAGATGCCAATGCAGTGTGCGACTGAACGGTCAACTCGTGTGCTGATTGGTTCATAACGATTCATATTCAAGTATTCCATGTAAACATGGGGGAATCTATTAAAATCCTAATGAACTTCATTAGGCTAGATACTTAGATTTAAAGGTCATTTTTCAACACAATATTGAGTCTCACTCTCGCTCGAAATATTTGCTAAGTTACGCAACACGATCCCGAATTTGCAGCACAAGTTTTTAAATCTGTAACACTATAATCCAAACAATTGTAATATTTCTAGCACTGAAACACATCAAAAATATATCGAATAACTTTATTAGCTAGGGCTAATATTATATCGAATAACTTTATTAGCTTTGGCTCCGCAAACATTGGACACACTTTATCCGCATAAATTCAACCGATTGCGTAAAAAACTCGCAATCCGATTGCAAAGTTGTAGTCATCCATTATGAGGACTGCAAAGGGGCCAGTGCTTATATGAAAACCTAACGCTATTCATCCCCATTCCAAACCTCCACAACCTGTCTCCTCACTGCGAGACTGGAAAATGTTTACTGATTGCTCATCAGGCAAACGTTATAAGGTTATACATCGAAAGGATAGTAAAAAGAATCGGTAGAAAGTGATAAGTTAGGAGATTTACAGTTCTTTGGCTCTATTTGGTGTCATCTGGAGTATCAGCAAGTACTCAAAAGATTGAAGTTCAAACGATATAACTGATGCATGAGAGTTGTTATCAGAAACTTTGGAAAATCTTGTGATTATCGCCATCAGCTGTTTAGTGTCTCTACCCATACAAGTATGCAAGGTTTATTTGGGTTTTGTTGTACTGAAAGGGGAGAGAAAGATCCTTTGAGTGGTCTTGTCGTGTGAAATTTAAATTGGACGGACCATACATTCATGGGGGAACGGGACTCACGAGCATGGGAGCGCTCACCTCGGCCTGAAGTTCCCTCTCCTGCGCGTCGCCTGGGCCCTCGCTGGCCTGTCCCTCATTTATTAGTATTGAAGTAGTAGATTCATTTGTAAATTCCGCACAGGATGTGGATTATTTGAATCCGTCTAGGTCATTGCTTTTGCGACGAATGTGTTTATACAGCCAAAAGTTAGACTTATGACAATTAATCCTCGTAGAACCGTATCGCCTTACACAGCATTTTATTTTTAAGGTTTTACTTTTTTCCAACAGCTGAAACAGCCAATGACAGAAATCGGAGGATTCAAGTGTAATGAAGCCAGTGACAGTTAAGGAAGTTTAATCCATAATTCATACTTCATTCGCTACTCATTTAAGCATTTAACCCTCCCGCATAGTTTCCTTTATACGCTCGGCTGAATGAACCGTGTGGCTGTGTAGGACGCAGGTGAGAATTCACGCCCTTAGCACGATAGGCAGGACCTGGAATGGAACCTTCAACCACTCGATTTAAAATACGATGCCTTAACCACTGCGTTACCTGTGTATATGACTCTAACCATCACACTGCGCTGAGCAAGGGAGTCAGATTGATAAGTCACTGTCTATAGTTGTGCCAAAAGTAACTGCTTCAGCAAAATACGACTAGCGTCGCCACCCCAAGGATAATTATTCAATAAAAAACTGCCCTTTGAAACTGGGTTGACTGTCACGTCACAATATAATCAAAGGATGAAAATTATAATGTCATGTGAGAATGAGTAATTATAAGAAAAGGTAAGACTTGGTGAATCGATCTTATCACGCCTTGACCATACTGAAAGCTTAATTATCACAAATAGCGCTAAATATAACACAGTCAATTCTCTGAATCAGTCTAAGATTTATCAGAGCTTCAGAGACTCTGATAAATTTTAGACTGATTTATTCTTCAAATATCACTTCTACTCTGTGATGATGCTGAGTGGGTGTACGGTGAACTCATGCAGTGCACTAGAATACACGCTATCAGGCTGACAGATACACACAGTCCAGCAATTCGGAAAAGTGGACTCTACTCTACAACATTGTGATTTGTGAACTTTGTGAAGCCCAATGTATGGCAATGGAGCTTCTTCATTTTTGAAACTGTAAGTTTTATTTCACACATCCCTATTTCACAATGAAGGGTTTAGTAACGAGTAAAAAGTGTAAACCGTGATATTACGCACGAGTGGCCGAAGGCCCGAGTGTGTAATATCGCATTAAAAACCGAGGCCGAATTGGCCGAGGTTTTTATTGCAGAGCTTTGCACTTTTTACGAGTCTTACCTTTCAAAAGTATTTTTCTTCCCGGTACTCACCACATTTTTTCCCACCAAATCAAATTTTTATGCTTTTTGTGGACCGCTTCGCTCGCGAAATTTCCATGAAGAGCAAATACTTCCCATCATATTCATTATTCAAGATATGAATGATTCATGGACAAATCCTGATGCTTTGAGATAAACTTAGTACAACAGTAATTGTAAGCAGGGTCTGGGGGCGGCAGCCCCCAGCGATCCAGACGTTTCAAGTAGATAGGAAAATCGTTTTCTTACGATTTTTGCTGCCAATCTTTAGGCTAATGGCATGGAGAACAGATGCAAACGTAATTCCAGCAGCTGTGAGCAGGGGTCTGGGGGCGGCAGCCCCCAGCGAGCCAGAGGTTTGAAGTAGATAGGAACATCGTTTTTTTACGATTTTTGCTACCAATCTTGAGGTCAATGGCATGGAGAACTGATGCAAACGTAATTCCAACAGTTGTGAGCAGGGGTCTGGGGGCGGCAGCCCCCAGCAAGCCAGACGTTTCAAGTAGATAGAAACATCGCTATTTTTCGGATTTTTGCTGCCAATTTTGATGCAACTAGCATCTTAGCATGGCGAACTCCTAATTATATATGTCAAAATTGCATCCAAAGCTCTATCAAAGTCTGGAAATTTGGCAGATTCCTCACTACCGGGAAATAGGAAGATTTCTTACCACTGGGAAGTGGGAAGATTCGTTGCCACTGGGAAGTGAGAAGATTTCTTAGTACCGGGAAATGGGAAGAATCGTTGCTACTGGGAAATGGGAAGATTCCTAATTACCAGGAAGTGGGAAGATTCGTTGTCACTGGGAACTGGGAAGATTCCTTACTACCGGGAAGTGGGAAGATTCGTTGTCACTGGGAAGTGGGAAGATTCCTGACCATTGGGTAGTGGGAAGATTCGTTACCACTGGGAAGTGGGAAGAATCCTACTACCGGGAAGAGGGAAGATTCGTTGTCACTGGGAATCGGGAAGATTCCTAACTACCAGGAAGTGGGAAGATTCCTTACTACTGGGAAGAGGGAAGATTCGTTGTCACTGGGAAGTGGGAAGATTCGTTATCACTGGGAAGTGGGAAGATTCCTTACTACCGGGAAGTGGGAAGATTCGTTGCCACTGGGAAATGAGAAGATTCCTTACCACTGGGAATAGCCTATGCCCTTTTGAAAAAAAGTGCTCGGATTTTTCCGTTTCAGTGTTTTATATGTCTATTGGGTCATTACGAAGTACTGTGCAAAGTTTTGGATCGAAAAAATGAATTTAAATGGTTCGGCGGCCACGCCTATTTTTTAAACGAAATTTGGCCATATCTCAGCTACCTTTGGAGTAAAAATTACCAGAGAAACGGGCAAATTCTTATTTACTTGCTCTAAACGACACAATTAAAATGAATTGGACTCCGTTCATTTTCTGTGATTTGATTTGCTGCTGCAGCACGTTCATGCTGCTCTGCTTAACTTAATTAGGGCTCGCTCGCACTCCGCGAGTAGTCACGTGATTAGCCTGTACTAGCGCGAGTCACGTGGGTAGTTAGGGAGGTGGGAACTGCGGTGTTGTTTGTGTTTCGAGGATCCACGCAGTGTACAAGGCGGGATAATGTTTCGATTGCCTTATATTCCTACCTATTCCCGCACAGGATAAACTGACGGTTCAACAACATTAACATACCACGTTGAGCTTTGATAGTGATGTCATCTCGGCCACATTTAGTGGTATCCTGTGCATATTATTATTCGAATACACTCGAGAGTACTGTAACTGTAAGCTATCAAAGGTATAACGTAATATGGGAAAAGTAAACTGCATTCACTTTCAGTAAAAGGAATAAATGATTAATGAATTCAATAATTCAAAATTAAACGAGTATAATCCAAGTTCTAATCAAACATATTAAGATATTAAAGCTGGTAAGTACGTACTATAATTATTATCACTGATATGTACCCATTGTGCATGGGAACATTAAATAATTGACGCAATGAATGTCGCATAACTTTTCCGTTTTATTCTAATTATATAGTTACTAGCAGGCCCGTTGGGCCTGCTAAAACATAGCTCACTAGGCGGGGCTACGCCCCGCCTCACTCGCAGAATTCCAAAATTGCAATTCAAGTTATCAAGACAATTTTTCTATTCTTACCGCATTGGAGAATGAAAACAATTAATACATTTACGCCTGCTGCAAATTTTGAAATATGAAAAAGTTTATGAAGGAGCAAAATTTACAATAATTCGTTTGTCACTTTCAATAATGCTGTCCCATGAAGGCCAGTTTTGTCTAATTGCAATTGTACGACGAAGTTAGTTTAACTGCAATCTGAGAACCGTAAATGCTTACTGAACGTTGAATTGCGCATTGATTTATGCCAAGATTCCCAAATTCGCAATAATATATGCCATGCCAAATTTGATCAATTTGATTTTGCCTTGGTTAATCTTAAATTTCTTTCAAGAATTGCTCGATTAACATTATTTAGTTGAAACCATTTTAATCATTGATTTAATAAATTGACCGACCATTGCCACTGATTCATAAAGGGAATTCTATCGCTTATAGCCTCCCCGATGCCAGCCATACCCATTCCCTATATTTAGATCTTCAATTTTAAATGTAGAAGACAAGAAATTAACAAAAACCACGACGCAGCAGTTAGCAACGGATCAGAAAGCACTCGCATACAACTGATCATAACCTGCACGTGCAGTTTCCAGTGACCATGACAACGGCACCAATAAGCACATTTTCCCCGTTCGTTTCTCTTGATAAGTTGATATTTTCTTGGCAAGCTCAAATTTAAACTGTGCGCCCGCACAGACAAACATAATTCACATGCCATCTCCAAATTATATATAAGACTAGCAGGCCCGTTGGGCCTGCAAATACACAGCTCACTCGGCGCTGCTACGCAGCACCTCGTTCGCAAATTCCAATCCCCACAATTCAAATCAACTAAATACTTTTTACCGCATCAAAAAATTCCAACCGCATCAAAAGTTATGAAGCTCCGAAATTAAAACAGCATTAAACCGAAATGTACGCGCGCGCAATTAATCTGCACGTGCAATTCCCCCATTGCGCGCGCGTTGCCATGGGGCGTGACGTACAAAGAAAAAACACAATCTGCGACTTTATAAGTAAGATATGTACCCCTTGGTTGCAGGCTCTACCTTCAAATCATAATTTAAAACATTTCCTTGCGTTTGAAAATATTCCTATTTTAACGAGTTAGGTCGCTGCATAATTCGGTTTAATTACTCGTTAAAATTGCAAAACTCTGCAGATAACTTCGGCCTTCGGCCTCGGTTTTTAATGTGATATAACACGCAGGGCCTTCGGCTCGTGCATAATATCCCGGTTCCCACTTTTACTCGTTACTAAACCCTTCATTAAAAAGTCCTGTACAAAGTCTTGGGAGGTAAAAAAATGAATTTTAAACTCAGTTCAGCCACTCCTCCTTTTCAACAAGAATTTAGCCTATAATATTGGAACTTGAAATTTGAAACAAAGTGTAAATACGTGAAATACCTACTTATACCCATGAACCCATAAGCTTAATAACATGGGTTGAGTTAACAAGCTCTACAATCTAATATTATACACATATTAAATACCTATAGTTCATTATTTCAAATGTCAAACAAAACTAGATCTCATGCAAATGATTATTCATAAATCACAAGTCCTTCTTCACAAGGAATCTTCTGCAAATAGACGTTTTCATGAAGCGTGTGGAACCTCGTCTTTGTTAAGTTCAGCCATGAGACCCTGGCCTAGTTGTAAATTATAACTCATCTTAGAAGATGTGGCCTCTGTTGTTGTCCTTACTCCCCGCTCACAAGGCTGAGAATGACATAAATAGTCTGTTATAAGTGGTTTCCTGATGAGCCCACTATCTCTGCCCTAGAGCAATTTCTCAGGAGTGGCGGTATCGTGATGCGTACTTTTCTCCTCCTAACTTCTTGTAAGTGTTGGCGGGCTGATAGTAGTAGTGACCAACTCCGTCGTGTATCACTCTAATCATTTTGCTGTAGTGGCTGGCGTTGAAGTTGATCTCTGGCACCAAAAACTCATGATAGACTGGAGGTCGTTGCCCAAGCTGCCTAAACTCCTCGTCCTTGTCCAGGATACGAAGTACCATTGATACCCCCGCCTTCCTAACAGACGGGTCTGCATCTCCTGGTTGAAAAGAATTATTAAATCATTTATAAAACTATGGCAGATGGGCACCTTGCAATCGGCGCCGATCAGCGCTGATCAGCGCCGACCCACCGCCGATCAGCGCCGATCGGCGCTGATCAGCGCTGATCGGCGCTGATCGGCGCTGATCAGCGATTGATCAGCGCTGATCAGCGACACCGCCGATCAGCGCTGATCGGCGCTGATCAGCGCCGATGGAAAAAATCGAAAATTTCATCGGCGGTCGTCGGCGCTGATCAGCGCCGATCAGCGCCGATCAGCGCTGATCAGCGCCGATCGGCGATCAATCAGCGCTGATCGGCGAAATTGGCCGCCGATCAGCGCTGATCAGCGCTGATCAGCGCCTACCAAAACACCTGCATAGGAGCCTTAGAAAACTCCATCGGCGCTGATCAGCGCTGATCAGCGCCGATCGCTAACTTACTAAATTCGCATTGATATGGGCATGTGGGTATGTTTCCCTTAAAAATATAATTCCGGCTGGCCCTGGGAAACGTTTAATGGCAAATCCTCGCACCTAGGTTTATCACAACATCAATAACCACGTCAATAGTCAACAACAACATTAAACATTGTAAACAACTACAGACCCGTTGCGCCGGGCCGATTATAGGCTTACTTTAACAAATATTCAAAAAAGTAGTATCAAAATAAGCGGCCACGATTTATTAACTTTGAAAGTCTGTACGTATAAGATGGGCCCATATCTCCCAACGCCCTAATTTCGTAAATTGGACGTTGAGAATATTGGACGCAAAAATATTCGAAGTCCTGAGGTCATAATCGAACGTATTTCGTTCATAACTCGGCTCAGGATTGTCGTATGATACCTTGACTTCTTTACTAGACCGCAACATTGTTACGACAGAGATGCGAAGTAACGGCACAGAAACTCCGTTATGACACAGAAACACCGTAACGACACATTAACGGCGCAGTAACACTGTTAACTGTAATTAGGCACAGTAACACCGTTACGACACAGCAAAGCAGAAACACCGTTACGTCACAGTGACACCGTTACGACATTGTAATGCTGTTATGACACAGTATCGTCGTTACGACACAGTAATGCCGTTACGACACAGTAACGTTGTTACGAAACAGTAAAGCCGTTACGACACAGTAACAACGTTACGACAGTATCGTCGTTACGACACTGTAACAACGTTACGACACAGTATCGCCGTTACGACACAGTATCGCCGTTAGGACTCAGTTACGTCGTTACGACTCAGTAACGTCGTTACGACTCAGTAACGTCGTTAAGAAACACTAACACCGTAATGACACAGTAACACCGATACGACACTCACACAGTTACACCGATATAAGGACACAGTAACACCGATACGACACAGTAACACCGATACGACACAGTAACACCATTACGACACAGTAACAGTAACACCGTCACCATTACGGCAAAGTAACACCGTTACGGCACAGTAACACCGTTACAACACAGTAACACCGTTACAACACAGTAATGTTGTTACTTGTTAACCATCATAGCGCTATATCAACGGGTCTTAAAAGTAAAATGGCGTTTTCTGTCGTAGGTGTGTTATTTTGGCTTTACCGTGTTAGTGTGTCGCACCGATGTTATTGTGTCGTAACAATGTTACCGAGTCGTTACACCGTTACTGATGCGTACTTGTAACGACGACCGACGTTACTGTGAGTGTGTCGTGACGGTGTTACTGTGTCGCAACGGCGTTACTGCGTCGTAATTACGATGTTACTGTGTCGTAATTATATACTTAGAGTTATAGTGTTACTGTGTCGTGACGGTGTGACGTGTTGCAAAGGGGTTGCTGTGTCGCAACAATGTTACTGTGTCGTAACGGTGTTACTGTGTCGTAACGGTGTTACTGTGTCGTAACGGTGTTACTGTGTAGTACCGGTGTTACTATGTCGTAGCGGTGTTACTGTGTGGTCATACGAGCGAATTACTCCCGTATAGGACTCCCGGAGGACTCTCGGAGTGCTCCCGCAGTACTCCCGGGGGACTCCCGCAGTAATTCGCTCGTATGACCGTAGGTCCTAACGGTCCTACTGTGTCGTAACGATTTTACAATGTATTTGTAAGACAGATTCTTTTGAAATTCCGATTTTTGTGATGGTGATTGATGGAATAGCTTTCCGTGATAATTTTATTTAAGAAATTAGGGCATTGGGAGATGGGTGATATGACCTTTTACCCCCAACTTTTTATCCCCCGCCTTTTTACCAGCCTAGGGTACAGGTGCGACCTTTTAAGCTTTTACCCCCTGCTTACCTTTGATCTGTACTGTATTCTAAGGGGGGGGGGGGGGAAGGGCGCAATTCCACAATACACTGCGACTTTTACCCCCTATGAGCTCGGTAGCAAGCAGGGAATAAAAAAAGACGTAGACAGGAGTGGAAACTGGAACTTCGACCTTTTCATTCCATTCGTGCTTCGAATGGGGATAAAAAGTCGCACCTAGCCGTAGGACTGCGAACTTTATCCCCCCTAAGTGGGTCACATTCCGCAGTAGCCTCGCTGGAGGTATGGTGAGAGATATCGATGATCGAGGATCCTATCCCTGCTCCTGCTCATGCAACTGAAAGTCTTTCTAGGGATTGGGCAGGAGAGATTTTCTTTCACATGTGTAAGCGGTTAGACTAACACATCAACCAGCTCGGACCAGGGGCGGCTCATATGGGTGTATGGGTGTTGAGATACACCCAAAGCTGATAGGAAGACTGTCCTCTTATAACTTTATAACCATTATAACCTCCTTCCTTCCTGACGACCTGCCCAGTGCCCATCCTCTTTGATCTATCCACTTTGATCAATTGATCGGACTCTCAACGTCACCCAGGGCCAGTCGGAATTATATTTTGCAAGGGAAACGTACCCAAATGTCCATATCAGTGCGAATATAGTAAGTTAACGATCGGCGCTGATCGGCGCTGATCAGCGCTGATCAGCGCCGATGGAGTTTTCTAAGGCTCTTATGCAGGTGTTTTGGTAGGCGCTGATCAGCGCTGATCGGCGCTGATCAGCGGCCAATTTCGCCGATCAGCGCTGATTGATCGCCGATCGGCGCTGATCAGCGCTGATCGGCGCTGATCAGCGCTGATCAGCGCCGACGACCGCCGATAAAATTTTAAATTTTTTCCATCGGCGCTGATCAGCGCCGATCAGCGCTGATCGGCGGTGTCGCTGATCAGCGCCGACCCACCGCTGATCAGCGCCGATCAGCGCCGATCAGCGATCAGCGCCGATCGGCGCTGATCGGCGGTGGGTCGGCGCTGATCAGCGCTGATCGGCGCCGATTGCAAGGTGCCCATCTGCCAAAACTATTAGGGCCGGTCTTAGCCAAAAATTGCCATTTACTGCCTCTCCTATGAATGTTGAAGAAGGCACGTTCTAATTTGACCATAATTTAATGAACTTTCATCAAATCCACAAACTACAACATTTTAATGGATTTGTTCGTGAGAAATATTTACATGATTACACTAAATTGAGTAATTACAATTTTTTCCCAAAACCAAAAAGGATTTGGTTGTGATGGTCCGCGGCGGTTTCAAGGCGTTCTTTACTGTAAAACCCATGATATGAGAAAGAACGCGACGGTTAAAACTGCTGCAACGTCACTTATAAAATATACAGCATTCACGTAACTTTAATGCATCAAAAAGTGCCGTTGCGGCAGTTTTAACCGTCGCGTTCTTTCTCATATCATGGGTTTTACAGTAAAGAACGCCTTGAAACCGCCGCGGACCATCACAACCAAATCCTTTTTGGTTTTGGGAAAAATATCACCCTTTTCTGTGCCGAGATATTGAAATTTGGCGTCAAATCACGCGTAAAAATTCGCGTTACCTAGCATTACTGATGACGTCACAATTACGTCATAAAATTAGATGAGCTATCTGAGACCCATTCATTTACACAGTTGGGACTATGACCGACAACATATCCAAAGATGAAGTTCTGGGGTGGTCCCGTTCTCTCTCCACAAGCTTCACAAGATTTGCCAGTTTTTGGAATTTTTTTCGTGTCAAAGTGCTTCGAACAATCGCAAATATCTCAATGATGCCGTAGAGCCCGGAACTTTTTGACCACATTGTTGGAAAGTACATTAAATTTCCTTTCTGCGCTAACAGGAGCATTTTTCTCTATCTCGAAAGCTTCATACCGAAAAATTGCGTTGAAAAACGCCTATTTTTGGGAAAATCGACATTTGAAATTCTTAATTTTGTGACGTCATTATGATGTCATTATAATGACGTAAAATAGTTTTTAAGGTCACTAACTGCAAGTTCTATCTTTCTACTTTCCAACGCTGGGTCGATGAGCTCTGTATCTTTTACTGTTCCCGAGATATCGCCGTTTAAATAGGGTATACTTCTCGCACTCAAGCGTCATCTCTCGTATATGTATATACCTCTATATATCTATATGTATATTTTCCCAAAACCAAAAAGGATTTGGTTGTGATGGTCCGCGGCGGTTTTAAGGCGTTCTTTACTTTAAAACCCATGATATGGAAAAGAACGCGACGGTTAAACTGCTGCAACGTCACTTATAAAATATACAGCATTCACGTAACTTAAATGCATCAAAAAGTGCCGTTGCGGCAGTTTAACCGTCGCGTTCTTTTCCATATCATGGGTTTTAAAGTAAAGAACGCCTTAAAACCGCCGCGGACCATCACAACCAAATCCTTTTTGGTTTTGGGAAAAATATCACCCTTTTTCTGTGCCCAGATATTGAAATTCGGCGTCAAATCGCACGTACAAATTCGCGTTACCTAGCATTACTGATGACGTCACAATTACGTCATAAAATGAGATAAGCTATCTGAGACCTATTCATCTGCAATCTTGGGACTATGACCGACAACATATCCAAAGATGAAGTTCTGGGGTCGTCCCGTTCTCTCAAAATCATCCTTACCGTTTTTGCGATTTTTTTGCGATTTTTCGTGTCAAAGTGTTTCAAACAAGCGCAAATATCTCAATGATCCCAAGTAGCCCAGAACTTTTTGGCCACTTTTTTGGAAAGTACATTGAATTTCCTTTCTGCGCCAACAGGAGCATTTTTTCCTATCTCGGAAGCTCCATACCGAAAAAGTGCGTTGAAAAACGCCTATTTTTCGAGATTGAAATTTAAAATTCATGACATTGTGACGTCATAATGACGTCATAAAATGACATAAGACAATTTTAAAGGGCAATATTCGTAAGTTCTACCTTCTTCTTTCCAACGCCGGGTCGATGAGCCCTGTATCTTGTATGGTTCTCGAGGTACAGCTGTTTAAAGAGGGTATACTTTTCACCTAAAAATGTTCTCTATTGGTATGTAGGTACCTATGTATATGTATATATACCTATCTATATATATGGTCGTAACCCGATTTAACAAGAACACCCTCGATTTTGGCAAAATTGAAGTTGTAATAACTCGGCCATTTTTAATCCAATCGATCTGAAATTTTGGCAGTTGCACCTTTGGCCTCTAAACATGCGATGTTCAAATTTTAGTGCGATTTCGGCAACGGGAACTTACTCAAATTTCAACGTGAAATATGGCCAATCCATGAAAACATATAGTTGGGGGCTGGCAAGCAAAGTTACATAAACTCACTCCCGATGCTCGGAGGCTCGTGTACTGTTAGGATAGCCGTACAATGCTCGCCCTCGGACCCTTCGGGTCCTCAGGCTCTTTATCAGGCCTTCGGCCCTCACACAATTAGGTTCACCGTCCAATGCTCACCCTCGGACCCTTCGGGTCCTCAGGCTCGGGCCTTCGGCCCTCGCACCGTTAGGATCGCCGTCCAAAGCTCGCCCTCGGGCCCTTCGGGCCCTCGGGCTCGCAAACCGCCGCGGGGGGCTTGCCAGCCCCCTGATATGTATATTTTTTCCCAAAACCAAAAAGGATTTGGTTGTGATGGTCCGCGGCGGTTTTAAGGCGTTCTTTACTGTAAAACCCATGATATGAGAAAGAACGCGACGGTTAAAACTGCTGCAACGTCACTTATAAAACATACAGTATTCACGTAACTTTAATGCATCAAAAAAGTGCCGTTGCGGCAGTTTTAACCGTCGCGTTCTTTCTCATATCATGGGTTTTACAGTAAAGAACGCCTTAAAACCGCCGCGGACCATCACAACCAAATCCTTTTTGGTTTTGGGAAAAAATATCACCCTTTTTCTGTGCCGAGATATTGAAATTTGGCGTCAAATCACGCGTAAAAATTCGTGTTACCTAGCATTACTGATGACGTCACAATAACGTCATAAAATTAGATAAGCTATCTGAGACCCATTCATTTACACAGTTGGGACTATGAACGACAACATATCCAAAGATGAAGTTCTGGGGTGGTCCCGTTCTCTCTCCACTAGCTTCACAAGTTTTGCCAGTTTTTGGAATTTTTTTCGCGTCAAAGCGCTTCGAACAATCGCAAATATCTCAATGATGCCGTAGAGCCCGGAACTTTTTGACCACGTCTTTGGAAAGTACATAAAATTTCCTTTCTGCGCTAACAGGAGCATTTTTTTCTATCTCGAAAGCTTCATACCGAAAAATTGCGTTGAAAAACGCCTATTTTTGGGAAAATCAACATTTGAAACTCTTAGTTTTGTGACGTCATTATGACGTCATAATCATGACGTAAAATAGTTTTTAAGGTCACTATCTGCAAGTTCTATCTTTCTACTTTCCAACGCTGGGTCGATGAGCTCTGTATCTTTTATGGTCCCCGAGATATCGTCGTTTAAATAGGGTATACTTCTCGCACTAAAGCGTCATCTCTCGTATATGTATATACCTCTATATATCTATATGTATAGGATAGCCAAAAACAATTGAAAATTGTTTGGGTTTCGCAGCCACTCCAGTACCTAAAATAATACGATAAAAATTATTGATATGAATTTTAATCGCAGCCCGGTCGTGGCGGTGCATTTTGTTAATGTTTGCAAAGCTATTCGAAATGACGATTCACGTTCTTCAAAGTTATTATTAAGGGGCCAATACGTTTATCACATTTCTGTGTTTAGGTACAGCTCGATCTTGACAAAGTCAAAGAGGGATTTACACAATGAATTACTACATTGAAATTGCAGTGGTCTACTACCACTGAGCACCGCCACGACCGGGCTGCGATTAAAATTCATATCAATAATTTTTATCGTATTATTTTAGGTACTGGAGTGGCTGCGAAACCCAAACAATTTTCAATTGTTTTTGGCTATCCATATCACTCTTTTTTGGCAAAAAAACTTACTACATCCAGTACAAGTTGAGATAATTGCTTTAATTAGTCAATTATTTCATTAAAGCAGTTTACAACCGGTCTTTAATGTTTTCGAGTTATACACGATAATTACTTTAATTTTTGAGCCAATAATTACCTTAATTGGCATTATCTCATTAGGCGGTTGAGAACCGGTACTCAAATTAAAGTATAAACATACTCTAGTTATAAAATTAAGTCGTTATTTTTTGTTTTCGAGTTATACACGATAATTACGTTAATTGGAATTAATTAGTTCGAACAGGTATCATTTCTATAAAGCTTTTGGCTTAAGGATTATCGTTAAATAAAGTCGATAATTATAAAGTCGTTATTTACTTTAATTGGTCAATTATCTCATTAGCCGGTTGAAAACCGGTACTCAAATTAAAAGCATATAACGTTATTTTGGCTTTAGTTAATGATATCGTTGGAATAAAGTCGCTATCATTTCTACTTTCGGAGCTATAAGCGATAATTACTTTAATTGGCCAATTATCTCATTAGGCGGTTGAAAACCGGTACGCAAATTAAACACATATAACGTTATTGTGGCTCTAGTTAATGATACCGTTAGAATTAAGTCGCTATCATTTTTACTTTCTGAGTTATAAGCGATAATTACTTTAATTGGTCAATTATCTCATTAGGCGGTTGAAAACCGGTACGCAAATTAAACACATATAACGTTATTATGGCTCTAGTTAATGATACCGTTGGAATTAAGCCGCTATCATTTTTACTTTCTGAGTTATAAGCGATAATCACTTTAATTGGTCAATTATCCAATTAAGGATTTGGCGAAAATATTTTTAACATGCCCTAGTGCACGCACCTCATTCTAAAGTTTCAAATGCCGTTTAGATTACGGTTCTATCTTTTATGGTTCTCCCGTGAAGTGTTTCACCGTTTTGTGGTGGGAGGAGGAGGAGTCGTACCGTCCATAACACTAATTTTTGGCAAAACAGGATTTTTTTGATAATTTATTGTGAAAAAACGGTGCGACTGATTTTCATGACATTTTCAGGGATTGTTCTTTATACAAAGGACTACAACTGTGCAAATTTTCATGTCCAACAGAGCTCGTTAACATGTCTAAAACGCGACTCGAAAATCGCGATTTTCGCAAATCACTGTATTTTTATATAGTGGGCGCTGGCAAACTCATTTTTCAAAACATGAAAATTGGTTCCGCTACGACTTTCAGCACTTCGTGCTGGTACTGCTGGCTCTTTTACTGAGTCTGGCCAGCAGTCCCGGCCCTTCGGGCCGGGACTGCTGCATCGGCCCTTCGGGCCGATGGCGCACCCCTGCCCTTGGGCGGGGTTGCTGATCGTTCGGAGATGCCCTCGGCCCTTCGGGCCGAGGGCATCTGCCCTTCGGGCAGATGCCCTCGTCCAGAGACCCCATAACGTGGCCGCGAGCGCTTGCCAGCGCCCTGGAGCTCTTCCATGAACGGTTTTTTGTATTCGTAAGTGTACAGTCACGTGACAACTATACAATCCCTTTTCTTTCTTTTAAAAGTTACGAATAAGCTCATGAGTTACGATATTACTCTACGACCACTATGAAGTGGTCTTACGAATACTCTTGGAAAATTTCCACCAATGAGAAGGCGCGATTTTTGACTGAATGACTTACGAGTATTCGTAAGACCACTCCATAGTGGTCGTAGACTTACTTCGTAACTCTGGAGTTATTCGTGACGTAAAAAGTGAAATGTATAGTTGTCACGTGACTGTACACTTACGAATACGAAAAACTGTTCATGGAAGAGCTCCTGATATGTATATATATGGTCGTAACCCAATTTAACAAGAACACCCTCGATTTTGGCAATATTCAAGTTGTAATAACTCAGCTATTTTTCATCCGATTGACCTGAAATTTTGACAGTTGCACCTTTGACCTCTAAACATGCGATGTTCAAATTTTAGTGCGATTTCGGCAACGGGAACTTGCTCAAATTTCAACGTGAAATATGGCGAATCCATGAAAACATATAGTTGGGGGCTGGCAAGCAAAGTTACATAAACTCACTCCCGATGCTCGGAGGCTCGTGTACTGTTAGAATAGCCGTCCAATGCTCACCCTCGGACCCTTCGGGTCCTCGGGCTCGCGCTCGGGCCTTCGGCCCTCGCACTGTTAGGTCCGCCGTCCAATGCTCGCCCTCGGACCCTTCGGGTCCTCGGGCTCGCGGCTCGGGCCTTCGGCCCTCGCACTGCTAGGACCGCCGTCCAATGCTCGCCCTCGGGCCCTTCGGGCCCTCGGGCTCGCAAACCGCCGCGGGGGGCTTGCCAGCCCCCTGATATGGTCGTAACCCAATTTAACAAGAACACCCTCGATTTTGGCAATATTCAAGTTGTAATATCTCGGCCATTTTTCATCCGATTGACCTGAAATTTTGACAGTTGCACCTTCGACCTCTAAACATGCGATGTTCAAATTTTGGTGCAATTTCGGCAACGGGAACTTACTCAAATTTTAACGTGAAATATGGCCAATCCATGAAAACATATAGTTGGGGGCTCGTGTACTGTTAGAATAGCCGTCCAATGCTCACCCTCGGACCCTTCGGGTCCTCGGGCTCGCGCTCGGGCCTTCGGCCCTCGCATTGTTAGGTCCGCCGTCCAATGCTCGCCCTCGGACCCTTCGGGTCCTCGGGCTCGCGGCTCGGGCCTTCGGCCCTCGCACTGTTAGGTCCGTCGTCCAATGCTCGCCCTCGGGCCCTTCGGGCCCTCGGGCTCGCAAACCGCCGCGGGGGGCTTGCCAGCCCCCTGATTGTTTAAAAACATTTCAAACTGATTATTACTAAAAAGGTTGAAAGGTATCATGATCCAGATATCAAATTTAGAAACACTAATTCGTCGATTTTGCAATGTGGTCATTTGCCAAGACTTCCCTATCACATACCCATCATCGCAATGATCATGCTGTGAGGATGTGCGTAAAACCCATTCTGCTGAACTGACTTTAGGAGGAGGGATTTGTTATCAGCTGTGAAGTTCTCTCGGATGTATTCAATCTCATTGAAGAGATGTCGAGGGCCATGAATCAAGTCCGATTCATGCTTGGCTGCAGCATGGATCTGAATGTAAAGTTATGGTAGTTTTATGAAAATGCTCAAGAATGTAATTCGTGGGGGTTAATGGGGGCTAATTATTTTTTGGGGCTGATGGGGGCTGAACACGTTTTTTAGCGCCAGCATGTGGGCTACGTGAAAACGTGAGGGGCTATTGGGGGCTGGTGAGGGGCTAATAGCCCCTCACCGTGGGGGCTACTGCGCCCACGTTAGCCGCACGGGATTTTAGCCCCCATGGGGGCTAAGGCCTGAAAATTAGCCTCCACTAGCCCAGCATTTAGCCCCTCACGTAGCCCCCATGGGGGCTATTGGGGGCTAAATTCGACCATGTTCCTATACTACCATTTCGCCACTGTAGTCAACCTGTATCCAACTATTTCCATTTGTTAGAAAACGTAACAAATGAAGTAATTGTATAACCGAGATACTTAGATGTAGAGTAAAATGTCCGTTCCTCATAAAATAAAATTGTTACTAAGGTATATTATAAGTGTACAGCCAGCTCATTGAAAGTATAAATATAATTCACTTACCCGGGCATACACTGTGACAATGAACTTTGCCAGGACTTCTATTCCTTCTTTCAGATCATCAGGATAGTCGCCTGACATGTACAGTCGTAGGAGTCGTGACGAATACGTCAACCACCGCGATGTACAGAGCTTTCCTAACGTTGCTGTCGCTAAAGACCCAGAGCACTCACCTATGCAATAAAAATAGTAATTTATCAATTAATTCGTGAGTACGGCATTTTTTGACCATTTCAACCGGCCCTCCCCTCCCGGTTTAAGAGTTTATGGTGCATTTTATTTATACTTTATACCTATAGGTTGCAAAAAGGGTTAGGTCTAGTGTGGTACGTAAATGATCAATGATCATTTACTGCATCTTGAAATATGAAATAGTACCTTATGGAATTTTTGAATGAAAATGAATTAAAACATACCAGTTATCACAGCTATACACAGTAAATGTAACTTCTTTGCATCGTTGCTGAATTTCTTCCAGACTTTATCTTCGACAACAGGGAAGTTCTCCACATCGATCTTCTGAAAGTCACCTACTCAGAGTTGCCAGACATCTGTTTTTCAGCAGCTTCCCACTGGACCCTCGTATGCAGTAAAATCTGAAATAGGATCAAAGATCATCGCTTATTATATGCATATCACAACTTTTAGTTTTATGAATGCACAATATGGTCGTATGAAAGTATACTAATGACCCCCACTGACTCCCTGCTGAACTCCTGCTGACCCCCTCTAGACTAGCCACAGGGCTTGGTCCTTCACAAAGGACACAATCTCACAGCATCCCAGCTACCTTTGTGGATAGGACTGTAGGATTGGTTGGGTAGGGCCCACCTGAAACGTGGGAAATGGTTTGAGGTGGATATCCCTGTGTAGGTAGCAAATTTGACATTATCATGATAATGAACGGTTTGACAGATTGGCCAGTTCATTAATATATTACCAAATACCTAATTATGTCCAGTAAAGAAACACTCACGCAGTAGAGACGAGACTTCCGTCTGATCGCCTCAGAGTACAGTGGTGCCCCAGGAAACTGACGATCTGAGGACTCTTCCCAAACTCACTGAAGTGGCTTCCATTGGTACTTTTTAGTAATAGATAAAAGTTAATATGCAATTATCATATCGAAGAATTTGTCAGTCTTCGAACCTAATCTGTTTGAGCTAGGCTTGGGCTGTCAATTTGAGAAGCAAGTGTTGTCCCTACCCGGCGTCCTTGTGCACTTTGCTGAGGGGCAGTAAGTCCGTGTCTATGTAGACTGCATTGGGGTAGTACCACACAGTGAAACTGCCGTCCTGGATAGCTGCCAGCATGTTGGTTGTGTCGTGCCACATCAGAGTCGTTATCATTCCGCCTGAGGGAGGGAAGCAGTGGTGAAATATTCCGCCTGAGGGAGGGGAGCAGTGGTGTAAAACATTCCATCTGAGGGAGGGAAGCAGTGGTGAAAACATTCCGCCTGAGGGAGGGAGGCAGTGGTGAAAACATTCCATCTGAGGGAGGGAAGCAGTGGTGAAAAACATTCCACCTGAGGGAAGCAGTGGTGAAAACATTCCGCCTGAGGGAGGGAAGCAGTGGTGAAAACATTCCGCCTGAGGGAGGGAAGCAGTGGTGAAAACATTCCGCCTGAGGGAGGGGAGCAGTGGTGAAAACATTCCGCCTGAGGGAGGGAGGCAGTGGTGACAACATTCCGTCTGAGGGAGGGAAGCAGTGGTGAAAACATTCCGCCTGAGGGAGGGAAGCAGTGGTGAAAACATTCCGCCTGAGGGAGGGAAGCAGTGGTGAAAACATTCTCAACCGTCCTCTCCGATTTTGAAAAAAAGCCAATTATACAAAAATCCCCTCAAATAAAACATGGATTTTCATGATCACATGATGAAAACAACATCGTGAAAACAACATCTTGAGGCATGAGCTCTCATGGTGATTTATTGTCAACACAAATGACAATGCATTTTGCCGTGATTCGGTCAACTCATGTGTTTTAAATAATTCATTTTGGGAAAAAACAGGTATGAATATTGCAAAATGCGCCATTTTTCAAATTATGTCAGACATTCAATTTTGGTTATTTTTTCGTGATTATTCTAGAAATTTTATGCTTCTATAAAATGGAATTTCGTTATAAAATAGCAAAATTCCACGTTTGTTTCAGCACGGCATAAGGTCTTTGAGACCGTGAGTCTCATGAGGTAAATAGTCACCAGTCATGAAATAAGGGTTAGGTATAATTTGGCTCAGCGATTGCATTGGTAACGTGGTAAAATTTGAAATTTGTCGGAGAAACAGTACCTATAAAATCTTTTAACTTTTGGCAGTCCATCCTGCTTGTTAAGCCACCTCAAACCATGCCAGCAAAATTTCCTTTAAAATTCACTGAGCGACGTTATCTTTATTATATCAAGGTGCTTGACCGTCTGATGTGTTACATCACCTCTAAAATGTCTTCAGGAACTAACCCCCACGCTTACAAATTAAAAACACTTCCGGTCAAGTTTCAGGTTGTCAGATACATGCAACAAATCTCTGTCAGAATAACAGAGGAACTTATCATTCGTACAATTTTGCAGATTAAAAAACATTTCCGGCAAAGTTTTAGGTTGTCAAATACTTACACTTCTGTACTGTGGTATGTTGATGAAAATACAGAATACCTTGTTTCTTGAGGGGATTGCATGTCTGACTTGGACCCCTAATCACTAGTTTTTGAGTTTGTAAACCTCCTACTATAACTCACCTAGTTTCTTGAGTTTGGACGGGGGGTTACTGTGTCTGACTTGGACTCTAACTCACCTAGTTTCTTGAGTTTAGACAGGGGGTTACTGTGCCTGACTTGGTCCCTAACTCACCTAGTTTCTTAAGTTTGGACAGGGGGTTACTGTGTCTGACTTGGACTCTAACTCACCTAATTTCTTGAGTTTGGACAAAGGGTTGCTGTGCCTGACTTGGACCCTAACTCACCAAGTTTCTTGAGTTTGGACAGAGGGTTGCTGTGTCTGACTTGGACCCTAACTCACCTAGTTTCTTGAGTTTGGACAGGGGGTTGCTGTGCCTGACTTGGACTCTAACTCACCTAGTTTCTTGAGTTTAGACAGGGGGTTACTGTGTCTGACTTGGTCCCTAACTCACCTAGTTTCTTGAGTTTAGACAGGGGATTGCTGTGTCTGACTTGGACCCTAACTCACCTAGTTTCTTGAGTTTGGACAGGGGGTTGCTGTGCCTGACTTGGACCCTAACTCACCTAGTTTCTTGAGTTTAGACAGGGGGTTGCTGTGCCTGACTTGGTCTCTAACTCACCTAGTTTCTTAAGTTTGGACAGGGGGTTACTGTGCCTCACTAGGACCCTAACTCACCTAGTTTCTTGAGTTTAGACAGGGGGTTACTGTGCCTCACTAGGACCCTAACTCACCAAGTTTCTTGAGTTTAGACAGGGGGTTACTGTGTCTGACTTGGACCCTAACTCACCTAGTTTCTTGAGTTTGGACAGGGGGTTGCTGTGCCTGACTTGGACCAGGAAGAGATCGTTGTTCTTGTCCACGAAGGCCAGGTTCCTGTCGTTGGTATTCCCGAACTGGTCAAGGGACAGGTTCAGGAGCTCCTGGGAGTGAAGAAGAGGCTTCTCTGTCACCTCACGACCCGTGTTGATGTCGAATACGTGGTACGCTGAGGGGTTAGAGTTGGAGAAGTGTTTATTTTACAAAGAATGAAATAAAACACAATGGTTGTTTCATGAACAATAGACTTTGTTTGAGCACTTTGTTAAAGCAAACTTTAAACATTTTGGAATAGAACTTTCCATTATTTCGATAACGGAATCCAGAGCTCGTGCGAATTATTTGCATTTCAGTATGCCATGGAGCATAGAACTGAGCACACCATAGAAATCATAGAATTCTAACACAGCTTACCTCTCGTATCCCTACACACTACACAGCTTACCTCTGGTATCCCTACTGTCTACCAGCACCAAGGTATCACTACTGATAGCAATGTTATTGACATTCAGGGAGTCTGTCCTGAGTCCGTTGTACTTGGGAGAGGATATCAGTCGTCCTTCATACGAGTACACAGACAAACCTACAGACGTGTCATGATAGGGGGCTGGAATTACAAAATACAAATCTACGTCTAACTTTATGAACGAAAATCGAAAAATTGCTGCATAAAATAATTTCTGGTAATCATGAATAGGTAAATATAGCATATTTCCTTGTGTTTGACAATTACCCTGCACTGAGTCGACGATAAGGAAGAGCTTCTTGGCGAGTAGAATAGCACTAGTCGTGGTACCCTTGAGGTCGAATATGAGGGGAGTATTCCAGTTCTGGATGTGGTAGATGAGGCATTGGGACGATGTGGTGACCACCAAGTGATCCCAACCTAAAGAAGAAGAAGTGATAAGTTACCAAGTGGGACACAGCAGGAAACTTTAGGAAATTGGGTGAATGATATGTTCGTAAAGCGAAGCAAATTTACGATAGTATGATTAACCTCAAATTTATTTGTTTTTTTCTTCGCGCCTTTGAAGGCTGCATAAGCAAATGCCATCATATCATAAGCTGCTAACCTAAACTCATTTTAACGACCCTGTCTCTGAACTCTAGCTGATCCTTGGTGTTGTTCACTACATCTTCCACCAATAACACTTTCTGAGGCACAAAATACAAATAGAACATGATAACCGCTTAAGTAGAATATTAGAATATCATTCAACTCCAAAGAAAGATTAAGCTTAGACAAAGATAAATTTCTGTCTGAGAAGAGACTTCTGTCAGCTAAATCACCCCTCCTCTCCCCCCCCCACCTCTTATAACCCCCTTCCCTCCCCTCACCTTTTGTAACCCCATTCACCCCCCCCCCTCACCTCTTATAACCCCACTCACCTCCCCCTCACCTCTTATAATCCCAGTTAACTCCCCTCACCTCTTGTAACCCCCACTCACCCCTTCTAACCCCCCTCACATCTCAAAACCTCACTCACCTCCTCCTAACCCCCACTCACCTCCCCCTCACCTCAAGTTATAACCCCACTCACCTCCCCCTCACCTCTTAAAACCCCACTCACCCCTCCCCTTCCTTCACCTCATATAGCCCCACTCACCTCCTCCTGGAGAGTTACCACCAGGTTCTTCCACTCCAGCGAGTGGTTGACGACGCTGGCGAATATCACGTGACCGTTGCCACACCCTCCCCCCACCAGGGTGCTGTCGTGCGACCAGGAGACTGAGTAGATGGAGCCCGTGTTGGGCTTGTCCAGGCTGTAGCACCACTGCGGGATGGGGTCGTTGTAACAATTTCAAGAATTTCAAGAATCTCATCAAGAATGCCAAGACTATTACGCGGCCGCTCAAAACTTATATGAAACTTGGATTACTCGACTCGATTGCTTTCTCCATTGCAATTAAAATTATCATATGTTTGTTCGGAGAAAGTTATTGATCTGCCCATGAGTGCTGAAGCCTGTTTAAAATACGTTTTTCGGAGCTTTTTTTTCGGGAAAAAGTCGAAGTTTTTTATCGTTTATATAATTTCTAATCTTTATTTTCTAATTTTTGCAGAAAAACTTATGCCAGTTTTGTTAAACAATTACACAATTTAGCACTGGTAGTGTAACTTTGCACCAGTGCCGGACGCCGGTGTGTCCAGTGAAGGGTCATAAAGTGTCACATGGGGATTTTCCCCGTGGAGCATGTATTTTACGATTGTAAATGCTTCACGATTTTAAATGTTTTGCGATTATAAATGCTAGAAGATTCGAAGCTTGCATCGCAGCGCAAATTATACGCGTTAAATTAAGTTATTGATTCCGTTTTTGCTGAACAGATAAAACAAGAGATAAGATTGCGAATAAGGCCACTTTAATCTAATAAATCTGTTGTTATGGTTCCAGGAAACTTGCGACGTGCCAAATTTCTTGGAATTCAGATCAGAATTTACCAGATTAGTAAGTCATTGGGCTGTGACAAGACCAACCAATTTATGATTGAAGCATTAAACTTGCCAATTTGATTCTAGCTGAAACATGAAAATAAACATAACCACTAGACCACTAAAATAGTAAATGAGCTGTCAGTCTCACCCCTGATTTGTCACACAGTCTGAGGGTATTGAAGGCCCCCACTGCGAATATTAGTCCGTTGGGCGCCCAGGAAACGCACATGATGGGATAGTGGTGGGGTTGGGAGGAGTATAGGACCCGTCCGTAGCTGTCCCAAACCTTGTACTTCCTGTCCTCGGCCCCTGGTAAAGTTTGGTGAAGATGGGGGATGCAGTGAACCATATGTGACACATGGACCGATTGATAAATCGCGTAGAATACGACAGAAATTCTATAAAACGTAAATTGCGCGCACTGTAAAACTAAAAAACGCGTATTTATCAATCCCTTCATCAATCGATGCATGTGCATGAATTAGACCTGAATTAGACTGGCGCCCGGACAAAGTGGCAAACGGATCTATGCCCATAATAATGGATGGGAATTGATGGCTATTCACATGCACAGTGCTTTCTTTTGCACTGTCAACGATGAGATCTGTTGAGGCAGTTATCACTATCAGTTGAAAAGTTGAAATTCCTAACAATTCGCCACAATACCTGACACGATGAGGTTGTTAACGGGGCTCCAATCCACCTTCATTATCAGTCCATCGTGTGCCTTCCACTGAAAGGAAAGTCAGTTATTACCCTGCTATAACACGCTGAATTATAAGCGCAATTCAGAACCTTCCCTGTTATTAACAGCTTATTTTAACAGTGTTAAAATAAGCTGTAGGAATTTCGGAATTCAGCCTGCTGGCAACCGGAAGGTCGACAAGATGTAGTGAGAGTATTTTACTTCCGGGCGTCGAACTACCGAGTTCCGTCCCTGATCCGTGGTTGATCTTTGACGAGCTCTTTTCATCTTTTGACCTGCCCATTTCACTTATTTTTCACAATGATTAAGTATTCGGTAGTAGCTCATCAAAATAATCCATCCGATTTTTACAATGACCTGAAATTTTCAACTATTGATATACTGTTTCAGGAATTACCCAAAAACTATATTTAGAACTAGCCCAGATTTTTTCCTGTTCCCAATCGCGTTTTTGTTTTACAAAAAGGCATTGAGAAAAGGTTAGCAGAGATCGTGTTTTGTGGGGGTTGTGTGTATACTACCTTTACGCGTACTGTTAAATCTGAAATAGGTGGTGTACCGAATTTGGTCGTATGCGCGTGGTATGTATGTCACTTAGCTTCAAGCATCCGACTACTCCTTTATAATATCACTCGCGCCACTATAGCTTGGTGTAGTGGCATTCTGTACTGTTGGCACTGCAGCTAGCTTGCAGTTATCCGGGTTCAATGCTCTGTTCATCGTAAAATTGAAACTTTGAAATTGATTTTCTTGAAATCTTCATCATTCTTCAATTTCTTCAAACTTTTCAATAATGAGAGTTACATGAATGCCAATTCCGATTTTCTTGAAATTCTCCATTATGTATTTACGAAATTTGAATCTTTAATCTTGAATCTAGTAATCCTTTTTTATGTTCAAGTTGGCACAGTTGATCATAAAGTCGCAAATTTCGCCGCTCAGGAAGGACATTGCATTTGGTTGAATATCAATGGTCGCCATGAGCAATCCGCGATCAAGTGAGCTCTGGCCTCTGACTGTGGTATTTGAGCATTAGCAACATAACATCAAACAGCAGAAACTTGTAAGGACAGGAAATAATGTGATTTCGAATGGAAACGCTTGATAAATGATAATGCGCACGCTTGATGTGGCACGAGACGATTCACAAAGCTCAAAAGGAAACAACCAAGAATGAATGCGTACGCGCGCAAACAGAACATGGCAGGTGCTCATGAATTTTGCGCGCGCAGTAAAATGCACGTGCGACTTGTGATCACGTACGACCATATAATATTGCTATTTGCTTCATAGAATTTCAGCGCATGGCGCTCGCCGAGGTTAAAGAAAACGAGCGTATCTATTCTTTCCAGTTTATACTTTAACGAATGGAATATTCATAAAATTGATTCATAAATCATAGTTTTGCGATGTTCAAAACGATGAAGCGTTTTATCGTCAACTCATCGAGAAATCTTGTCAGTAAGCGAGACAGGCAATGGTGACGGCGTGTTTTAATATTTAATTTACATCTTTAGTTTCAGCACTGTTTGGGACTTTCTCCATTCCACGAGTTTCAAGATCCCTTGATTTCGCTGATCTGACATTGCTTTTGAATATGAAATTAGACTTTAATTATATTCTATTTCTAATGACGGCGTGTTTAATACCAGCCCCAGGGAACAGGAAATTAAGCGCCTGCATACGGGAACAACGGGCACAAGAAATAAGCCGGCAGGCGCATTTCTTGTTTTAGATGATACTGCACCTCATGAGAGTGTTAGTTTTTTCGGTTAGCACTTTTTTGTTTAAGCGTGGGCTCAGAAAGGTCGTACTGACTCCATTTTCAACTAAAATGAATCGCAATGCTCATATTTATATTCATCTGTGCCATTATTAGGTAGGTACAGGATCACAGTGATAAGCCAGTCTTCCAAAAGGAAAGCTGCGCCCCCAGAAGCCAGAGGGTCTGAGAAAAATTGTTTCTCACACAAATAGGATTTTCATCTCAAATTTTAAATTCTTCTGCCAGACTTCACCCCCCACCCTCCTGTTCCAGTCCCCCAAGAATCATTGAAATTAGGGCAACCAGCCAACTCACTTATCTGGCCCTAAATATTCATCCCCCTTTTGTTTTTGACCTTACTGGACATTTATTATTGTCAGAACTAAAAATAAGGGACATTTGGCCTCATTGAACCAATTCCAACAGAAACCAATTCAAACATTAATTTCAATTTTAATTGCACTGTTTGGGCCTCTTGTCACAACTTTCATGCGGGAATGATAAACGGCCTAAACGATACTATAAGGGGGCCGTACTACAATTAGCTCTATAATTAAAGGACAAAGGTTGCTGATGCGAAGGAACGGCCCTCTGATAGTATCGTTTAGGCCGTTCATTATTCCCGCATGAAAGTTGTAGACGAGAGGCCCAAACAGTGCAATTGAAATTGAAATCAATGTTGGAATTGGCTTTTGTTGGAATTGGTTTTTGTTGGAATTGATCCAGTGAGGTCAAATGTCCGTTATTTATAGTAAAGACAGAAATAAATCATAAATGTCTAGTTAGGTCAAATGAGCGAATACCCTATCTGAAATTCTCATATCAAAGGGTTTTTGTACATGTTGAACTTGACCTTGCAATCGGAGCTGATCAGCGCCGATTTACCGCCGACAGGCGCTGATCAGCGCTAAACGGCGCCGGTTAGCAGGTGAACATGTGCCGGTTGTTTAGTTGCTCACATGAGAAAATCTCAATAACAGTGCTCTGGAGCTTGGACAATAAGGAAGTGTAAAATAAGAAAATTTGAGGTGACATTAAAGGGAAGTGTTTACTTTTTCATTGTTGCTTTTTCACAATTCGAAGAATTTCACAATTCTCTTGAATTGACCGTTTGTTATTCAAAACTTCGTATATTTCTGAAAACAATCCTTTTCTTATTTCGAAAATGGAAGAATTCCATATGCGAACAAAAGCCAACGAGAATTAATCTTCATGAAGCAGACTCAAGGCACATGAGCAGGGTATTACTTTATGGTCAGATTGTTGAGACAAGGAAAGCATAATATTCTATTGTTGCTGTTTCACAATTCGAAGAATTCCACAATTCTCTTGAATTGACCGTGTGTTATTTACAACGTGGTTTATTTCTGAAAACAAACCTTTTGTTATTTAGTTATTTACGGAAATGGACGAATTCCATATTTTCGTGCAGCGTGAAACAATTCATACATAATGTAACATTATATTGTGTATGTGTCATCGGAACAGCGCAAAATTTCTGCAAGACAATAACATGCTCACATAAACAAACAGAAGTTCATCTTTATGAAGCAGTCTCATGGCACAGGAACAGGGTAGTATTCTATTGTTAGATTGTTGAGTAAACTTTACTATTCAGAAATATAAAAGGCAGCACTTTCTCTCATACCGAGCACAGTTTCGGTAGTGCTTCTTGATTCCCATGCATCAGCAATACTATTAGCCCACTTTGAGATTACTTGTAGATGAGTAATATTTTATCATATTGCATCTTCCTAATTCCTTGGTCGGCCTGTCACTCGTGCAGCAACAAGAAATATTGTACCCGGCTGCACCACATAGAATGATATACGGTTATGTAACGGCGCATAGTAAGATAGTAGTACTGTTGCACGAGGAGAAGCCGAGTGGTAATTATTGTATTCATTATCACTCGGCACAAAGCTGCGCGCTGACAAGTACACTGATAATTAACTAATTAACTCTCGTTAATTATAAAAAGTTTTGTTCAAAATCCATAATGAAATACCTAATGAAAAATCATGTCTTCCAGCAATATTCTTTTGATGGAAGGTTTTGATTCTAACTTACATTATTCATTCATCTATTTTTAGTGCGTGTATGTGTGTTATCGTAAAATTTTTGGAGATCAATAAAAATATTTTTGTACTCAATTATTAATTTAAACTTCTCCCTTAGATCACAGAATCATGGTATTCAAATCCACTATCCTGCTTGTCCTTCTGGTTGCAGTCGCATTTGCTTAGCAGTGGGGCATCTACTAGCAAATTGCTAGTAGATGCCCCACTGGAACAAAGGCTGCTGATGGTTCGGCAGACTACAATAATCCCGTGGATTGCTATGGCAACGGGTGCAGAGTGTGAGTACACCACAGTTTTTACAGCAAATTATCGAAGTGGTCAAATCATCCGTTCTTTAAAGCACATGTCATTGAGTTCAAACGACTTCCATGATCTAATAGCTCGAACACTTTCTCATAAGTAGTTTTCATAAGTTCTGCTTCATACTAAATTTGCCCAGGTACGTAATGCCGTGGGGATGGGACGAGTGTCACTGTCAATCTTGTGCCGACCCATCTCCTTGGATCTGCGGTTCTTGTACCCCTGCCAGATGCAAGGATGTGACACCCACCTAAATGAAAACACTTTGCTGTGTTTAATTGGGACTGAATTAACATGGCCTAGCTGTGTATAAAGGACTAAACTTATTGTTCGTGCCGCTGCAAATTTAAAACTTTATTTCTTCGTTATTTTAGATATTCGGGAGTATATATTGATCAATATTGTTCTGTTTAAGATAACATTTTGCGGCATATAGTTTTTTGTTTCCATTCTTAACCTCAATCTCAAAAATTCAAGAAACCTCAGAATTTAAAACATCAGATTCCAATAACTTTTCCAGTTAAACTCCATAATTCGACGGCCCAAATGATGAGCTCTCGGTATCCAGAAAAGTGGTTTGTCGATCAAATATGGCCTTTGCGATGTGTTTGAGCCTAAGATCAATTCGTCACAACTTTCAATATAGAAGCCTCACGACAAGTTTAGAACGATTTTAAGGTTAATATTTGTATAGAGCCATTTTATAACGTACTACTACGTGTTGGGTATCGTACGTTAATTTAGAAAATAAAATTGATAACTTAGATTGTGATAGGAGTTTTTGGATGAACTTTAAAATGATGATTCAGAAATAGGCCATACAGTTGAGCACCAAAAATTTGAAGTTAATATCTCTACTTATTATTATGAAGTACGGTGGTATCTTTTGGTGAAACGCCGCACAATTTCCTAGATAAAAAATGTTTTGTCATGACTGGCATTTGACTGTCAGGAGTGACGATCGCACGCTTTCCTTTTCAGCCTCCTGAATTAGCCAATAAATTGCTTTAGAAAATTTCAGATTAGCTAGATTTTTCTCTGTAAGAAACGGGTGGATTATAATGACTATTGCTCTGGAAAATATTTTTTTCGGATGGATAAATATCTTATATATGGATAAATATCGATATAATGAAATTATCAGTTTGTAGTCCTAACCTGAGTTGGTTTTGTGGAAGGAGCAAGTGGTTTAATGACGATCTGTTTCCCACTGGCGTAGAGGATTTGTTCTGAGTCCGGGCCCCAAGCAACCGAGTATACTGGGGTTCCTGAGAAGGTGAAGATAAAGTAGTGATGTAAAGATTGTATAAAGTTTTTTGTGAATATTGTATAAAGTATTGTTGTAAAGATTGTATAAGTAGTGTTGTGAAGATATTATAAAGTAGTGTTGTAAAGATTGTATAAAGAAGTGTTGTGAAAATTGTATAAAGTAGTGATGGAAAGATTGTATGAAGTAGTGCTGTGAAAATTGTATAAAGAAGTGTTGTGAAGATTGTATAAAGTAGTGTTTTCAAGATTGTATAAAATTGTGTTGTGACGCTTGAACACTTCAACTTTTAGTCGTAGGGAAAGGTGTTGTATAACGACATAATTCATTGTACAACGACGAAATTCATTGTCATTATAAAAGAGCCACATTTGTACCATTTGTTTCCACTGAGTCAAAAGAAAATAAATAAAGTAATCATTAATTTTGATCATGTGACTCATATTCAATGACCCGATTCGTGAAATCACAAGAACTTTGTGAAACATTAATCAAGTGGAACCATAACGAGGATCGAGGGATCGCATATACCTACCTATTTGAGCAAGGGTGGAACGCAACATTCCAGATCTAGACCAAACTTTCACTTGACCATCCTCTCCAGCAGTAACCAGTGAGTTGCCTAGGGGAGGGCAATTCTTAGTGGGCACCTTGAGGGACGCTCTTTAAGATCATTAAACTTTTAAAGCTAGTATTTGAAAAAGGATGCCCACCATATACTTATTTGAGCGGTTGTTGTATGCTCTATAACCAATAAACTTCTCAAAATTTATGACCATGATGAATGATATATTTAATGACAAATCACAAGAACCCGACTTTTTAATTGTTACAATTGAAGATGTTCGTAACCACTCCACTCGTCGTATTTCTGATTAAATTGACTCAGAGGGGTGTTTCTTAAAATCAAAATTTGTCAATAACTACACATTTATCAGATCAGACCAGATGAAAACATTTGTTATTTGAGTAGTTACACTTCAGGACACATTTTCAGTACAATTTGCGACATGTCCACCTCATTCGCCATGAAACTCACCGTGCAAGCTCCACCTCAGGGCAATGACCGCTCCTGTGTGTGCCTCAACGCTCTTCTCAAACCTGCCATTCTTTGAAACCAGGTGAAACTTACCTGACAAACGAACCGTCAACAGAAATCGGAATCAAAGATATTTGGAGCTTATGAGTTTGTATTGCATTAGAGAAATTTAAAAAAGGGACCACATCTAAGAGTTTTAGGCAACTCATATAGTGAAAAGGTTCCTTACTGATTAATGATGATTATAGTCTCTGCGACAAAATGAAAGAAGCTGAATTTTAATAAATAAATCTGATTTTAATAAAATCACATTTATTTATTAAAATTCAGCATCATTAATCAGTATCAGTATGCGACAGTGATAAACAGTGATCCGATCATTCAGTTAAGAAAAGGTTCCATTATACAGTAAGTTTGATCTCCGACATCACACTTGAAGACCTCGAAACACTGACACAGAAAACGCACCATCAGTAGTTCCCAAGACGAAGAGGTCTGAGGAGCCTTGCCTGCCGCCGACATTGCTGGGATACCAGGCCATGTCGGCTGGGTACACCCCCTCAGGTAGCTTGCATATCACTGTCGTGTCGCCTGTCTTACTGTTCCACTTGAGGATTGACCTGTCGTCTCTGGGGGGGGGGGGGTATTGTTGGGACTGAGATTGAATGATATATGGATAAAATTATATTCCAGCTGATAGTAGAAAGTATAAAGAATATGAATTATCGGCTCTTGTTCAACCCGTCATTTTTCTATCAAAAGACCCTTTTTAAACGGTCCCAAGGCCAAAATAGCATCCGTTGATACAACAAACAGGAACTGGTCGAAACAAGCCGAAAAACCGAAACCGTCCCGAAGCAACTCCGGCTGGATTCGGGAAGGTTTTTAGGTTGGTTCGGGCTGGTTTCGGGTTGTTCCGCTTGTTTCGGCTAGTTCCTACTTGTAGTATCGACAAACTAGCATCATTCTTCATTGTTATGTCATTTTAACTTTCACTTTGAGACGTATTTATTCCCAATATGACTTCATCATCATGCGTTAACATGACGAGAATTCCAAAAGAAATATCCCCAAATTTCGATCCCCCGAATACACCCGTGCATGGAATGGATTCCATTCTTCCATTGTTTACAAGTTTCATTGTGCGGCACGCGCGCGACAGAGAAACTTTACACTAGCTGCTGAAAAACGTATTTGTTACAATAAATATTCATTCGGTGTTGTGTAGTTGCTATAGCAACGTATCGCGCCAACGCGAAATAAATGGAAGATTATACCCCCTCCCATGCTTGTTTTAGCGACCGTGTAATTCCCCAGGAATGCATGATAGGACTCAAACCACTGATTGTCATGCTTTAGACCAGACTAACCAAGTATTACCCCAGCAGGAAAACCCACACACACTCCCTCACCCCCCACTGCCTACCGGGCAGAACCTCCACTCACTCACTCAACCTCCTGTGCCTTCAACACCAGTCACAAGCTTCATCAGAGAAGCTCGCAAAGATGTGGAGTGGAAAGAATCCCAAACCATTCATGACCCTGACCAATGTCACCATCCCAACAACATAAAGGTATATGAAAGACTCAATGTCCCTCACAAATCACATCTATGGGAAGAAATGGACAACAAAGTTGTTGAAAGTTTCAATACATGTGTAGACTGTCGAACATGCGAATCCTGAAGATGCAATATCAAAATTGGCACTTTTCAAACTAGTAATTCATGCTGAGTTCTCAGAAAAGTATGGTACTAAAACGCAGCTACAGACAAAGTCCTCCCGCAGGTCAAAGAAGCTAGCTGAGGAGAGAAAAGAGCTCAGGAAGAAGAAAAAAGCATCGCCTGATGGTAGCATCCTCCAACCAAACCATCCGTGAGAGATCTTGGTGTCCACATAACAGACGATTGCACCTGGACTCTGCAGGTGAACAACGTTGTCATAGACTCCCGAAGAATGGCATCGTGGGTACTAGGGACTTTCCGGGATAGATCTGAACTGACAATGCTGACCCTTTTCAATTCCCTAGTAAGGAGTAGACTAGAGTACTGTTGCCCTGTCTGGGACCCCCATCTGATAAAGGACATTCAAGCAGTAGAATCAATCCAGCGATACTTTACCAAACGCATTGCTGGGACCAAGGATCTTGACTACTGGGACCATCTCAAGAAACTAAAGCTGATGTCCCTTCAACGCAGAAGAAAAGGATACACCATAATCCATACTTGGAAAATTCTGCAGGAAAAGGCCCCGAACAGCACTAGTTTGGAATTCTACAACAACGAACGTCTTGGAGTCCGAGCAAAAATTCTTCCATTCAACTACAAGGCACAGCGCTCGGTGTCAACTGCATATGACAATTCATTTGGGGTTAAATCTGCTCGTCTATGGAACTTGCTCCCTAAGCAAGTCAACACAGTGAAGGAGCTAGAGGCATTCAAGATAGCCCTGGGAGAATTCCTCGCCCAATACCCGGATAAGCCACCGGTTCCGGGTTACACACCTCCAAACAGCAACTCCTTACTCGACTGGAGCTGTGAACGAGGAAATGGAGTACGTGGACATCACTGATCCCAACTGCGATCCCTGCTAAACCCTTCAAAATGTATCAAAATGTATGTATGTAAAGAGTACAAGGTAGTGACGGAACTAAAGCCGAAAGGAAGGCAGAGTGGAGAGAACTCCTCAAGCTGCAAAACAGAGTCAGGAACCAGGAACTCGAGCTAGAGAACAAGATTGACGAGATCAAAAACAAAAGCTCGTTCAATAGCAATCTCTTTAGGTTCATGAAAAACGAAGTGACCAAAGGAAAAACTAGAAACAAAGAACCAAAATGTAGCCAAGAGTTTGCAGAAAAGTTCTTCACAGAAAGATACTCTGATAGCTCACGGACAGATCAGATATCGTTCCCAGACTTCCTGCAGACCCCCAGTACACCAACCAGCAAATTCCCAGTCTCCACAGCAACAAAGTCAGAGATTGAAAGCTAAATAAAGTCGAAAAGGAATAGCAGTGGTCCAGGCCCGGATGGCATACCATATGTCATCTATAAGAAATGCCACCAGACCAGATGCATTCTTATTCAACTTCTCCAACTTCTGTGGTGAAGCACAACCTCATCCTTGCTGCCCTAGCATCTTATACAGGGTGTTTCAAGACTCGTGTCCATATTTTGAATAGCTACAATTTTCAGACCAAGGGAAAGGGCAGTTTCGTTTTATGTTCAAAATGCTGTCATTGTATTACAATTTAGGTTAGTAAACTCAGATTTGATCAATACTTCAATAATTTCTCGAACCAAGCCCCCTTTCTTGAGGCCAGGTTTTGCACTCTTGGTAGCATGTTATCCATGGCTGATTTCACTGTATCGAGACTTAGCTTCCTTACCATATAATGTTATTTTCAGCAGCCCAGTTGTTCTGGGGATGGGGTTGGCGTAAACACGCTCTTTAAGGTAGCCCCACAAGAAAAAGTTGCAAGGATTTAAGTCGGGCTGTCATTTGGCCATGCGAAATCAGTTCTCCTGGATATCACCTTATCCTCAAATTGCCCTTCAGCCAAGTGATACTTGCTGTGTTGGTATGTGGGGAGCACCATCTTGCTGGAAATAGCAAGAGTCAAGTATCTTCTTCCTTTTGGCAGTGAGATGAACTTATTCCGAAGCATGGCTAAGTAGTTAGCTGTTTTGATAGTCTCAGCCTTCCCATCAACATCTTCAAAAAATGGGGTCCGAAAACCCCTTGATGACTGAGACCCATCCAAACTGAATTTTTCAGTTGTTTTAGGTCCCTCATTAACCGCATATGGTTAATCATGTTTGATAGACCCTCTGCAACTCTGAACCAATCCCCAGAACAACTGGGCTGCTGAAAGAGAACATCAGAAGAGAGGTGAGAGCTAATTCTCGATACAGTGAAAACAGCTATCGATAACATGCTACCAAGAGTGCAAAACTTGGCCTCAAGAAAGGGGGCTTGGTTCGAGAAATTATTGAAGTATTGATCAAATCTGAGTTTACTAACCTAAATTGTAATACAATGACAGCATTTTGAACATAAAACGAAACTGTCGTTTTCCTTAGTTTGAAAATTAAAGCTAATATGGACACGAGTCTTGAAAAAAATGTGCCCAAAAATGAACTTCATTAAGTCGCTGTACGGCTGTACAATGGTTTCCATGTAACAGTCCATACATCACAATGGAAAACACATGAACTTGGGTATACGTTAGTTCACCCAAAACAAGCAAACTTGACCAAACAGTCATTATCAAATAACCGTGAGTTCATATAATGGATTCGGTGATTTTTTTCAAGGGGACAGCCCAAACGTTTAACTGGTAGATGAGTTCATTTGGATCCATCTGAATCCGTGATGAGTTCACGACGGATTCAAATTAACTCAAGCAGGTGCACCCATTAATTAAATATCCTGATATCAAGCCATCTATAATGCACAGATTAATTATTCCAGCAAGGAACAATCAGATTAACTCACCCTGCAGAAAATAGTTCATCCCCCACGGTCCAGCCTACACAGCTGACCATACCATCGTGTCCAGCGTCTTTCCCTAATGATACCTTGAACTTCATTCAACCCTCAAATTTGAAAGAGATAGTATGAATCATTGATAGGATATAATGAAGCTTATAAAAAAATAGTAATAACTTCAAATAGTAGTAACTTCAAATTAATCGTTTGTACTTTGTATTAAAGAAATACAAAATTGATAACCAAGAATTTTATTTTATTGTTTTCCGAGTTTCAAAGTTTCAAGAGTAAGAGTTTTTCATTGAAAAATAGTGTCTGGACAACAGATATAAGACTTATAATTGATTTGCAATAAAACACGATTCATAACACAATCACTAGCAATTAGCATCTTATGATCTGAATAAATGAATATTTAGTATTTACATCGTAGAAAATGATATACATAGGAAATAATGTACACTGAATGTACCATATTCTAATTTTCAATAACTACCGGCTGTGACGAAAAATAACTACCGGCTGTGAAGGAAAATAATCATTTAAGCATTTAAGACAAGCTTAATCACTAAGTTTGTTTTTAGTCGTGAATTGAGATTTATTTTTGTCCACTTTTTTGGCACACCCGGTAATAATTATTAATTTTCCTGCAACCCACTGATATTGTCAGGTAACAAACTTTATCCATTCATATAACTTTCTTATTTGGAAATCGTAGATTAATGAGGATAATGAATTGATAACTTGATTATTAGTACAAAACATGTGGTAGGATTCAATTTTTAGTTTCGTCTTCTGATTTAAAATACCGTAGTCAACTGCAGAACACGGCAATAGGAAAACGTCATAAAATCGCTTGGGTAGTTTGTAAATGGCAAAAGTAATTGACAAAATCAGTGATCATTTTGCAAGAACAAATTACTCAAATCAAAATGGAAAATGAAACTCTAAGCAGTTCTGAATAGCTAATAATTATCTTCAACTTTTATGTTACATTCGATCAAGTACCTACTTCCATTAATAACATCACAAATTATAAAGTTTCTTTACACAAAGTTTCAACAAACTCTTACATAAACTCTCAGTTATGCTGAACCAGAGCAGGGAAAGTCTTCATACGGAGCCTCTCAACCTCAGCCCTGAGCACAGCCACTTCTTGACTCTGGCTCTTTGCCAAGTCCACGAGTTTGCGTCTAGCAACAATATCCTTCATTCTCTGATCAGCAGCTGGCATCAGGTCAGCAACACATGCCTCCTGGATCTGCTGTCTCTCCACGAGGGACACAGCCAGCTCCTTCAGCTCCTCATCTAGGGTCGCACACTCAGCCTCCTTCTCCTTTATCAAGTGGTTCAGACGATCCAAGATGCGCTTCTTGTCCCCAGTCTTCTTCAGTTGCATGTTCTCGTTCAACTTGATAGTTTTCTCCAATGTTTGGATTTCTTTCTGCATCCTCTGAGCATTGTTCTCTTCAAATAAGAACACCTGGAGCTCTTTGGTGACTCGCAGAGTTTGGATGTCACGGGTTTTAGCATTGAGATCCTCAGCGTCCATCTGCATCTTCTCGTGCTCCCACTCCAGCAAGTGAATGTTCTTGTAGTAGTCTTTGCAGTCGATCATAGCTGCTACTTTACCTTCCCCTAATGTAACGATTTGTGAGTTGAGGTCCTCAATAACTGACCTATGTATTAACAGAGCATTCTCGAATTTATTGGCAAATACACCAGGATCAACCTCTACTTGTCCTTGTTTGAGGAGCAGCTGAATTTCCAGATTCATGAGGAATTTTAGCTTTTGGTCCCTGAGTTCGTTGAGGTGCTGGAATGCCTTCTCGATTTTGTTCCTCATGGCTTCATCCTCATCCACTTTTCTTTGAAGATAGCTGTTTAGGTCCTGAATTTTCTGGTTATGCCGCTTAACCTCCAACTCACTATCAACTTTGATTTTACGGGCATCAGTAAAACGTTCCCAGATTTCGACCTCTAAGATATCAGGTTTGTGAATGAGTGCATCAAGCTCTGCCATGGCCTCCAGGAACTGCTTATCTGGATCTTCGACCTTTACATGGAATGGGTTTGAGGACCTCAAAGGATTCTCACTTGTTTGTGTTTTGAGCTTCACTAACTTTGGCCTCCTTTTGTATAATTTGGCAAGGACGTCCAATGTAAATGAATCAAGGTCAACAAAGTCTTTCTTGAACTGCTTCTCAATGGCCTTGTCATCCTGAATGATAAGCTCATGCTCATCTCGCAGCTTGTCAATGCTTCTCTTTATCTCAGCAACCTCTTCTTGAGTTTTCAGCTTTGACTGTTTGAACTCCTCCAATATCTCACTGAGATTGCTGTCCTTGCTTTCCAGTTTTTCATTGACATGGATTGAACGAGAAAGTCTTACAATCTTGAGTTCTTCCTGATAGATAGTTTTCTGGTATTCTATCTTTAGTCTAAAGAGTTTATTAAGTTTCTCATCAAATGAAGCCATTCCCTCAGCATTAGCAGTCTGAAGCTTTTTCAATTCTGCTTCCAAGGCTTTTCTGTACTTTTCTCGCTCTTCCATCAAATGTTTTTCCTTCTTCTCAAACTCTTTAGCTAGTTTATGCTCATCCTCATTCCACTGATTCTCAGCTTTTGTCAGCATGAACTCAGGCTTCTCCAAGTCTTTTTGGAGTTCATCTTCTGGTCTAATCTCAAGTTTACCATGCATCATAGTATCCAAAGCTCGTTCTCTGGCATTATCAGCCATCTCGAGAAGCCTCTTCTGCTCAGCTAAACGTTCCTTCTCGGCCCTTTCTGCTTCTTCTTCTGGTGTCAGGTACCTTTCAACACCAATCTCTTCATCAGCAACAACAAGGAAAGTTTCTGGGTTCTCTATGTCTTTCAGTTTTGGGATTGTTACAGTGTCGTTGGATTTGAGGTCAGATAGAATTTGCCTTATCCGGTCAGTTCTTTCTGCAACCCGACTGATTTCTTGTTTCTTGCTACTATAAACTTCGTCAAATTCCTTGTTGAACGCATTTTTCAAATGAATAATGGTATTCTTTATGAGACCAATCTGGTCCCTCTTTCGTTGGTTTGGCATGTAAATTGAATTGAGAATACTGAGTAGAGCCCTGGTAATATTTCTTGGAATGACTACCATACAGAGAGGTTGATGTTTCAGGAACCCCTTCATCTTCTTCTCCCTCTTCATCCTTTTGCTTGGAATTATAAACGACCTGCTCAGCTTCAAGAGCTTCATATGAATATTGAGATAGGGCATGCTGGATTTCTTCTTTTTCCTCCCTTGTTTGCTTCTTGATTGGGAAATTGCTCACCTCAAGTTCACCTGTAAACAATGAAAGGGCTTTCCCAACAACAGCCATACCATCCCAACATTCCTTTTTGATAAGCTCTTTCAAAAACAGCATTGCCAAATTTTCAATCTCAACACTCTCTTTAATTGCATCAATTTCGTCGTCTCCTTCATTGAGAAGTCGCTGTCTTTCATCAATATCAAGTGTAAACTCGTGTCTTTTCAGCTGTTCAATCAAATCAACTTTCTCATTTCCCTGTATCATTCCAAGAACAGTTTCTTTCAACTCACTTATTGAGTTTTTCAATTCATTGATTTTAGGTTCAAAGGTTTTGTCTTTCATTTCACGTACTTCTTTTTGAACTTTCTCCAACCAAGTGCTCTCACTGGCACATTTAAGAGCTGACAGTGCTGACATGTTCTGCAAGACTGCATCTTGCTCCTTGCGGAGTCCAAGTAAAGAGGCATATCGCCCCCTTGAAGCATCAACTGCTCCTAAAACTTCACCTTTTTCATCTGTTGCCAGTGCATCATAATTCCATTTCCACAGGGCAATCACTCCATCCTTACCACCACTTAGCACTTGTTGGCCATCATTTGAGAATTTAAGCAAGGATGCCCCACCCTGGAAATGAGAATGACAAGGAATTGCAACACCTTCCTTAAAATTATCAATGGTCCTGAAGATAATTTGGCCATCACATGAATAAGATCCAATCCATTTACCATGAGGTGAGATAGTAACTGACCCTCCCTTCAGTAAATGTCCGTTAGCACGATCCACTTCAGTAATTTTTCCAGCATTGAGGGTGAAGATAACAGCTTTTTTCTGAGCAGCATCAAGGGTTACCATGGTAGATGGATTAACCAAAGTGATACTCATTGCATCAAAATCAATCTTACAGTCTGACTGATTGATATATGATTGACTCATATGGAAAGTATCATCATCAAAAGCTTCTTTTGGCTGTAGGTGTAAGTCAACTGGAATCCTAGCATGTGTTAGCACAGAACCTGCATCGCCAACTGAAGACACAGCAACATAACACCACTCTTTTTCAACTTTAAGTTGATGGAAAGAATGAATTCCAGTTATTGTACCTTTGATATCAATATGGCCAAGACACTTGAATTTATTTGAAGCACGGGTATCCATGATGATAATATGGCCATCATTTGATCCTGAAAATAGAAGTTTGCCACTCATATCAAAAGCAATACTCAGGATTGGGCCTTCATGGATTTTGTTCTCAAACACAATTCTTGGAGATTCTGGTGAATTTAGGTCCAGAACAACAATGAGTCCACTAGTCAGACCAATAAATGCAGAGCGGGATGACTGGCAACAAGCAAGAGTAGATACTTCAGCTCCTAAATGAAGACTACTGAGTTGTTCAGCAGTATCAGTTGACCAAATCTGGACAACTCCATTCTGGCGACTTGAAATGATTTGGCTGTTAGAGGGAGAAACAAAGTCTGCACCAATAATAGGCCCACATTTAATGTTGAATAGAATATTCAAATCAGCATTCTTGTTGGATGGGAATAGAGAATAGACAATGCCATTTGGGCTCCCCAAGAGAATCTTATCATAAGCAGTGGACCAGGCTAAGCATGAAATGACGGACTTGGTATCCCAAGAATCAAGAACTTCAGGAGAAGAAGTATCAAGGTTCAGGAGTCTTAAATTTCCATTAGCTCCACATACAAACAAGCCATCTTGATAGTAGGCCATAGCCTCCAGATCACCTTTAATCAAAACCCTCTGAGCTGACTTAGGTTTCATATTTTCATCATCATCTTCTTCCTCTCTGATCTTTAACTCAGAAAATGAGGTAGATGGTATTTCATACAAGGGGTTTGTCAAAACACTCAACACATTTGTTGTTGTGTCATGATAGAGTAGTTGTCCATCAGTACACCCAATGTAAATTGCATTTGCAGCAGACCAGCAATGTGACACAGGAGCTACTTTCTTCAACTTATCCTTGTATTTTTCATGAAGAGGGCTCAGAGTAGAGGCAATTTTCACACTCTCAGCAGTTAGGATAGGTGATGGAACAAATTTTTTGGCATAAACATCTTTCTGCTCAGCCATTGGTCCAGTAGGAGTGGTAGGATCAGGAAGATCAATACCCACCAACTTGATAGAATATTTGTCATTAGCTGTTTCAATACTACCAACATGTAAGCTTTGGTCTCCAGTAACACATATTTGCTTCCAGTTGAGTGGATTGAATGATATAGAGTTACCAGGATATGATTTTAAACTTACTGTTGTAAGTATTGTTCCAGAGTTGTAATCCCAGAGGCTAAGTTTAAAATCAGGCAAACTTGAACATGTCAAAATATATGAACCTATGGGAGCAAAGGCAATATCAACATATTCCATCATACATCCATCTGTTAAGGTACTAACTTGTTCAAATTCAGGGAAGGAAATGAGTTGGATTGGTGGGTTGAGTTTCTTCTCAGCATAGGCTATGATATTGGCAGCTGGATTTACAGCAAAGGCCCCAAATGGGTTTATTCCACTTCGATGGCTCTTCTCTTTTCCAGTGGTGGTATCAATAAATTTCATCATGCAACCAGAAACTGATATAACAGTCTTCTTGTCAATGAATTGGAGGGTATGTCCATCATATCCTTGAGACCATGCCAGGTCCAACTTTTTGAAGCAATTCATGTCTGCCTCAAAAAGTGGGGTAATTCAATACCAATAATCCAATACCAATAATAAGCTGAAGATGATAATCACATGACTTTCGAAAGCTCCTGATTTTAAACTTTATCATATCATTGAACGTTTTAACTTGCTCCCTAACCAATAATTAATAATTAGAAGAATGATAAATAATCAGAAGAATAAGATCGAGTCATAAAAAGGGTAGGTAACTCTTTTTTCAAATCTATAACAGGAAAGCCCTTTTTACTTAGAAGAAATTTATTGAATAGAGTTTACTTTGCTGAATTCACAGTGAATTCACAAGGACAGAGTACCCAGTGTACAAGTTTGCAAATTAGTTCTCCACTATGCTGACCCAGGAAGAGAAAATTGAAAATTACACATTTTACCTACTATGCAGAATGATTAAATGAGTTAAGATTCAGTTACCATACATCAGTTACCAAAGTTGACACAAAAACTAGATGAAGTTTTTTATAAACATACAACCAGGGGTGACTGCCAGGGGGGCTACCGTAAAAAGCTCTCGAATTTTAACACCCCAAAGCTGAGGTAGGTATTGACTAAATTCCAAACCCCTCATCTTGGTGTGACTCACTTGGATCCTACTCTACATTGCATTTTCTAGAGGGATCATGTTGGTGCTCAAGTACAGAGTTGGAGAAAAGTCTTGCAGATTGATGTCATGAAGAAAGATTTCTTTTTAATTCAAATATGTTTTAACCCTGATTATCAGGAGAAGCATCTCTCAAGATGAAGTATTGGATCAGGATGCATGCCACTCACATTAATTTTATTGATGTGCAATGTAAAGGGTCACAAATAACCCGGATCCATCCACCGGTCCTCTACTTCTCTTCACTAAGTGTGTTACTTAATTTCTTGATGCTTGGAGTACAACCAAAGACCAAAGAGCAAGTTCCAGTTTCATTCAGGCAGGTGGTCACAGCACTTGACGGTGCAATACCCTGGTACCAGGGGGTGACTGCTGGGGGCCATAAAAAGCTCGTTTAAACACCCCAAAAGCTGAGGTAGGTATTGGACTAAATGCCTGCACACACTCATCTTTTAACCTAAATCCTATGGGAAACACAAGTTTCGAGAGGGATCATGTTGGTGTTCAAGTACAGAGTTGGAGAAAATTCTTGCAGATTGATGTCTTGAAGAAAGATTTCTTTTTAATTCAAATATATACAACAAACTTGATATGAATGCATGTCTACCAAAGAGCTATGATATTTTAGAGCATCAAAGCTTGCCACTTGCCAGGGCCGTGACTGGATTTCAGGCAGGTTTATGCAGTAAATTCAAAATCCCTATAGGCACTAGTATAGTAGTATACCATTCATAATAAATTATTTGGCACTACAGTGCAAAAAAGAAATAATTAAAAATGGTGAAGCATTAGGGAAAAGTGTAAAGTAAATTTCATTCGGCAAAACTGCAAACTGAGAGATAAGCAATAGTAGTGTATTTTTGAAGGTTTTATGGTCTGAACCATGGCCGCAAAGAAGATCCAATTGGCCAGTGAGGGCTAAATTGGCCAAAGAAGGTCCAACCACCTTATTAATAAATTTGCCCATCAATTTTAACCTAAACTGATGGGAAACATAAGTTTGAGGCGCGTATCTCCAAAAATGGTCGGTCTCTTCATCTAACGTTTATATGGGAGCGCGGCCAACGTTCCAATTTGGCAAAACGGGGCTGAGTGACGTCGCCGTCAATTTTTCTGTATCATAAACCGAACCATAGCCCTAACCAAAACCCTAACCTTAATCCTAACCCTAACCCTAACAAATCCTGACCCTAACCAGAACCCTAACCCTAGTCCTTAAAGCGCTAGGTGCGACGTCATTGTCATAGATAATGAAGGCTCCCGTTTACATGGGAGACTGACCTTTGCGCCTTCCGCAACAACAAGTCAAAAGAAAGGGACGGACATCGCCCGCGCCCGTCGACATCTAACGACTAACCAGATGCTTACGCGCGCGGCCTCCGTTCTGAGGAAGAACGACGGGGCGCGGAACAGGGCGCTGATTAGGGCAAAGTTTTAATTAAGTCTATGGTTAGGTTTAGGATACAGAAAAATTGACGTTGAGATCTGTGACGTCACCCAGAGCCGTTTATATGGGAGACATACTCGAATTTTGGAATTCTTTTCACGAATTTGCATAGGTGTGTTAGCCGTCGATGCAATTCCTGGGGAAGCGCACCGCGCAACGACAGGGATATGCGGTAAGTTAAGTTTCCCTGAGGAAGCACGCCGAGCGACGATTGCCCTAACCAGCGCGCGCGTAAGCACCTGATTAGGTGAAAGCAACGATAACAGGGGTATCGTAGGATGTTTACCCTCGCGCGCGGCGCAACGACGTTCCCTTCCACATTTGACGTCATTGCATTTGGTATTTTCCCAAAAACGGCTCTGATTCAAGATCTAAACGTCAATTTTTCTGTATCCTAAACCTCACCATAGCCCTAAATAACCCTAATTAATCCTAACCCTAACCCTAACAAATCCTGACCCTAATCCTGACCCTAACCCTAGTCCTTAAAGCGCTAGGTGCGCTTAATTATATTTTTCTGAGTGACGTCATTGTCATAGATAATGAAGGCTCCCGTTTATATGGGAGACGTACCCTCACTTTGCGCTCTCGCCCATTGATAGCCATCCAGTCAGAAGAAATAGACGGCAACGTCCGTCGATGCAATATGGAAAGTAACTTAAGTAGGCATCTTACGTAAGTTAAGTTTCGGAAAGTAGTGACCCCCAGATGCTTACGCGTGCACGGCCTACAGTGTACAGAGGAACGACGGCGCGCAGAATTGGGCTGAGGGCGAAATGACATATTGCATTCAATTTTAATAAACATTGATGTTGGAAGTCATAAAAGTAAAACATCAATTAAAATTAAATTTCAAATATAATTAAAAACTACTACACTGAGTCAGAGCATCTTCAAATCTCCCTCCTTGAGATTAAGATGATAAAAACGTGTTATTCATATTGTATTATCTGGCTCTAATTCACACTTCAAATTCAATCAAATTTGCCAAATCAATCAAATTTAATTTAGTCTTATCTTCAGTTGCGCGGTCTGACTCAAATAGAATTTATTTAGTTCAAAATAATGGGCCAACAAACAATTTCAAACATCAATTACTGCGTGAATCGTCACGTGATGGATGCCTGGGTAGTCACGTGACAGCTGCGTGAGTCGTCACGTGATGGCTGCGTGAGTCGTCACGTGATGGCTGCGTGAGTGTACATTAGTTGACGTGCCAGGTGGTCCGCTCCACACGCCTGGTATATCACCGATATGTTGTGCACGATCTCAAACCTCAAGTCAATATCGTGCAGGACAATGTCCGCCCCACCCTCGTCCTTCTTCCCTCCCTCCTCCTTCCCTTCCCTCTTCACCGCACTCCGCCTCATGCGACCCATCAGAGTGTCCACCTCTGCAGGAAGCGAGGGGGGCGTGAAGAGGGCACGTTTGTAGTACTGCAGAGCGAAGTTAAAGAGTCCAAGGTGATGGTAGCAACGTCCTGAGGCAGGGAGATTTCTAAATAATATGATTAGTGTTGCAGTCACTTATTTCATAAAGTTCACCACATGAGTATATTGGGGTATAAGAAGAAGGGGGTGAGGTGGCAAAGCCAAAGTGGGAAATGCAAGGATGAGGATACAAGAAAAGATGACGTCCCCTGATGTGCAAATGCCTCACACATGAAACAAAATTTAGCATAAAGGTGAGCACCAGAGAGGCACCAACTTCCCACAAACCCACCAACTCACACATATACTGATATAGTTACAAGCCCACCTTTAAAAACCCACGAATAAACCCCACCTCAAAACCCACCAATAAAACCCACCCATCAAAACCACAAACAAAACCCACCACTGAAACCCACCGCCAAAACCCACCTATAAAACCCACCACCAAAACCCACCTATGTTGTATAGTGTCTCCTGACATGAGCCTCGCAGCTGATGGTACATCAGAGCGCAGGCAATGGCTTGTAGCGCCATCTCGTGTCTCCGGGAGCTGAACTCTAATGCTTTGTTGGAGGCGTAGTGCATATAGAATAACGACAGGTAGAAGTATAGCTTAGCGTCGCGTGGTCGCTGTCCCAGCATTCTGAAATGGTGGTCTTTATCATTGATATAGTCAGAAATGATGAAGCAATCACCGGGATTGGGAACAGGATTCACATCCATCCCCAGTCCCCTACAGTTGGGGGCATTGGATCTCTCAGTCGTGGCGCGCGCGGGAGGGGGTCAGGCAACGCCTGACAAATTTCTCCTACACTGGGGGGCTGATTGGATGTATACGGACTATAGTATTAGTTGTAGATTTTACTCACTGTCTGAAGAAAGCTATGGCGGCTTTGTAATGACGAGAGTAGAAACTGTTCTGCATGTTGAAGAACAGCCCGTTGAAAGCACCCTTGTTTTTATGAAGCCACCTTATGCCTGAAAATCAAACACAAGATTATATTCTGACCACCGTACAATATATCAGTGACTTGAACACGAATAGACAACCTAGTCGATGTAGTCGGTACTTTTATAGTCGTTCACCAATCTAGCCGATGTAGTCGGCACTTGGGTAGTCGTTCACCAACCTAGTCGATGTAGTCGGTACTTGGGTAGTCGTTCACCAACCTAGTCGATGTAGTCGGTACTGGGGTAGTCGATGTTTGATGGAGTAGAATATGTTCCAGATACCAGGGCTATCAGGGTTAGAGTTGAGGATAAGGCCGATGTTCTCCGAGATAAACTCGCTGTAGTTCAGCACACCCGCCAGGTAGACCCTGGAAAAAGAGATGGAAATTGGAAAACACGTACAAAGAGGAGCCAGTTAGTGTTACGTTAATTATGTTAACCAAGAAGTGCAACGTTTTAACGGTACTTTTGGATTATTATTTTGGATGAAACTGCAACAGTGTAAGATGTCATGCAAAATGGTATGAAAATGATATGAACTATGGTACAAACGGTGTTTTGCAATCAGTTAAAATTCTAAATTCTGATAAAACCCGGAAACTAAACCCCCGGAATTGCTGATATTCAAAACCCGGGTTTTTTCATCCCCTGCATTACCCATGAATGAGAATGTTCTTCATTGCAGGTTGGTAGTCGATGAGTCGTGATGAAGAGGCGGCTAAGGCAACAATGAAAGCCTCCTTGATTCTGTCTGCAGCCATGCAGCAACTCATGATCCCGGTGTACCAGTCGTACCATTCCTCTCTGGTGAGCATGCCCTGATGAGAGGGGATTCCGGCGTCAAGTATCAAATTCATTGTGAAATGTTTCATATAATTGGACCTCCATTTGTAAAATGTGAATGAAAATCATCCAGAAATTTTAAGGGCATTATAGGGCACTATATTGGAAACATGGAAATAGGTACCCTCAGTTGACAACTATTTGGCAGGTTTGACCCAACAGGTACCACACAACTTCACTCACCCTGTAAGCCTCCATAGCTCCAGTCATCTGTCCCAGAGTTTCGGACTTGCAGATGTGAGCGAGGGTGTGGAAAGCTGTGGCTGTGGTGTAGCTACCCCTCAGAAACTCCTTGGTGGACTGAGACTTAGACTTCAGCTGCTCTATAGACTCAAACAGAGCTGTCTTCAAAATGTAGTACCTGTAATGGAAGAGGTTCTGTAGATGCTTTCGAACATGGCACAGAATCTCCATAATGCGACCGGAGAACTATTAATTGTAACCGATCGTTGGGAGGGTAGGTTACTTCTAGTCAATAACAAATAAACGAATGTAGAAATGTTGAAAGTCAATGTGTTTCCCAAGAATTGGACGGACCCGTTATCTTGGTTTGTGCCTGATGGGCACTTAGTTTCCCTCCCCTGTTTTACTGAAACTTTTTGGCATTTATTGACCTTCGGAGCAACTTAATTAGGGGTCACTCATAAAGGACTTCCGCAATGGCAGATGCGGACACAGGGGGAGGGGTGTTAGGTCAAATGCGGACGTCTGCAGTTTATGGAGATATTAGGTCGATTAGACATGTTTCACTAGAAAATCACTAGAACACAAATCTCTGAAGACCGATGTCGAGGTTGACAAGGGGATTTATATTTTAGAATTTTGAAATTTCAAGTATTGTAAAATACTCATTCCTCAGATTCAAGAGCCCATGGCGCAGGGTGCTCCAGGATTTCCTAATTAAAAAACTCTTTTGTGCAAAGCAATTAAACGGAAGTTTACTCCATGCGACTATTGTTAGATCTTCAACTATTGTAAGAACCTCGGCAAATTTAGCCAAGTAATTATAATTGAAATAACTTCAATAAAATCTATTGTCTAAAAGGGTAAGATGAAATTGAATGGTAAAATTGCAGAATGCACCATTACAAAAAGTATAACACGTGTTTGCAAGGGAGACACAAAAGGAGCCGTGGATAAGGGTGTGGTTCAGCAGAGGCACCAAACCCTCAGTAAACTCTTCCTTCCGCTGCAGATCTTCACTTTCTACCGACTCACTGCCCTTTCCCGTGTTTTCCACCAGTGTCAACATCTCACCATGGGTACTGCAGATAAAAGTAAACTGAAATTGATGAACTCCTTTTCTGACTACACTTACATTGTGAGCAGTGTCCAAGAAGTTCTGTACATTATCAGGGTTCTCTTTCTCGCTCCCATCTACATTATCCTAGCACGCATTCTCCAGTGGATCATCAACCTGATGTGCGGCCCCTATCATGCCCACTACGAGCAAGACAAGGCCGTGTCCTACGATATCCTATGGGACCTGAAGTACCACTTCGTGATACGGAACGCCTTGAACTGCTTCTTACGGAAGTTCAAGAAGGTTCAGGATATCAGTGTGGTGGAAGATGAAGATGTCTCGCTCTACTGTGTCAATGATACAGACTTCATATTTACCAGAGCAAGACCTGGAACTGATCTCTTCGACTGTGACAAGCATCCTTTTCTGTTTCTGGCTCAGCACAACACAGCCATAGAGCTCATCATTGTCTCTCATCAGGCATTATTCAGGTTAGCAAGGGGATGAGGGATTAGGAAAGTGGGAGTAACGATCAAGGGATGAGGGGAAGGTCACACTGAAGTTCATCACTTTTCTTCTTTTGCAAAGTCAAAACTTTCATTGATTCTTCATAGAAACACAGATATTATAAGAAAATTACAGATTTAGTAATTTGAATGTAGTTTTCCACTTTTAAATCTTAATTCAACATTAGACGACAATATCATATTGCTCAACAAAATAAACTTTTTAACAATGAACTCAGGCGTGGAACTAAATAAGGGTCCTGAACAAATGTCCCTGGGTCAGTGCTATGCCACAAGGGCATTTGTCCAGGACCCTTAGACCCTTACAGAGTACCACAAGTGCGTTCATTGATATGTGAAGTGTATTTGGTTGACCAGAATGATGTTGTCATCTCATGTTAAATTAACCTTTTGAAGTAGAAAACAGAAGACAAATTACTAAGATTATCCAATAACCCACATAAAAACAATTTTAAAATTCCAAACTGTAAACCCCATCACTTCAGGTACATCAACGCTAAGCCCTACTACGACGGTAGGAATATCACCCTAAGCTACATGAATGGTAGGTGTGGCTCCACCCTGGCTGCCTCCATGATCCACAAGACCGGGCAGTGCACCGTGGTATCAGAACCCTGGGCCATGCTGGACATTGTCGAGAGGGGACACATTCAAAGAGAGAACCCAAAGCTCCGCGCTGAAATGCATAACCTCACCAAGGCAGCAATACTCATGATCGCCAAGGACCCAAAACGTAAGTATTTCATCAAGATGGGCATGGTTACAGGAGTCTTGGTGAAAGCTATAAAGGACATATTCCCAGCAGCTAAGGAGATCTACATGTACCGAGCCTTCAGACCCACCATGATGTCATACAGGAAGCTGTTCGGTCCTTTTGCCATGACCATCCTATCAGGCTTGGTAGTACCGCGCTGCATTGGGAAGGACAAACACTGGGATATATGGCACCGGAACAAAACCTCCAACCCTTACAAGAGATTCTTTATCTGGATGTTCTGCAACATGGAGTACTTCTACGAAGAGGCTAAAACACGAACAGACATCGAGTCGTACAGTTACGAGTCCTTCCAGGCAGATAGAGAGGGGTACATCAGGCATCTGATGGGGGGCATGGGCATTGGACCGGAGTATGTGAAGTTGGCAATGACTGCAACCAATCATGACTCCCAAGAAAACAGCCCCTGGAGCAGGAAGAAACTGGCAGGAAAATACGGGAAACTCCCTGAGGATACCTTCCAGTGGGCAAAGAGAGTGGCCAAAGAATTCGGAGTTCAATGCGAAGGAGAGGACTATTCCATTACAAACTTTCCCAATGGCTGGGAGACTTTTGAGCGAGTTAAGAGTCAGTGATATTAGCCTTTTTGAATGTTATCAAAGTATTAAAGAATGAATAATGTATGTAACAAATTAAGAGTTCAATTCAAAATTTTTTAAAATATCTGATGATTTTTTCGTACACGACTTCATTGATAAATGAATACCGCGCATCCTTGAGCTGTCCGCTGTTACATAAGGAATTACGAATCCCTGTCATTGGCCGTACAGCTGTTGGAATGGAGGTAAAGCTTTGTAAATACTACCCTACCACTTCCTACCTTGTGACCTGTGCAGAGGCCCTCGAATACCTCGGGAATTATCAGCAGTCAGGTTAATAACTTATTTTATTCTCTCAACCAAATACCGTTGCTCGCAGCACCAGTACCTGTTTTAGATTTGACAGTGCGTGTGAAGGTAGCATACACAAAATCCTTGAATTAAGAAAAAAAAAATCTCCGCTAACCCTTCCTCGATTGAGGAGGGAATAATGCTCAGGTCATATTGCACTAAATAACGGGTGGATAACAAGTATCAACATACCCTTCCTCCATGACAGACTGGTAGTCTCCAGCTGCCATCAGCTCGTAGCACCTGTGGAAGGACAGCTTCACCACATCCGGTCTGCTACTCAACTCCTGATATGAATATGTCATGATAAGTATACTGGAGAAGGGAGGGGAATAACTACCATCTATACTTCCTTTGATCATGTATTGGATCAGGCTCAGGTTCAGATTTAAACTGGCACATAAGACTGTAAAACAGTTGCATAAGACCATCGTTAGACCCACTACTATATGGGAGGTGGGCCAGCGAGGGCTCAGGCGGCGACCAGGAGAGGGAGCTGAAGGCCGAGGCAAGCGCTCCCGGATTGGAGTCCCGTTCCTCCTCGGCCCTTGTTAGGGTCGCCTAACTTAAACTTTAAATTGTATTATCAATCAATCAAGACATAAACTGATAATGATGTCATGATTACCTTGACAGATCCAAGTCCAGCGTGAATGTTAACAGTGAACTCGTTCTCGTTGTCTGCAATGAAGGTTTGCTGCAGGGTAAAGAGCCGGAGTTTGGCGGCTGTGTTTTCCGGATCAAATCCCAGAACTTTCTCGTAACACTTCACAGCCTCCTTCCAGTCACCCTGTGCAAATCGCAAGATGGATGAAGCACTAAAAACAGAATTTGACAATGAAAGGATGCTCATTCCACAATCTTAATTTCAAAATGGCAATTCTAGCATGAGTGATCTGGAGCAGATTTTAAGAACAATTAATTTAAGATTTCAGAACGTCTACTCATTCCAAAGGAATTGAGTGTCAAGGAACTCAGCTGACTCACGGAGTGTTCGAGACAGAGTCCGAGATGGACCAGGGTGTGGGGTTGTTCCGAGCAGGCACTTGTCCTTGACAACATGTCAAATATGGGATGCGCTGAAAGGGAGGCAACATGTCAAATATGGGATGCGCTGAAAGGCAGGCAACATGTCAAATATGGGATGCGCTGAAAGGGACGCACAAATAGAGTCTGACAGCAAACGAGGTCGAAAATAGAATCCTCGCTAGAGTAGGATCAGTTGGTCCTAACAATGAAATACAAGAGAGAGGGAGAGCAGATATATTCTTAGATTTGCAAGAAAATGGCTAACCCGAAGTGATGTTGTTGGCAGCATAATAAGCATCAGCAACAATTCCCAGCTCCTCGTGAACATCCTCCGGAGAATGGTCCTTGAGCAGTGGTTCCAGCAAAACTTCGATGTTATCTGTAACGAGTATATTCGGGCAATTTGTATAATAATCTTCAGGATCAGACTCACAGAAGTATTAAATACTTAAATAATCACTTTATCAGCAAGCTAAGTCAAGCAAAGCACCAGTGATAGCAAAAAGCTGAAATCTTTCACGCGAAAAGTTCAGGGGAAGAACTTCGATAGCAGATAGTTCCTATGGCTTCTATATAAGACTCACAGGTATCATGATCACAGAATATCAGAGCAGTAACGAGGGTTGCTCGTACGAGGGGAGTACACTTCTCCTCGTTGATAACGGAGTACTTCACGTCGAACGAGGGAGTCGCAGCGGCAACGCTAGCCTCGGGGGTCTCTCCTGACATAGCTGCAAACTTCTCTGGAGAATGAAATAAGTTGTTTTACTGGATTATATTCTAGTGGCAAAACGGAATCATTAATTCGGGATTCATCACTTAGAGTTCGAAGGCATAATCCAACTGCCGTTTCTGAGCATAATTTTGGTCTTACCGTCAACTTTTTCCTGAATACTTTGGTCCATTGGCGTGTCTCCCATCGAGAGATTCTCAACACTTGGAATTCCTTCTGCTGACTGCTGTTCAGTGGTGGGAAAGGCCACCATGCAATCTAGAAGAGGGGTTGAAACGTCCATCATGGGCATCTCCAGGGTCTGTGCCACATCAGGAGTGAGGGCTGTGTTTGAGGCGGGGTTTGTGGTAGTAGAGGCAGGGTCATTAGGCACCATGACAGGGATGGTATGTGGTGGTCGGACAGGTGTCCTGTCTCCCAGGATTATCTTAGCATCAAGCAGCAGGGGAAGGATCCGACTGTAGCTCTTGATCGAGAGGAAGAGCTGAGAAGTGATAATGTCAAATTCATATCAGCGCATGTAGTGATAAATATTTTTTGCCTAACTATATTTTAATTTCTGCCTTATCTGAGACTTGAGTTCATTAAAATATGATTGTACTGTCTATCATACAATCTGATCACAATGAATCTCAGCAAACCTTGCATATCTTGTGCATCTTCTCTGTGGCTCCCATGTGAGGGTAGGCGCGGATGAAGTATTGGTAGGTCTTAGCCCAATGCTCCTCCTTTCTGCTGTTACCAACACACCTGGAGTTGGGAAATAGGGCTGCAGCTTTATACTTAACAGATGAGGTTCCTACTGATGAGATTCAGTCATTTCTCAATAAATACTTGGAATAAGTGTGGCAATAACATGTACTCAAATAGCGCAAGAATATCAGGCGTTTGCACAGAATATCCCTGGCCACTTGTTATCTTAAATGCTATTTACCACGCGAGATCAAAATGTCTAGGCGTCTATCAAAACTACCTGCAATCCAATAATTCACCTAAATCACTATCCATTATAATCAACCTAAATAACCAACTTGTTCTCGAAGTTTTGAAGAAGCGCATTGAGTTCGTCGCACTCCGAGGCGGAGGATATCTTGACTAGTTTCCGGTATCCCAGGGCTAACTTCACCACCAGTTCCTCCGAGAGGTTCTCATTCAGATCATCCGGTTTAACGAAGTAACTGAAAGGGAGTTTTAAGTTGCCATACTAATTAATTATTATAATTTCACTCAAAATCTTTACTGCAAGTGTTCGTGAAGTAAACGAATAAGATAGCAAATGAGACTATCGCTAGTCCTTTTCCCCTCCAAGTACCACAGCATCATGAGATTCTTGATTTACCGCACAAATGTCCGTAAAATGTAATAGGCGATTTTGCTACATCATGTTCATTGTTCGGGCTATTGGCTAATTGTGGTTCATGATGAGCTTTGCAAAGAATTATTTTATAATTCTATATATGGCACTCTTGGTACATATACCTTTCTCGTCCAACGAGATATACCTGCATGTAGAGTATACTACACTATTATCTACATGTGGGTTCAAGCCCCGCTCATTTTCAGATCACCGAGTTTGTATGTGTGTCTACTGTCTACAGGCAGGGTAAATTACAAATATGCTAAGAATGTAATGAGTCATATCTGATATCATGCATGGATGCAGAAATGAGACACCCCATTGTTTTGAAGCCGCCCAATGAGCAATGCTCATGAGATCACATGATCACCAGGTAATCTGATCACATGATCAGCAGGTAATCTGATCACCCCGGCAACACGGCGTCACATGATCTCCAGACACAGAAGCCGATTCTTCGCAATAACAAGCGTCTGTAGTCTGCAATGAAAACCATATATAAGCCGGGCATGCAACCCCCCACACCATCAATTCCAACTGCTCAGTTCACCAACTTGTCCTGTCTCATCACCAGAAGAATGTCGCTGCCAGCTCCCTCAGTCTTCCTTTCACCGCTCTGTACTTCCTCACCGACCAAGCCACTACCTCCCCAGGACGCCCTATCTCGAGGATACCCTTCCAGCACCTGCCCTAGTCCCATCCCACAAAACCAGCATTCCACCGGTTTTCCATCGCTGTTGAAGGAGAACACCCATCTGGACTACAAGCAGTTAATCGGAGGTTATTCCCCTGCCTTGCTGAGGAATTTCAGACTTCAGTTTCGACATCAGATCTGCCCTCTTCAACCCAAATAGGACTTCTCACCTTTATCAACGAGTGCAGCAGCGCACACGAATCTACAGCAGCAGCAGTAGGAGAGTTGGTGACGTCATCAGAAGCACACCGCTCTAAGATAGGACTCATCACATTCATCCTGGACACCGAGTGCAGCTTGCAGGACTCCTCAGCAACTTCCTCCAAATACCTGGACCCTTCTGCAAGTGTGGTGGGAGGGATGCAAAGAATCCAGCCATCTGCTTATCTGGACCCTGCTACAATTGGGGTGGGAGGGGTGCACAGAATCCAGCCATCTGCTTCTCTGAGTGGATCTGACACCCTACTCCAACCCTCCAGCACTGCATCATCACCCCGTGGGAAGAGAATATCCCAACTTGTAGCTGGTGATATCTCCCTACGACAAAGGTATCCCCATCTCTTCTCCAGCTTCCAAGATGACCTTCCCAACACCTCACATTACCAACGCAGAGTCTTGACAGTCTCAACGAACTCAGGAAGTGAGGACCCATGGGACAGCTGCTCAAGGCGGAGTGCTGGGAGAGGTGGACAGGCAGAGAGAGGGGCAAGACGAAGTCACAGATCAACCAGAGGACCGGTGAGGATTATCATGAGGATGGTGCGCAAGGGACTACGTTTGAAGTGATGGACTTTAGTCCACTTTTGATGGACTTTTGTGCACTATCGTACGAATATACAAGTTATACTAGCGTGATATTTCTTTGAGAATAATTTGTTGTAATGATATTATTTACATATTTGAGGAAATTAAAACTTGGTTTAGTTTGAGCATTTGTTCCTCCTCCTCCTCTCAAGCCCTTCTGGGGCGGAGTGATCGGCATTCTATCACTCGCACAGTTCTCTGTCATCTTGGTGAGTGCGTGAGAATTAGCTTGAATTATGCCTTCGTATTCCATGGGTGACATGTTTATCAATTATTCAGTTACCTCTGATGTTAAATATTGCTGAGAATTCTGGGTTGCAATCTACTGAGAAATTATCTTAAACTAAGCAAATCATATACGGTAAATGAAAACTAGGGTGTGGAATTACCGCATTAATCCCACGAGCTTGCGAATGGGATTCTTGCAATAAATGCTCAAGCTCGCGATTGAATTCATGTATTTATTGGAGTAATTGCACGAGCTTGCGATGGTAAGGTCGGTACAAAATCCAGTTAATAAATAACTCGTAAATTTGGGGATATTTTTAGGATTATTACGCATGTTAAAGTATGATGATGACGTCACTTCGGAATTTTTTGAGGAACGAAAAAAAGGGGATTTTTTTTCGCAGAAAACCCAAATTTAGTACCTTATCTCGTAAGGTAGATGGAACCAGTCACTTTTCGTAGTGTCCCAAGCTTTCCAGCACGGTTATTATAATAGTGGAATTCAGATACTTCTCTAAATTTCATATTCTTGATACAACGAATGAGAATTAAAACACTGGATTTTCAATGCTGAATCACTTTCTAAACTACAGATAAAATTACTTTTAATCTTCTAAAAGCTTCGCTGCAGAATGAAATGCGGAGAATCTCCACACTTCACTCCCGTACATTTCCACTGGAGAGGTACGCATCAACCATGGTTGGCATCTCTCACTCCGTGTACTTCAAGTAGTGTAGACCAGTTTCAGCACAGATTTTGGGGTCAGCCAACTGATTGAATCGAAGGCAATGTGCAATCGACTCTACCTTCTGTTCGTCATTGCCACAGTTTCCATTACTAGCACAACTTTTGTTCCATTCGTCAATACAATCACCACACCGTTTACCTCCTGCGTTCATGGGAACAAAGTCAGGATTATGGTCATACGCGGGGAAGGTCAAATGGTCCCAGTCTGAATTTGAATCCCAATCTGAATCCCAATCTGAATCCCAATCTGAATCCCATTCTCCGTCCCATTCTGCATCTTCCCAGTCTGCATCGTCCCAGTCTGCATCTTCCCAGTCTGCATCGTCCCAGTCTGCATCGTCCCAGTCTGCATCCCAGTCTGCATCGTCCCAGTCTGCATCCCAGTCCAACCAAGCAGGCCAGTCGGTCGCGTCCTCAGTAGCGGAACCCAGGGACCCGAGGAGCAGCGTTGCAATGGCGAAAACAAACATTTCAACTTGTGGGAGGGAGAAGTTAGAAGATATTGTGCTATAAAGTGAAGATATGATATACTTGACATTGAAGGGTATAGTAACGAGTCAAAAGTGCAAACCGCGGAATCACACACGAGTGGCCGAAGGCCAATGCTGTATTTCAAAAGTTTGTAAAGAAAGGCATATCTGGCACTGCGGTGCGAAATTAACCTTTTTCAATCTGTTCCACGGTACTATAATAAACCGGAAAGGTTTGCACTTTTAATAAATACCTGAATACCATTCTAAAATTGCATTTAAAATATGGCGATTCACAGTTCGGTGAAAGTGAGTCCTTCCTTTGCAATACTGCACCACTGCTAGAAGTGCCAATAGGAGAACTGAGGTTGTCAGCCAAAAGGCGTTGCTTTTAAACCCCTGTCCACTTGTTACCTGCATATCGTTGCGTAATACCTATAGTGATTTAGAATAGTCAAAGGGATGCTGATGACACTAACATCTGGTAATAAGATTGAAATATAAGAATTTAATGTATAAGATTAAAGCATTAAATCAAAGGCACATTCGAATGGTACTTCGTCTTAGGCATAGGCATAGTGATCTGTAATAGTCACTAATATACTGATGATGTACTAACACTGGCCAGAATCTAAGCATCAAATTAAAGGCACAATCAAGTACTTTTTCTCAATAAAATGGCAAAAAGCCTTTATAAGCATATAATGAGATTGAACTATTAACTAAGAAATGGGAGTGTGTTATCGAAAATTATCACACGAGGCGTTAGCCGAATTTGAAAATTTTCGATAACCTTCCCTGTCCTATGGCTTTAGGGTAGCTGGTTTCGGAATGCACATGGTGGCTTTTTTACACCTTTTGTTAAATTACAAACTGGTGTGAGTGCTTACTATAGCTCCTCGAGCTATTGCTCCCCCCAGTCACTAAATTTCGTCCCCTTCTAATCGGCTATCATTCCATCACATTATTCAGCTAAGACGTTATGGGTATCTGCAATTATGAAATTTAAATTTTTCAATGCATTAATTATCGAAGGTCGGACGATATGAAAAATTTATCTTGTAATCATTAATAAATTTTATTATTTATTTATAAATTTATTTATTTATTTACTTAATTATTTATTAATTAATTAATTAATTAATTTATTTATTTATTTACTTACTTACTTACTTACTTACTTACTTACTTACTTACTTACTTACTTACTTACTTACTTGTTTTACTTTATCTTTTTGTTATTTGTTTATTTATCTATTTATTTATTTATTTATTTATTCATTTATTTACTTACTTACTTACTTACTTACTTAATTACTTACTTAAAGTAAAATAGCCATACTGATGATAATAACTTTACTTACTTACTTACTTACTTGCATTTTACTTACTTACTTTCTTCGTGTACTTTTTGTGTACTTTACTTTCTTACTTACTTTCTTACTTTCTTACTTTCTTACTTTCTTACTTTCTTACTTTCTTACTTTCTTACTTTCTTACTTTCTTACTTTCTTACTTTCTTACTTTCTTACTTTCTTACTTTCTTACTTTCTTACTTTCTTTCTTAATAGTTCTATAAAGGAGTTCTTTATAGTTCTATAAAGGAGTGATATATCGATAATCATCACATTGGAGTTTGAGCCACGGGAGGGTAATAATATAATATGCTACTTAAATTTAGTGATCATGTAAAATAGCCATACTGATGATAATAACACCGGGCAAGATTTAGATTTGTTAAATAAAGTGGTATCATTATTCGTCATATCATTATCATTAGTCAAACACATATGAAAATTAGCAGAGATCGTGTTTTGAGGATTCTGGGATAATTTGTGTATACTACCTTTATCCGTACTGTTAATTATGAAAAGTGCCCCCCCATCTCTACAAATGGGGAGAAATCTCTAAAAATGGGGGAAAAATTTCCACAAATGGGGAGAGATTTCCACAAATGGCGTAAGAAATCATGCAACTGTTCCTTTATAATATCAGTCAAGTCGGGGTATTTTGGAGTTTTTGGTGTAGTGGCATCGAGTGAAACTGTACACTGCGGTTAGCTGACAGGAATTTGGGTTGGATGCTCAGGTCATTCTAACCTTGAAATTGATTGTTTTTCAAAATCTTGCCAGATCGATTTCATCAAATCTTTTCACGCTAAAATAATGAATTCAAAATATTTATCAATTTTCACGGTTTTGTTTGAAGTTTGAAACATTTGGTCTTTTTTCGGCTTGAGCATCTTACTGAAAATGAATTCATGATTTAAGTGCGACGATGGATCATGATGATTGGTCCAAGGAATTGAGTAGAAGTTTTTCCCGTAATCATTATATCCAAATCTGCAATCTTTTTCACTCCAGTAACTGCCCACTATTCCGTGATTATTGAATTTTTGCATCATGCTAACGGAGGCAGAATGCAATAATAACCATAAAGTGCGACGGCTTGATATCAACAGCAAAGAAAATGTATCGCGTAACAAAAATGGACCCCGTCGTTATGAAACTGGAAACAGCGCGCAACAAAACAAGAGTTGTACGAATTGTGGTGATTGCGCGCGCGTAGAATTTGCCACGTATATCCGTACCGATCCGCCCACGTGCATATGCGCGTTAAATCAAGCACATAGGAGAGCATATTTGCAGACCTGAAGATGTCGTAGAACGACGAAATTGATTGTCATTGAAGACCACATCGTTTACATTTGTATTTGAGCCATTGAGTCAAGAGAATAAATAAATTACTCATCAATTGGAACAACGAACGAAGAGAAATGCACCGGCAGGCGCAATTATTGTTAACGAACTGTAGTTCATAATAATCTATTATGACGTGCATTGGAGCAGAGAGTAATAATTTATTTTTTCCGTTTCAGTGTTTTATATGTCTATTGGGTCATTACGAAGTACTGTGCAAAGTTTTGGATCGAAAAAATGAATTTAAATGGTTCGGCGGCCACGCCTATTTTTTAAACGAAATTTGGCCATATCTCAGCTACCTTTGGAGTAAAAATTACCAGAGAAACGGGCAAATTCTTATTTACTTGCTCTAAACGCGACACAATTAAAATGAATTGGACTCCGTTCATTTTTCTGTGATTTGATTTGCTGCTGCAGCACGTTCATGCTGCTCTGCTTAACTTAATTAGGGCTCGCTCGCACTCCGCGAGTAGTCACGTGATTAGCCTGTACTAGCGCGAGTCACGTGGGTAGTTAGGGAGGTGGGAACTGCGGCGTTGTTTGTGTTTCGAGGATCCACGCAGTGTACAAGGCGGGATAATGTTTCGATTGCCTTATATTCCTACCTATTCCCGCACAGGATAAACTGACGGTTCAACAACATTAACATACCACGTTGAGCTTTGATAGTGATGTCATCTCGGCCACACATTTATTGGTATCCTGTGCACATATTATTATTCGAATACACTCGAGAGTACTGTAACTGTAAGCTATCAAAGGTATAACGTAATATGGGAAAAGTAAACTGCATTCACTTTCAGTAAAAGGAATAAATGATTAATGAATTCAATAATTCAAAATTAAACGAGTATAATCCAAGTTCTAATCAAACATATTAAAGCTGGTAAGTACGTACTATAATTATTATCACTGATATGTACCCATTGTGCATGGGGGCATTGGATGATTGGCGCGATGAATGTCGCATAACTTTTCCGTTTAATTCTAATTATATAGTTATATGTACCCCGTGGTTGCAGGCTCGTACCTATTGGTGACCGACGACCGTGTAAGTTTGGTTGATAAAATTATTTAAAACAGAGCAGTATGATAGTCGACTTTGCAATACCTACTGGTCATGGTATAAAATACTCCATTTGAAGCTAAAATAGAGAACCTTAAATAGTTATAAATAGCTTTTACCACGCTTTTGAAAAATTCTTGGATTTTTCCCGTGTTGGTGATTATAATATGACTAAATTGAGTAATGGGTCATTTTCAAATACTGTACAAAGTCTTGGGGCGAAAAAAATGAATTTCAAACTAAGTTCGGCCACGCCTCCTTTTCAACGCGAGAATTAAAAAAACGGGTAAATACTGATATACTTCTGCTACCTTATACTGAATGCATATTAAGCTTCACAACATGGGTTATAATATGTTAACAAGCTCGATAATCTTATAAGATATATACACAATATGTTAAATAAAACTATAGTTCATTATTTCAAATGTCGTCCAAAACTATTATTCAGAATGCTTACACTCAAATGCGCCCATTTTGCGCTCTGGGCGCAAAATTTGCGCAAAATTGAAAAGTTGAAAAGTGAGCGCAATTGAGCGCAAATTTGCGATCAGTTTTTGTTTTGCTGGGCGCAAAATATTTTGCACTCTTTTGCGCTCATTTCTGAGCGCAATGAGCGCAAAAATTTGTGCTAATTTGTGCTCATTATAGCCGAGCGCAATTGAGCGCAAAAATGAGTTTTTTCAACCAAAAAATGGGCGAAAATTGAGCCTTAGTACATAATATAATACGATTCTAAAGAAAATGAACGCATTCTTAGAGAATAAACGCAAATTCAATTAGGCGCAGCGTTTTTATTTTCTATCCTTGCGTCCATTACTAGTATAAATGGACGCCTCACTCACACAATAAACGCATTTCTGTTTGACTCTTATTGAAATAAACGCACAGACACGAATTTGAACGCAGAAGGTATGAGGAATGGCCTAAACAAAAACAAACGCAACTTAACACTGTGTAAACGCATTGGTGTGTGGCTCTTATCGAAACAAACGCACAGACACGAATTTGAACGCAGTAGGAATGAGGCAGAGCTTTTACAGAAACGAACGCGACTTAACATCTGGTAAACGCATCTATGTGTAACACTTACAGAAATAAACGCACAGACAGGAATTTAAACGCAGTAGGAATTTGAGGAGAGGCTTTACAACAAAAACAAACGCAACTTAAAACTTGCTAAACGCATTGGATTGTGACTCTTTATTTAAATAAACGCACCGACAGGAATTTGAACGCAGTAGGTATGAGGAGAGGCGTGGCTCGCATTGGATTGTGACTCTTATTTAAATAAACGCACCGACAGGAATTTGAACACTGCAACTTAACACTGAGTGAACGCATTTCTTTGCCTTCTTATTAAGATGAACGCACTGACACAAATTTGGACGCAGTCATCATAAATACGATATACACACAATGTAACTGTATTACTTATTATGGAATAAATGGAACTGGAGTGTAAGAGTTATTAAATTACACACTGTGTGCTATAGTAAATGTTTACATGGACCCTCGCATTAGCTGAAACTTTGAGTAAGACACATCTGAAGGATTTCTGAATTTACTCAAAAGCTCAAATATAAGAAGATATAGTCGTATGCTTCCATGAAGAGTACCTACTTACCTTTAGTTTGTCTGTGGACGCACACTTGTTCACCAATAGCGGACCAAAACACTGTTGGGTGGAGAGTAAAGGTTTGTCACGGTTAGTATTTTGGCGGGATTCAAAGGTATTTTTATGACCTAGGGTCTGAAGACCCTAGCAGCAAACATTTTGTGAGGGAAAGAAAAAGTTATGCGCTAATCTGCTTGGCTCAGTCTACTGTGCATTTGTACAGCAGAGTAAAATATTGCTTGTTATCTGCTTGGTGAAGTCTGCAGGACTCCATGGCGGTCTATTCTGCTGACTGATGAGATTTACAATGCGCTGCAAACAAGCCCACTCAGAGTGAACAGGCGAACTATAGTTCACTGCAAACGAGTCCCCTCGGAGTATACTGTAAACTAGTCCGCTCAAAGTGCTCTGCAAACTACATTATCGGACATTATCACGGAGATTACTGTCACTTGAAAATCATGTCCATGATATTTATGTCCGTGATTTTCAGGTCCGTGAAATTTAAGTCCAGTATTTCTCCTTAAAATTTCTAGGATATAGTCAAAAATTTTCTAACTTTATCCCTTCAAACGTTCGAATAATAAAACTTTTCCGGAAATTATACTTATTTCTCATGTATAATGTATATATATACTGCGAAACGAAAAATATTGAAATCTTAAATTCAGATACCTATTCAAATCGTGAAAACTGAAAGTGTAGATGAGTCCACTTGGAGTACACTGGTGAGCAAGTCCAATCGGAGTGCACTGGCGAAATAGTCCGCTTGGAGTCCACGGATTGCAATGTAAACAAGTTCGGTCAGAGTATACTGCAATCTAGTCCGCTCAGAGTGCACTGCAATCTAGTCCGCTCAGAGTGTACTGCAATCTAGTCCGCTCAGAGTGCACTGCAATCTATTCCACTCAGAGTGCACAGCAATCTAGTCCGTCCAGAGTGTACTGCAATCTAGTCCGCTCAGAGTGCACTGCAATCTAGTCCACTCAGAGTGCACTGCAATCTAGTCCGCTCAGAGTGCACTCTGCAATCTAGTCCACTCAGAGTGCACCATTCTGGTCCCTGATTGCACTGCACCTGAGTGGACTGCAATCTATGCACTGCACTCAGTGCACTTTGAGCGGACTAGATTGAAGTACAGTCAGAGCGGACTAGATTGCAGTGCACTCTGAGTGGACTAGATTGCAGTACACTCTGAGCGGACTAGATTGCAGTGCACTCTGAGTGGACTAGATTGCAATGTACTCTGAGCGGACTAGATTGCAGTGCAGTCTGAGCGGACTTGATTGCAGTGCACTCTGAGTGGACTAGATTGAAGTACACTCTGACCGGACTAGATTGAAGTACAGTCAGAGCGGACTAGATTGCAGTGCACTCTGAGTGGACTAGATTGCAGTACACTCTGAGCGGACTAGATTGCAGTGCACTCTGAGTGGACTAGATTGTAGTGCACTCTGAGCGGACTAGATTGCAGTACACTCTGGACGGACTAGATTGCTGTGCACTCTGAGTGGACTAGATTGCAGTGCACTCTGAGCGGACTAGATTGCAGTACACTCTGAGCGGACTAGATTGCAGTGTGTTGCTAGACGTGATCAGGACGTCCAGACGCACCTACAGGTAAAATTTTGAAAGAATCTGAGACTTTTTGAAAATTTTTCAAATTTTTCAAAATGCAAGAACGGGCTATGAAACATGGACTATCATGATATTTAAAATCTGTAATGCAAGAACGGGCTAAATAACTTAGCTCGGGGATCATACTGAAATTTCTAGTAAACACTGGGCCATGTTACTTAGACCACCACAAAATCTTAGTCATTCCAGGCCAGAATTTGGGCCATCTTACATAGCCCGCTTTTTAATGAAACATTGTCATTTTTCATGTGGGCTAAGTTAACATGGCCCATTTTTCTGAGAATTACATATACGAATTTGCCTGTTTCATATGGTCTAAGTCAACATAGCCCATTATTGCACAAAAATGAGGTTACAAATTCAGGCTTATTGATTATGGCAAAATATGTATTTTTGGGCCATCTGCTAACCTAAGTCAAAGTTTATAAGATTTGTATAAAAACATTCTCCATGAAGGCCTCACAATGCGTGATTCCATGGCAGTTGCCAGTTATTAATTTGTATTTTACTGAAAAGCAAGCAGCTGAAAAATCAAAACTGTCAGGTGAACAGAAAGATCCCGAGCGACTTCGAATGCTTCCAAACGCACAATGTAACAGAACCCTTCATAGCACTCAAGATTCAAAAACACATCGCTTCCTCTTGAGGCAGCATAAGAGCTAAGCTCTTCTGTGTCTATAATCTTTCGTAGGAACCAACATCTTCAGTAGACAGAAACTGAGTATAATTGTAAGTTATGTCCATAGAACTGGTTGATCATAACCTAGGAAGTCAAACGATGAGCCTTAAGTTTCAACACTAGAAATGGTCCTTAATATCTAGAATACAATTTGAATATCCGGCTGCATGCAAAAATTTTAATACGTCTTACATCTCAAATTTCACAGAATCTCAATTCAGTAACATCATAACAGCCTGTCGAAGGCAAAAATTTTCACCGGATCACGCCAAAGCTCTCAGATCAGGAATCAATTCAATTTGATTGTTCTTTCTCTGGATCGTTTCCAAGTGCTCACATGGACTTCCTGATGCCTCTGAAAATGCCGATTCAGATTGTGTGCATGCAGGCACGTTTTTGCACACATTCTACATTGAATATCTTTCTGAGACAGTTTATACATCGTAATTCTTATCACTGGAAACTGTAAAGTTAGTACAGGAATGATTTGAAATTTCATTTATTAAATTTATCCAGTGCTGCAATTCAAAAACACAGTACAGAAAATTGAATTTTCTGTCTAGATTTCCTTGCCGAGGTGCTCCTGGTTTCTGCCTTCCTCCGTTTTCCCCAAAATTTCCTCCGTCACAAATTGCTCTCCAAGTGAACCAGGTTTGCTGGTTCGCGGCTTTTTGGATATGGGCATAGCGCTCCTGATTGCTTCCGCCTTCAAAGCCCATAATAGCGTTTCCAAGTGCTCCTTTTAGCTTCCAAGTGTCAAGACCACTTCCAAGCATATCAGAGTGCTCCAAGCACTTCAGAACGCCTATGGGTGAATCACTGACTCAGATCAGCTCTTCACTCTTCGGACTTCTTCGGATTGCTTCAATAGCCTTCAATACTCTTAAACCTACATATTAGTAGTTATAAGGAGTGCTTGGAAGCGATCAGGAGGGCTAGGAAGCTATCAGGAGCGCTTGAAAGCAATCTGGAGCGATTGGAAGCAATCTGGAACAATTGGAAGCAATCTGGAGCGATTGGAAGGAGCTAGGAGTGCTCAGAAGCAATCAAGAGCGCTTGGAAGTGATCAGGAGCGCTCAGAAGCAATAAGGAGCGCTTGAAAGCAATCAAGAGCTCTTGAAATCAATCAGGAGCGCTTGAAAGCAATCAGGAGTGCTTGGCAGCAGTCAGGGGCGCTTGAAAGCAATCTGGAGCATTTGGAAGCAATCTGGAGCTATTGGAAGCAATCTGGAGCGATTGGAAGGAGCTAGGAGTGCTCAGTAGCAATAAAGAGCGCTTGGAAGTGATCAGGAGCGCACAGAAGCAATGAGGAGCGCTTGAAATCAATCATGAGCGCTTGGAAGGGATCAGGAGCAAACAGAAGCGATAAGGAGCGCTTGAAAGCAATCATGAGCGCTTGGAAGCGATCAGGAGCAAACAGAAGTTATTAAAGGAGCGCTTGAAAGCGATCAGGGCGCTTGGAAGCAAGAATCTTGGGAGCAATCAATCAAGAGCGCTTGAAAGCAATCAGGGAGCAAAGAAAGCAATCAGAAGCGTTTGGAAGCAATGAGGAGTGCTTGGCAGCGGTCATGAATGCTTGGGAGCAATCTTGAGCAATTGGAAGCACTCAGAAGCGCTTGGAAGCAATCAAGAGCGCTTGAAATCAATCAGGAGCGCTTGAAAGCAATCAGGAGTGCTTGGCAGCAGTCAGGGGCGCTTGAAAGCAATCTGGAGCATTTGGAAGCAATCTGGAGCGATTGGAAGGAGCTAGGAGTGCTCAGAAGCAATAAAGAGCGCTTGGAAGTGATCAGGAGCGCACAGTAGCAATAAGGAGCGCTTGAAAGCGATCAGGGGCGCTGGGAAGCAGTCAGGAATGCTTGGGAGCAATCAAGAGCGCTTGAAAGCAATCAGGAGTGTATGAAAGCAATCAGAAGCGTTTGGAAGCAATGAGGAGTGCTTGGCAGCAGCAGGGTGCTTGAAAATTTGGATTTGGAGCAATCTGATTGGAAGCAATCTGGAGCAATTGGAAGTAATCTGGAGCAATTTGAAGTAGCTAGGAGTGCTCAGAATCGGTCAAGAGCGCTTGGAAGTGATCAGGAGCACACAGAAGCGATAAGGAGCGCTTGAAAGCAATCAGGAGCGCTTGGAAGCAGTAAGGAAGGAGCACTTCAAGAGCCTTGAAGCAATCTAGAGTGATTGGAAGTGATCACCCAGCAGTGCCCGGAAGCAATCAAGAGCGCTTGAAGTGATCAGGAGCGCACAGAAGCGATAAGGAGCACTTGGAAGCAATCAGGAGCGCTTGAAAGCAATCTGGAGCAGTAAGGACCACTTCAGGAGTAATCTAGAGTGATTGGAAGCCCCCAGCAGTGCCCGGAAGCAATCAAGAGCGCTTGGAAGTGATCAGGAGCGCAAAGAAGCGATAAGGAGCGCTTGGAAGCATTCAGGAGCGCTTGAAAGCAATCAGGAGCGCTTGGAAGCAATCAGGAGCGCTTGGAAGCAGTAAGGAATACTTCAGGAGTAAACTAGAGTGATTGGAAGCACCCAGGAGTGCCCGGAAGCAATCAAGAACGCTTGGAAGTGATCAGGAGCGCACAGAAGCGATAAGGAGCGCTTGAAAGCGGCGCTTGAAAGCAATCAGGAGCGCTTGGAAGCAGTAAGGAGCACTTCAGGAGTAATCTAGAGTGATTGGAAGCACCCAGGAGTGCCTGGAAGCAATCAAGAGCGCTTGGAAGTGATCAGGAGCGCTTGAAAGCAATATGGAGCGCTTGAAAGCAATCAGGAGCGCTTGAAAGCAATGCAGAGCACTTCAGAGTAATCTAGAGTGATTGGAAGCACCCAGGAGTGCCCAGAAGCAATCAAGAGCGCTTGGAAGTGATCAGGAGCGCACAGAAGCGATAAGGAGCGCTTGGAAGCAATCAGGAGCGCTTGAAAGCAATCAGGAGCGCTTGAAAGCAATAAGGAGCGCTTGAAAGCAATCAGGAGCACTTGAAAGCAATCAGGAGCACTTCAGGAGTAATCTAGAGTGAATTGAAGCACCCAGGAGTGCCCGGAAGCAATCAGGAGCGCTTAGAGGCGATTTGAAGCATTGCTTGAAAGCGATAAGGAACGCTTGGAAGCAATCAAGAGCTATTGTAAGCACTCAGGAGTTCTTGAAAATGATCTGGAGGGCTTGGAAGCCGTCATGAGCGCTGGGAAGCGATCAGGAGCGCTTGAAAGCAATCAGGAGTGGTTTTAAGCAATCAGGAGCTCTTGGGAAGAGTCAGGGGCGCTTTGATGCAATCTGGAGCGATTGGAAGCAATCAGAGCACTTAGAAGCAATAAGGAGTGTTGAAGGTGACCAGGAGCACTTGGAAGGAGTCAGGAGCAATTGTAAGCACTCAGGAGCGCTTGGAAGTATTCATGAGCACTTGGAAGCAATCAGGAGAGCTTGAAAGCGATCCGGAGAGTAACGAAGTGATTTTGAGCGCTTGAAAGCAACCAGGAGAGCTTTGACGCAATTATAAGCGCTTGAAAGCGATCAGGAGCGCTTGAAAGCAATCATAACCGCTTGAAAGTGATCTGGAGTGCTTGGAAGCAATCAGGAGCGCTTGCAAGTTATCAGGAGCTCTTCAAAGCGCTCCTGATAACTTGCAAGCGCTCATTGCATCAAAGCCCTCCATCAAAGCCCTCCAAATCGTTTCCAATGGAAGCGATTTGGAGGCTTTGAAGCGGGGATCTTGGGCGATTTGGAGGCGATTTGGAGTGTTCTGCAGACACACTCTGAGTCTGGATACAGCCTTTTTCAATAGAATTCAGTGGGCCAACTGACATTGGAATCGGGTTTAAAGCGTTTTTCTGGTCCATGTAACTTACCAAATGGAAATAAATGGGCCAAGTTTAATAAACTGAGAACTATTAACAGAAATATGTGGGCCAAATAACATGGCCCAAACTATGGGTGTTTTAAAAAATAGAATTTCTGGGCTATATAACTTAGCCCATATATTTGTAAAAAAAATCAGAGGGCTAAGTAACATAGCCCAAAAATTTTCTCTTCAAAAATGTGAAAAATGGGCCAAGTATCATTTTTCGAAAAAACTATCAAAATTTTTGCAAGAAATAATTGAAATTTGTATTGATAAAAACGTGCATCAGACGCCCAATAGCAATACCTTTCAGAGGAAAAAAATTTCATGAAAATCCGACAATCCAGTGAAAAATGGGAAAGTTTTTTTCGATTATCTCAAAACTATGGTTTTGTACTTGGCCCGTTCTTGCATGTGCAGGTTCATATATACATTATACATGAGAAATAAGTATAATTTCCGGAAAAGTTTTATTATTCGAACGTTTGAAGGGATAAAGTTAGAAAATTTTTGACTATATCCTAGAAATTTTAAGGAGAAATACTGGACTTAAATTTCACGGACCTGAAAATCACGGACATAAATATCATGGACATGATTTTTAAGTGACAGTAATCTCCGTGATAATGTCCGATAATGTAGTTTGCAGAGCACTTTGAGCGGACTAGTTTACAGTATACTCCGAGGGACTCGTTTGCAGTGAACTATAGTTCGCCTGTTCACTTTGAGTGGCTTGTTTGCAGCGCATTGTAAATCTCATCAGTCATCAGAATAGACCGCCATGGAGTCCTGCAGACTTCACCAAGCAGATAACAAGCAATATTTTACTCTGCTGTACAAATGCACAGTAGACTGAGCCAAGCAGATTAGCGCATAACTTTTTCTTTCCCTCACAAAATGTTTGCTGCTAGGGTCTTCAGACCCTAGGTCATAAAAATACCTTTGAATCCCGCCAAAATACTAACCGTGACAAACCTTTACTCTCCACCCAACAGTGTTTTGGTCCGCTATTGGTGAACAAGTGTGCGTCCACAGACAAACTAAAGGTAAGTAGGTACTCTTCATGGAAGCATACGACTATATCTTCTTATATTTGAGCTTTTGAGTAAATTCAGAAATCCTTCAGATGTGTCTTACTCAAAGTTTCAGCTAATGCGAGGGTCCATGTAAACATTTACTATAGCACACAGTGTGTTTAATTTAATAACTCTTACACTCCAGTTCCATTTATTCCATAATAAGTAATACAGTTACATTGTGTGTATATCGTATTTATGATGACTGCGTCCAAATTTGTGTCAGTGCGTTCATCTTAATAAGAAGGCAAAGAAATGCGTTCACTCAGTGTTAAGTTGCGTTTATTATTGTTAAGAGCCACGCCTCATACCTACTGCGTTCAAATTCCTGTCGGTGCGTTTATTTAAAAAAGAGTCACAATCCAATGCGTTTAGCAAGTGTTAAGTTGCGTTTGTTTTTGTTTAAGCCTCTCCTCATACCTACTGCGTTTAAATTCCTGTCTGTGCGTTTATTTCTGTAAGTGTTACACATAGATGTGTTTACCAGGTGTTAAGTCGCGTTCGTTTCTGTAAAAGCTCTGCCTCATTCCTACTGCGTTCAAATTCGTGTCTGTGCGTTTGTTTCAATAAGAGTCACTCACCAATGCGTTTACACAGTGTTAAGTTGCGTTTGTTTTTGTTTAGGCCATTCCTCATACCTTCTGCGTTCAAATTCGTGTCTGTGCGTTTATTTCAATAAGAGTCAAACAGAAATGCGTTTATTGTGTGAGTGAGGCGTCCATTTATACTAGTAATGGACGCAAGGATAGAAAATAAAAACGCTGCGCCTAATTGAATTTGCGTTTATTCTCTAAGAATGCGTTCATTTTCTTTAGAATTGTACTATATTATGTACTAGACGTTTTATTTTCGTACCGTTGCGGCCACCTTGTTGAAAAGGGGCCTTATATAGATGAACCCGGATGAAGTGCAATTTAGTATCATCAGGGCATGAAACATTAACTACAGCAGGTAGGTAGGTAGGTAGGTAAAATGCGCTTCCGCGGAGGCGCTGTGCCATACGACATGGCCCCTCATAGTCTGAGAGGCAACGGTCGCGGTTTGGCTGATAATATGTTGGCATAACTAATAATCTATATAGTAGAGGACAGATATCTATACAGAGTATTGTTCGCTTATCTATATTCTCCAATTGGGTAATAGACCCCAATGGCCCCAGCTCAAGCATTTATCTGTCTGTTCAACTTGAGCCGAATACATACAGTTTGCTTCTTTTTGAGGCGATGAAGCAACCAAATCTTCTCCTCCCATTCTTCTTTATTTCTAGGACAAGTAATGGGAAAGAATGTCCTGTGTCATGTTCCTCATTATTGGGCGAACAGAGTGAATAACCCTTTTTTGGTTTGTTTCTATTTCTTGGTATGTTTTTTGTATATTCCTGCAGGTAAAGCTCCTGTCCTTAAGGTCCTTTTTGCAATCGAAAAGTGTGTTTTTTTCAGGCTCAAGAATGAGGCAGTTTACTATGTTATAACTAAAGTGTCTCTGAGCAGTGTTCTCTGGTCGACTATCATTAGCATCCACGTGCTTAGATTATTTTTGCCTACTTTTCACATAACTTTTATGGTTTAACAATTTAGTTATTTCTTGTTTCATTTTCGTTTTATCCATTGTTTACCTAATAAAGGATGGATTTTCTGTCAGTACTTCCATATTTTATAGCTGATGTTTAGTATATAATACTGTATTATGAGTTACCTTGCTTTTTCTCTGTTAATTTATGATTTGTGCAGTTCACAGATTACCTTGACGGTAGGGTGTGGTTAGTTGCATTAGATTCATGAATTCTTGTCATAGTTATCCATGGTGTTACTACTGCATGTGATGAGGTATCCACTATCAAAGTCCTTTTCATATCTTTTTGGCGTGTATGAAAAGCTTTTTGTGTTTCATTGATGTACTCTCAAGTAGGTTTCATTGCAACATTTATGTCTGATATCTATCAGAATGGCTTTTTGGTTGACTTTAATGCTGGGACAGCTTAAAATTGTGTGGTTTTGCTATAAGTGATGGCGTGTTATTCGTTTCTAAAAACTGCATTTTCATTATCCACTGGATACAAGGTAATAATTAGTCTAAAACTTCCCAGTTTAACGAAGTTGGTGTGCAATGATTTTTTGTTATATCAATAAAGTTTGTGGTCTTTTTCCATTGACAAAGTGGTTATAGTATTCATGTTGATTAGGTAAATTGGTTTATTTGGTAAATTTGTAATGTATTTTTTTTAAATTTTGTACTACTACTAGGTTGGAAGCAAATTTTGGTGCAAGCATTTTTGTTAAATGCATGAAGTTACCACGTAAATTTCATATGGTGTAACAGTGTTGCATTCAGTACATATTGTTCATGTGCCCACTGGAAACAGCTGTGTTTGGAGCAAACGGCTTCCAGGTCTTGGTTCTTGGGGCAGAGAACAACACTGTTATTCTCATTAACTACAGCACATCATTAAGTAATCGAGCTCATTACTCATTAGAAACTCATCAATAAATTTTAAACAAACACCATTGACTAATATGACATTTTAACCCATCAAAACTTGTGTTGAAGATAAATAAAGGTGGTATAAAAATGATGTACCCAGAAGAAAAACTTCTTTTCATTAAGATATCTTGTTCAATTGCTATTGCTAAACGTCAATCCTCAATCAATATTTTATTTGCCATTGTTTATGAAGACGTCAGATATCATCGATGCTGGCGTGCCTCAGTTCTTTCAGAGTTCCTCTGTGAGTGAAGCAGATTGTTTGCTCACTAACCGAGATGTTTTATGCTATTTTGAGCATTTGATGACTTCTTCTGATTGTCAAGTCAAAGTATCCAGAAAAGACGTTGCACTTGCTATTGCTAAACACATTGCAGATCGAAATCTACCAAACACGAGGACCGTTGCAAATTTGTTAAGGTCAGTGTTTGCAATTTTTATCATAAATTCCAGGCAATAATTTATAGGGTGCTATGTCAGATCGCCAACTCGGCACCGGCCCAACGCCGATTGGCGCTGGGCGGGTGCCGAGTTTGTGATCTGACATAGCGCCCTTTTGCCCCATTGCAGTGGGAATATATGTTATGGGTCGTATGAAAGTATACCAATGACCCCCTACTGACCCCCTGCTGACCCCCTACTGACCCCTGGTGAACCCCTACTGACCCCCTGCTGCCCAGTGGAATAATTTTTAAAAGTGGCTGAATGAACGATCAAAATTGGCTTTTGACTTACTAGTTTCACTGCGATACGAAGCAGATTTTGCTATGAACATTGAGTCCCATTGTTCGAAAGATATCAACTAAAATTACCTCGAATGTGCTTCATTTAGTGCGAAACACGCCATAAAAGCATAAAATATGATTTATCGACATTCTTCAAAAAGTGCGTCGTCCTGGATTTGAACTCCCATACTCTGCGCGAAACCAGTCTTACGCTTATACCATTCGGCCATCGTCGCATGTTATATAGAACAATTGTACACGATATATTTATAACATAGCACGTTATTTGTGAGTTGCTTAAAATGACTCAAGAAACCATTTCACTTTCAGAATACCAGGGTGTTTAATATCTATCTAGTATGAAGAATCATATTACACAATGTATGCCACTCTAAATCAAGACCCCCCTTTCCATTTCCTTGAACTGCCCAAATTTTAGACTGGCATCCTGCCCACACCTTCCAAATCGTTAAACAGCCAAGTTTATCATATGTCGGGATTTTAGGAATCTGTAGATTCCCTACCAGCCACTGGGCTGCCTTTATAAAATCATTTCGAAGTCGATGAGTCACAGTGAGGCAGTGCTGACCCCGTTTGGCTCTTTGAGTCCGATTTCACTGATTCCCCCCTACTTTATGCCACTGGGCCCTGCTGACCCCCTGTTGACCCCCTACTGAACCCCTGCTGACCCCCTACTGACCCCCTACTGACCCCCTGCTGACCCCCTACTGAACCCCTGCTGACCCCTACTGACCCCCTGGTGAACCCCTACTGACCCCCTGCTGACCCCCTACTGACCCCCTGGTGAACCCCTACTGACCGAATCGGCGATTTGCTTAAGTGGGATTTTGCCAATTTTAGCCTCATTAATATTTTAAGCCTTCTCTCGATTCGTATAAAATAGTTTAATCATAACTATTCCAAATACAGGTCAATAAAGGAGCTGGATAAGAAATTTCTGAAAGCAAGAGATTCAAAGAGCACCCAGCACCCTGCGTACGTAACGTTTCATAACAACGTCCTCATCCAGAAGTTCAACTTTCTTGCAACAAGCTCTACTCCTACCACTTCCCAGACACCAACACCATCCGAGGCTACAAATCAGGTGCTTATCATTGTTGAGATTGTGATTGTGGCTAAAAACCTGGCGGAATCGACTCTGCTGCGGATCTGCCGTGGATCCGCGAGGTGAAATGTCCGTTCCCCAAAGTCGAATTTTATATTGCACTGTTATTGTCGCCCCGCTCATTTTCAGATCACCGAGTTTGTATGTGTGACTACAGGCAGGGTGAATTACAAAATGTCGCTCTACACCGACACGTTATCAATTTGTTTACAGGGTTGTGGCAGCAACGACCAAAGTGTGAGTGTAACTCCAAGCCCAGTGACCCGCACGACAGCAGAGCCCACACCTTGTAACTCCTCTACTACAACGCCAGACGCTCTGACTGTGACCCCCTTGTTACCAAGACTCAGAACCGATCGGAAAAAGGATTATCAGAATGCAACGCCGTTGAGTTGGTGAGTAGTATGTTGATTGTTAGTGAGTAGAATTAGAAAATACCTTTCGCCAGTGCAGGATCTCAGAACGCCATTTGCTCATTTGTGATAGCCTATAAGCAATTACGACCAGACATACCACAATGGATCGCCATTGTTGACTTTTTTGCGCCATAATGGTTGGTCATTGACACCAATGGTGATTCAATGGCGATTGTCGCCATTGGCGCTTATGAGGACAATTCCGATTCGTATCTTGACAGTTTTGCCTATCATTATCAATTTAAGGCGATTTCTGGATTATGTTGACATTTTAAAATTTCAGTCTCGACCAGAGTACAGGGGAAGGTGATGCGTTATCAACAGCTTCAGATCCATTTTCATTTACAGTGATCGATGAAAGCTCACAGGAGTCTTTCGCTGTAAGTACTTCAGTAATCCTACAACTCACGTCTATTCTACTTCCATTGAATCTTTTACATCAGTTCCATGTTATATTATTGTTTCGTGGTTGTCAGGTTGTGTCGCTGTTTTTTCGTGGTTGTGTCGTGGACAGTTTGTCGCACTTGTGTCACACCTGTGTCGTACGTCCTGTGTCGCACTTGTGTCAGCGGCATTCACTGTATTTTAGTTACCTAATTATACTCATTGATACGATTTATGAATGTATGAATCGGGCTTAAAGTGTTATGCTTCCACAGGATGGTGATTACGAATATACGCCTGAGAACCAGCGTGTTAAACCTAAGGTCTACTTCATGGACCCCTTGCCAAAATTCGCTTCTTCCATGGCGCGTTTCAACACGAGCTACCGGGAGGCGTCGATAGGCACAACATGTCTGATGGCTGACTTCGGGAGGGAACAGGTTGCCACTGCTAAGAAGGTCAGAAGTCAGTTCAAGATACATGGCAACCGGGAAATTGAGAAACTGTCCTCTGTGTCGATCAAAGGTTAATTATTATTTAATTATCATAAAATTTGCTTTTTTTGAATGTCTGCCCAGGGGACCTATTTCTTCCGCTTCATGCCAATTCTTGATTTTCCGACACCCCCTGGAATTCCCGAAATCGGGATTGGAATTAATTGGGTTGCCCCCACCCCTTACTGCTTTACTGTCGAATGAAATATTATATATTTAATAAACGTTACCAATGATTGCACCTATTCATTTATCAACATTGTAATTGATAATGATATCTAGATAGTATAGAAATAGTAAAATCTTAAAATACCTAATATAAAAATACCGTAGCGTTTGGTTTATCATAATCATTTATAATAGATATTGATTCATACCACAGGGTTTTGGTTCGACGGTAAAAAAAACAAAAAGGTTCCTGTTTGGGATGTTAACAAGAGGAAGAAAATCGAAGTTGAGAAGTCCCACTATACTATAGTTGTGAGTTTTTTCTGCAATTATTGTATTATAATTGGATTAATTAATGAAGGGTTTAGTAACGAGTAAAAAGTACTAACCGCCATATTACACACGAGGGCCGAAGGCCCGAGTGTGTAATATGTCATTAAAAACCGAGGCCGAAGGCCGAGTTTTTTAATGCTGAGGTTTGTACTTTTTACGAGTTATTAAACCGGTCCTATGGACAAAAATTGCCAAGTCCTTCTGGCCGGTTAAATATAGTCCAATATAAAGTAAGAGGCAATTTCAGCAACAAGAAGGTGAACGGTATTTGGGGTTCTTCGTCAATGAGGACGGGACAGGCGATGGCTTGGCAAGCGAGATACTAGGATATTTCGACGAGTTCGGTATCCAGTATGACCAACTGGAGGTAGTCGGGATGGACGGCACCACCGTAAACACCGGTTACAAGGTATAATCGAAAATTACCATACTATAGCTGTAGGTAGTAGACATATTTTAGACGTGGAATGATTGAAATGAAATATCTTTGGCAAATTGCCAAAATTAAACAATGTGACTTTCCATAAATTGGAAACTCGCCATAACTACTTAACTAATATTATCGGACTTAGTTTTATACGTCTTATTTTATGAAGTGCATGATGGAGAAACAGCTGATGATTTTCCTTTATCAATTTCAGGGGGGAGCCTTTTACCACCTGCAAAGAAGGCTGCGGAGATCACTCCAGCCCGCTGTGTGTATACTCCACCATGTAGAATTGCCCTTGAGGCATCTTCACTGCCACTTTGACAATACCAAACCAGGTTTTTATAATTTTACTTATATCAAGGGGTCAGTAGGGGGTCAGCAGGAGTTCAGCAGGGGAGTAGGGGGTCAGCAGGGGGTCAGTAGGGGGTCATTAGTATACTTTCATACGACCATATTGTGCATTCATAAAACTAAAAGTTGTGAGATATGCATATAATAAGCGATGATCTTTGATTCTATTTCAGATTTTACTGCATACGAGGGTCCAGTGGGGAAGCTGCTGAAAACAGATGTCTGGCAACTCGGAGTAGGTGACTTTCAGAAGATCGATGTGGAGAACTTCCCTGTTGTCGAAGATAAAGTCTGGAAGAAATTCAGCAACGATGCAAAGAAGCTACATTTACTGTGTATAGCTGTGATAACTGGTATGTTTTTAATTCATTTTCATTCAAAAATTCCATAAGGTACTATTTCATATTTCAAGATGCAGTAAATGATCATTGATCATTTACGTACCACACTAGACCTAACCCTTTTTGCACCCTATAGGTATAAAGTATAAATAAAATGCACCATAAACTCTTAAACCGGGAGGGGAGGGCCGGTTGAAATGGTCAAAAAATGCCGTACTCACGAATTAATTGATAAATTACTATTTTTATTGCATAGGTGAGTGCTCTGGGTCTTTAGCGACAGCAACGTTAGGAAAGCTCTGTACATCGCGGTGGTTGTTGACGTATTCATGTCAGGCGACTCCTGATGATCTGTACATGTCAGGCGACTATCCTGATGATCTGAAAGAAGGAATAGAAGTCCTGGCAAAGTTCATTTGTCAATGTAAATAGTTGGATAAGTTGAATTATATTTATAGGAACATTCAATTTAGCTAGCCCCCATGGGGGCTACGCTAAATGCTAATTTTCAGGCCTTAGCCCCCATGGGGCTATTTCACCAGCCCCCAATAGCCCCTCACGTTTTCATCGGCCCATGCTGGCGCTAAAAACGTGTTTAGCCCCATCAGCCCCAAAAATAATTAGCCCCCATTAACCCCCACGAATTACATTCTTGAGCATTTTCATAAAACTACCCTAACTTTACATTCAGATCCATGCTGCAGCCAAGCATGAATCGGACTTGATTCATGGCCCTCGACATCTCTTCAATGAGATTGAATACATCCGAGAGAACTTCACAGCTGATCACAAATCCCTCCTCCTAAAGTCAGTTCAGCAGAATGGGTTTTACGCACATCCTCACAGCATGATCATTGCGATGATGGGTATGTGATAGGGAAGTCTTGGCAAATGACCACATTGCAAAATCGACGAATTAGTGTTTCTAAATTTGATATCTGGATCATGATACCTTTCAACCTTTTTAGTAATAGTCAGTTTGAAAGGTTTTTAAACAATTGTAATTACTCAATTTAGTGTAATCATGTAAATATTTCTCACGAACAAATCCATTAAAATGTTGTAGTTTGTGGATTTGATGAAAGTTCATTAAATTATGGTCAAATTAGAACGTGCCTTCTTCAACATTCATAGGAGAGGCAGTAAATGGCAATTTTTGGCTAAGACCGGCCCTAATAGTTTTATAAATGATTTAATAATTCTTTTCAACCAGGAGATGCAGACCCGTCTGTTAGGAAGGCGGGGGTATCAATGGTACTTCGTATCCTGGACAAGGACGAGGAGTTTAGGCAGCTTGGGCAACGACCTCCAGTCTATCAGGAGTTTTTGGTGCCAGAGATCAACTTCAACGCCAGCCACTACAGCAAAATGATTAGAGTGATACACGACGGAGTTGGTCACTACTACTATCAGCCCGCCAACACTTACAAGAAGGAAGTTAGGAGGAGAAAAGTACGCATCACGATACCGCCACTCCTGAGAAATTGCTCTAGGGCAGAGATAGTGGGCTTCATCAGGAAACCACTTATAACAGACTATTTATGTCATTCTCAGCCTTGTGAGCGGGGAGTAAGGACAACAACAGAGGCCACATCTTCTAAGATGAGTTATAATTTACAACTAGGCCAGGGTCTCATGGCTGAACTTAACAAAGACGAGGTTCCACACGCTTCGCGAAAACGTCTATTTGCAGAAGATTCCTTGTGAAGAAGGACTTGTGATTTATGAATTATCATTTGCATGAGATCTAGTTTTGTTTGACATTTGAAATAATGAACTATAGGTATTTAATATGTGTATAATATTAGATTATAGAGCTTGTTAACCTAACCCATGTTAAGCTTATGGGTTCAGCAGGTATAAGTAGGTATTTCACGTATTTACACTTTGTTTCAAATTTCAAGTTCCAATATTATAGGCTAAATTCTTGTTTAAAAGGAGGAGTGGCTGAACTGAGTTTAAAATTCATTTTTTTCCTCCCAAGACTTTGTACAGGACTTTTTAATGAAGGGTTTAGTAACGAGTAAAAGTGGGAACCGGGATATTACGCACGAGCGGCCGAAGGCCCCAGTGTGTTATATCACATTAAAAACCGAGGCCGAAGGCCGAAGTTATCTTGCAGAGGTTTGCAATTTTAACGATCAGTAATTAAACCGAATTATGCAGCGACCTAACTCGTTAAAATAGGAATATTTTCAAACGCAAGGAAATGTTTTAAATTATGATTTGAAGGTAGAGCCTGCAACCAAGTCCAAGGGGTACATATAACTATATAAATTAGAATTAAACGGAAAAGTTATGCGACATTCATCGCGTCAATTATTTAATGTTTCCATGCACAATGGGTACATATCAGTGATAATAATTATAGTACGTACTTACCAGCTTTAATATTATGTTTGATTAGAACTTGGATTATACTCGTTTAATTTTGAATTATTGGATTCATTAATCATTTATTCCTTTTACTGAAAGTGAAAGCAGTTTACTTTTCCCATATTACGTTATACCTTTGATAGCTTACAGTTACAGTACTCTCGAGTGTATTCGAATAATAATATGTGCACAGGATACCAATAAATGTGTGGCCGAGATGACATCACTATCAAAGCTCAACGTGGTATGTTAATGTTGTTGAACTGTCAGTTTATCCTATGCGGGAATAGGTAGGAATATAAGGCAATCGAAACATTATCCCGCCTTGTACACTGCGTATATCCATGAAACACAAACAACGCCGCAGTTCCCACCTCCCTAACTACCCACGTGACTCGCGCTAGTACAGGCTAAGTTTAAAAAAATAGGCGTGGCCGCCGAACCATTTAAATTCATTTTTTCGATCCAAAACTTTGCACAGTACTTCGTAATGACCCAAAAGACATAATAAACACTGAAACGGAAAAATCCGAGCACTTTTTTTCAAAAGGGCATAGGCTAACCTATGCGGGCTTAGGAAAGACGCGGAATTGGAAAGCGCTTAACCAACCCTGGTTAGGGGAACCTGCATAGGTGGGTGTACGTGCCGTCGTGCCGGGCCGCGCCACTCTGAGGAAGCGCCGCACGCTATCAGCGCGTTGCTGACCCCCTCGTCCCCTCGCGCGCGAAACGACTCGCATGTCGCAGTTAAAATTTAACCGCGAGTCGTTTCGCGCGCGAGGGGACGAAGGGGTCAGCAACGCGACGCCTGACAAGCGCGGCGCGCTTCCTCAGAAGCGCGCGGCCCGGCACGTACACCCACCTATGCAGGTTCCCCTAACCAGGGTTGGTTAAGCGCTTTCCAATTCCGCGTCTTTCCTAAGCCTGTTAAATTTAAAATTTGAAATAATGGGTCTGACGACGTCAGACAACGCCGCGTAACACATTGCCCTAACCAGGACCCTGGGCCCTGGTTACGCGCACGGAGTGCGCGGCGCGGCAAGCGACGCCCCTGGTTAGGGGAACGTAACACAAGCAGGGGGATATACGTGTTTTAGTTTAGCAACTTGCTCAACACGTATATAATATCCCTGTGTGGGTACGGTTGCGCGCGGCGCGTACGCACACCTATGAGTATGCGGGCTTAGGAATTTAGGCTAGTGTCCCATATAACTCTAGGCTCTTCATCATCTATGATAATGACGTCAGTCAGAAAAATATAGTTAAGCGCACCTTTGTCTGACGTCGTCAGACCCATTATTTTAATGCGAGTCGGGGCGCGCGCGCTTCGCGCGCGCGAGGGGGTCAGGCAACGCCTGACAAGCGCACCTAGCGCTTTAAGGAATTGGCTTAGGGTCACGATTAAATTAGGGTCAGGATTTGTTAGGGTTAGGGTTAGGATTAAGGTTAGGGTTTTGGTTAGGGTCATGGTTAGGTTTAGGATACAGAAAAATTGACCTTTAGGTCTGTGACGTTACTCAGCCGGAGTTATATGGGACACATACCGGAAATTAGCAACGGGAAGCGCGCTGCGCCAGCCATCCAGTCAGAAGTGAGAAGAAATAGACCGAGACGGGCAACGACGCAACGTCCGTCGACACCTTCCCCTAACCAGGGGTGTCGCGAAACGCGGCGCGCGCGCGTAAAACTAGGGATCTGGTTAGAGCAAGTCGACACCACAGTTGCAGTACTCAGGGATATACGTATTTAGCAAGGCAAGCGCTATATAGCTTAAGCTAAACCAGGTCGTCTCGCGACGTTTCTCTCTGAACCAAAAATAATTTTTCTAGTTTTTCGAACTTGAAGCTTTTATTGTTGGTCTTTATTGTCAGACGTCGCGTTGTCAGTGTCTGACCCCTTCGCCTTCGGCGGGCGCGTCTGACTCTGACAAGGTCGTCAAGTTCAAGAAACGTTTTCACTGAACCAAAAATAAACTTTCAATTTTCATTTTGGTTCACAAAACTTTTTTCTGAAACCGCTAAAATATTACGCTAAAAACGTTTAGTTTGGTTTTGTGGAAACGTTACTTGAACAATTGAAGTTGAGGACCAACAAATACAATAAACGTTTCGAAAAAGTTTTTTGGTTGGAAAGAAACGATTTCCTTCTGCAAACCAAAAATAAACGTATTTTAAACGTTTATTTGAGGTTTCATATAAATTATAAACGTTTTTCTCAAACCAAAAATAAACCTTTTGAAAACGAACGAAGTTAATGAGGTTTCATGGAAACTCAAGGAACATTTTATTCTTATAATTATAACCCCTCGTCCTGGAGTCTCCACTATATTTGCTTTGCAAATATACTTATACTTATAGTCTGTGCCGCTAGGGAGCTAGTAAAATTATGTTAAACATAAAATTATAAAAAGGAAACGATGTTTCTGCAAAACAGATAAATCTATTATCCATGTTTTACACGTATCAAATTCAAATATCAAATTTAATACCATCAAATCGGAAATCATATTGACATAAATCATTGTCTCATCACTCAATGATAACTGCTCATAAATAATTATTATTGACATAAGTAATGAAAATTTAAAATGATTCAAGATTAAGTTTAACCTCTGCAGTAGTAGGGTTTTCCCTACCCACTGTCGACCGAACTTTTTTCGTCTGCAACACAAAATGAAAATGTCCGACTGGTCGCACAACTTCAAAAAGCTCGAAGAGTCTCAATCAAAATTTGACTTTTCAAGTATTTATACCACTTACCACAATTTCATCAAAAAGATCACATAGAGGAGATTTTTCTACGGTTGGCTCTTCAATATTTATAGAAAATCATACACTTTAAATTTAATAAATTTGGGTAATGGGTATAATTTCACTTTCAGTACATCACGGTAATTGACTAATTGAATCAAAAATTGGGGGTGCCGATTTTGAGAAAATTAATAAAATGCAAACTTTTGAAGTAAATTAATTGACAACATCGAATTTTTAGCATCAATGCCATTGCCAAAAGATCAAACAAAACTACCCTTTAAATTAGTTATCAAAATAATTTTTAAGTCTGTTAATTTTATAATCATATCTGATTCCATCTGAATTCAATCCTATTATTGCTACTTCAGCCCATTCCAAACTAAAGTTAATTACATAATTTACTATACAAACCGATTCAACGGTCAAAGTTAATATAACCAAACACTAAACTCAGTATAGTACCTGCAACCTGCAACGTCCGTACATTCAAAGAATGGTATAAAAATTACCGTCTTTCTTTTTCATGGGACATACCGTACCAACTGAGTACCCAGTTTTCCAGATTCCGAGCACATTCAGAGAGTTAGACTTAGAGAGTTAGACTCAGAGAGTTAGACTTAGGGCCGGATTACACAACCGTTTAAGGTCGACCTTTAGCCCTAGGTGCTCCTTAAAACGGCCCAAACTGCAGTTTAAGGTCCACCTTAAAATTCCGTATTACCCAATGTGCTCTTTTGAGGCGATTTTAAGGTGCTCCTTTAGCGAGTTAGGTCGACCTTAAAATTCCTGAAAATCGGTATTACCAATCCACCTCGTCCTTAAGTTGGTCCTTTAGCTGCTCCTTAAACAGCGAATTTTTAAGGTACCTCCAGCTCGTCCTTAAAACCAGTAGGTGCTCCTTAAACCACACGTTATATGTGATAATAATATGGAGTAACATCGTTGTCAAAAGAGAGCAGATAAATATCAATGATTCAATTTGCTGTTAGCCGAGTTTGTAGTCCTCTTGTGATCGGTTCAAAAAGCAAAAGCAGCCAAAATCTTTTAACAATTTACCTCCATAATGTGTTATGTTTCATTGGAATTCGTAAACGTTAAAATTCATAAACGGTAGATCCGATAATAACCTCTGGAATTTGTATCCAAAATTTTCAATTATATTCAATTTTAATTCAAGAATGAGGGTAAACAGAGCGGGCAGTGATAGCTCTCATGCTTTTGGGAACTGTGTGAGTGCCCCACCGTGGGCTTCAATCAATCAAATTGAAAAAAGTCAATTATCTAGCAACTGTGTTTGATTGACTGATAAGGCATGTTTATTTTTCAACGAGCCCTATCATTGCAAGATATTTACTTACAGCAGTGAACTCCATTTCACTGGCACCGAGCACATTCAAACCCATCTATAATTGCATTTGCTAACAGATTCAATCTGCATCTAATTTCTAAATTTAATTTCACTTCCATATGACTTTCCTTATATGGTAGTCTCTACCATATATGGAGCTGCTCCTTAAGTGAGCTGCTCCTTTACGACCTGCTCCTTAACATTTAAGGAGGATCTCCTCCTTTCAATTTGGGTAATCGCAGAAAGTGTCAAAGGAGGAGCTGCTCCTAAGATGCTCCTTAGCGTTTGAGGACGACCTCCTCCTTTACGGTTTAGGTCGACCTTTACGAATTGGGTAATACCAATTTCGCTAAAGGAGGACCTACAGGAGGTGCTCCTTAGAGCTCCTCCTTAAACTTAGGGCCTCTTAGGTCGACCTAACACGAAAATTGTGTAATCCGAAGAGATCATTCGAATATAAATTTTGAAGAAGGTCACAAGAGTTATGAATCTTGTCCAATGGGCGTATTTTAATTTGGTTGGATTGGCCACCAAGTCCAACGTCCTTTGGAGCTTTGGTTCCATTGTATCAATTAAATCAACCAGGCATAATGCAATTGCAAAACTCAAGTGACCCTTTCAAAATTTCATTAACTATTTTAATTGACAACATAATGAAGATAACGCAAGGGAAATTGGCAAAATCGTAAGTACTAAGTCGTTTCGTGCTCTCAGAAAACTGGGTACTCTGACCACAGAACATAATTCATCGCACCTAAAACTCTGTGTAACGTGTAGTGTATATTGGTGCGAGCGTTAATCTGACAAAAACACACGGTTACATGTATAAAGGAAACGTCACTCTGTGTCATCAGCACAGAGATATGGAGATTGTCCTCCGTTCGACTTAAGGAGTGGGTCATTTCCATCGGGAAGTGGACGGGGGTTTCTTCTGAATGCTGGGTTCGAAGAGTGCTTTTGTGGAACTCACAGTGTTGATACTGTCACTCGATCTGAAGTTAGATGAAACATGAAATACTGAACGAAAGTTTGATCATCAAAATTTGATGACATACACATTAAATATGGCTTCAAAATCATATGTCGTGTAGTTACTCGCATGGAATCTAATTAGACTCACTGTTTGATATCTGTAGCTGACTGGAAGGACTTGGGTCTCCCATCGAGTCCCACCAGGTTCCCATTAGTGCCAGGGCCCGATATCTGGAGCTTCTTGCTCTCCCGGGACCTGCCAGCCAGTTGCTTGGGGGGCTGCAGGGGCCGCTTCAGCGTCAGCGAGTTCTCGCTCGAAGTCTTCTCCGAGTTCTGCATCAGGTTGGAGGGAATCATCACGTTTTTAAACGTTTCACTCACCCTGGGGAGTCATGGTTTGAGCGAAAAGTATTCAGCTGGGATGTCGAGAATAAGATTCGCACCATACATTTGTTACTCGCAGGCTAAAGTGGTTTGAAAATAAATCTAAAATATCCGCAAAATCACCCAACTTACGGTCGTTCGTCAGTTTTCCCTGGTTTAAAGCCCTCCTTAACGTTCCGCAGAATAGGGAGGGTGGGTTTGGGAGGAGTAAACTTGGGGGGAGGAGCGGGAGGCGGCACAGGAGGGGGCATAACGGGGGGCGGCCCCCCGCCAGTGACACCGTTCAGCTTAGTGTGACTGCAAATAATGGAAGTTATAACCAAGGGGCACTTGCTTCATTGGTAGAAATTCCCGTACAAATGACGATTTACAAAGTAAAATAATCAGAACATGTCCAGTTAACAAATATCCAGCCCAAGCAAACCCAGGATCCTCACCTAGAATTAGGGGTTGAGTTCCTCGAGCTGTGATTGGATGTGTTGGGGGAAGGTCGTACAGCCGGTAACGCCACGTCCACTGTCTTTGTGGCTGGTTTCATTGGAGGCGGAGGGGGTCTAACAGGCGCCAGTTTGTGGGAGTCTGCTTTACCACTCGTCAGTGCTCGAGGGGGCGCCGGACGACTATCTAACTTTGAGTCTCCAATCTTTGGAACTCTGAGATAGGGAATGGGGGTTAGGGAGGGACATTGAATAAACAGCGTGATAGGAAGATTCAGAATTGTGAATAGGCAATTAGCTGATGTATAGTGAGCCTGGGCAAAGCAAGGTGGGGAATGGGGTTGAAAGGTTAGAGGTGAGGCAAGGGGTAGACAGCAGATAAGAGATAATGTCATTTCAGCAGGCTCAAAAAGTAAAAGCAGATTGTCGAATGCAGATCAAAGTACAATCTGTCTTGGACCTGGTTCAGCAAAAGGGTATTAAAAGCTTCTTACACTGAAGATTTGAGACACAGATAATCTAGAATAAAGATTTTAATACTAAACACAGACACGTAGATGGTTCATGAAATAATGCGAAGTTTGAAAATAGACATAGAACATTTATTGGATGAAAGTGTCACAACGTGGTAGGTTTTGATTTGTCCTTCCAAGAGCGACATGTAAAACATTGAAATCTCCACGCAAAGCTTCACCCCAAACTTCAAGAAGTATCAATCTCACACACGAATGGTCCGCCAATCATCGCAGAAGACAAGGAAAGTTCGAAGAAAGGGCTGATTCCCTGAATCACAAGGTGGTGGGTTTTCTTTCATTCGGAGGAGTATTACAATCTCTCGGAAGATCTTCAAATCAAGAGGAGGAGGAGAAGAAGGCATGAAGACTCAGTGTGTGTAATATATACCTTATACCACTGAAGAATGATTTGAGACGGAGTCTGTCGCCCCGGTGGGCGGGCTGCAAGGCAGTAGCGGCACTACTATAAGAGTTGGTGTTTTGGGGGTCACCACTCTCATGAGACGGGTTAAAGAAGACGGTATCGTCCGGTTTGCGGGCGGGTAGGGGCTCACTCCCCTTTCTGAGAAGATCCACCCTCAGTCAATTTGTTGAGAGATTTCACGATTACATCACAAAATCTTACATTTCATTACTATTACGTTAGTGACAGGAACCATGATTTTCAATTGATCAGAAGCGTCGTTTAGTTTTATGAAAATCGAAAAACATCTCATTGTCCTCTTCATTGCAACATGAATGAAAACATACGAACAGATCAATGATATTAAGAAATTTATGATTAATGCAACTTTCAACAGAAACTCGACAGGTACCATTTCGGCATTTGTATACACTATACACTATACATACGATATGATAATTTATGAACATGCATCTGATGCATACATTTGTCTTTCTTACCTATCTTGCCTGTGACAATATCAGACATTAGAGATTGGAAATTTCTATTTAAAGCATTTTGATACATGGCATATGCATATATGCAAAAGAAAATTTGAAATCTAAACGAATTGAATAGTTTGAGGTTAAAAGTAGAGTAATCATGCATAAGTCATGCAGTGAACAGGAGCAGTTTGAACAGACACCATGTTATTAAGATAGTTTACAGGACCTCTCAAATTTGTATTTTGTAGTAGTAAAAGCAAGCTTCAGACACAACCCTTTCCAACATTTCAGGTGAACGTCGCACAGGAACAAGAGACGGTTTTGAGAGTGATATAACCCTTGTCCATAATGAATAGGGCAGTATCCAAGATTCTTGGACACTGCCAGACGCTAGTGCCAGGATTAGGATGGTGGATAAACCGGCTCTTATCCGCGCGAGCGCAACCTCTACATCCCACAATGCTGCGCCTACCTCTTGTACTGAGTGGTGACAGTAGCTGACTTCAGGGTCCCGTCTCGTCGTGAATCGTCGTCAGACCGAGTAGAGCGGCGAGCTCGGCTGCTTAACCTCGTGCTGAACCTCCGAATTCCTCGTGATCTGGAACACGGGGTCAATAAGTGCGGGGTAGGGTTTTAATAAAATTAAACAGAATATAGAGAGTTTATGAGGGGCTTCAGGGGTTTCAAAGGGCTGAGAAGAGTTTCAAAGGGTCATTCGGAGGATCATGCGTATCACAGAATCCGCACGATGCTAGAAATATTGACATTAACTCACAGTGCCTTCCTGTCTTCAGCCATCTTCTTGAGGTCGAACTTGTGCTTGACGATGTAGACAACCAAGCCGACAATGATAGGTACGATAATGACAGCTATACACAACACTATGATGATTGTCATGTAATCCTCAGAGCCTGCGGAGAGAGGGCGATGTTAGCTGGGATGGCATGGTAAGGAAGTGCTTTATTGGGGGGATTCATGGAGGGAGAAATTGTAGAGGGAACCCATGGAGGGATAACTTATATGGAGGGAGAATTCATCGAGGAGAGGAGATGGCAATTTAGAGGGATACGTGGGGCAATGCTTTGTCAATGGGGAGAAATTAATTCACCCACAACGGTGTAGTAACGCACTTGAGTGTCATTTCCACAATAATTCTTGGAGTTTGGAACAGCCACACTTTAAGTATTTATATATATCAGGAAATCTATTACGCTATCAGCATACCCCAAAATACCAGCAAAAAGGAAAACCCAAGAAATACTCCTACCAAATCATAGCAAGTTAACACTTTACAGTTCATAACATATTCATACTAGCACATGTTTATACAATACTGAACCACACGGTTTATACAGCACGACGAGGGGAAAGGTTTTTAGCAGAAAGAGAAGCTCTCACACCACAAACCCGGTACACCACGAACTACAAAGCAGGATGCTATACTTACCGGCGTAGGGACAGGTAGGTTTCCTGTTATCTACAAACGTTTTATTGCGTGAGAAAAGCAATTTAATCGTCGATTTTTCAAGAATTAAATCAGTTTTAACGATACTGAATGATCAGTATTACTGATGACTGTCACCGGTAACTAGAAATTAGACAAATTTCGGGGGACCTTCCTAACTCAACCCAGAATCCATGCTTCAGAGTTGTCCAGAGTCAGAGCAAAACAATTTAGCGACATACTATAGTGACACACATATTTTAATGAATTTTAAGAAACTGGAAATGTAGGGAATCCTAGAGTAACAAGCTAAGAAGGTAAAATAGTGGTTTACAGTTACGGTTACGTGAAAGAAATCGAAGCTTCGAAAGAATTGGAATACGAGAGTGGTGTCTTGAATTATGTCTTGAATCACAGAAATAGCACTTGACGACTTTACACTGATCAAGATTTCAGTAAAATAATGAGGATTTGAATTCCTTAACTACTGGCTATTAAAGTGTTAAGTCTCGGCATCGCAGTAACCACCAAGTACGAGACATTCAATATTTCACAAATTCGACCATTTTAATGATAGTTATAAATAAAGGATGTCCTCATACCAAAATGTAAAAATTTAAACACTGAGATAATGTGAGATAGGGCGGATTCAAGGAAGTTACGCTTCCCTGAATATGACAAAACCGAATTTTCTGAGCAACATTTTGATCTCACCCTCCACTACATAGTTTTCAAGCATACAATCAAGCCCTCACTTCTTCTTTTCAATACCGAGGAGGCCTCTTCCCCGCCCATTTTCCTTTCCTCCTACCCTTCTTTCTCCACGTTTTCCCACCTCTGTCCCCTATTTGGATTCTTCTCCCACCTCTGTCCCCTATTCGGATTCTTCTCCCACCTCTGTCCCTATTCGGATTCTTCTCCCACCTCTGTCCCCTATTCGGATTCTTCTCCCACCTCTGTCCCCTTTTCCCGTTCTATTTCTCTTACCTGCTGAGTTGTTATCGAATTCCGAGCACAGGTCGTTGCCATGGTTCCAGTGTTTGTCGCAGTGGCACTGGTTGAGGTTGTTACACTCGCCGTGTCCGCCGCACTCAGACCCGTTGACACCCACTCGTGGACACATGGGGGGCTCAATGTACGTGCATTCCCTCCTGTGAGAAACATACGTCAGGAACCAAACGATGCTTGGAAGTATCCAAGAAGCCCGACCATAATATGGAACCAAGTCTCAGATATATTATTTAGACCAGTGAACCAGTCCCAATATTAATATTATGTAGACCGGTCTAGATATTATAGAATAGCATGAAAAATGGTATGCTCATTCAACGACTATCTTTATGCTGTTATCTATTTCCTCTCGAAGTATTCCTTGTTCACTTGATGTCCCAAGTGGGTTTGGAATCTAATCAATATCGTATACTAACTGGTGACAGAAGAGACCGTCTCCACAGTGAGTGTAATCCTGGACTAGTCCATAGTCCGTGAAAGGCAGACTGGTGTCCTCTTCAAAACTTTTCCTTTCAACATACCTTGCAACTCTGTAATCAGTTCGCGAATTTACAATCCAGGTTGATTCAGATATATAATCAAAAGACATAAAACTTTTAAAATAGGTGATCTGGGTATAGGTCATAGAGGAATAATCTCAAAATAGGTAATCTGGGTATAGTCATAGAGGAATAATCTCAATTCAATATATTGGCGATAGGATCAAAAGTAAAGATTGACGAATCAACACTTACAATTTACATAAATGGGCACTACAATAGTGTCTGACTCGACTTGAATACTACTTACACGATGGAGTAGCGACTGTCCGTGGGATGAGTGTCGACATTTATTGATATTCGTCCTTTCGAATTTGCCACTTTTCTAGCTTGGTCCAAGTATTTGGTGGGAACCTGGCATTGCAGCATTCCGCACATCATGTCCCTGACAGGACGGAGTGAGGACTAGAGAACAGGCAGTTAAACATCTTCAATGATTAAAAACTGAATTCAATGGCTTATGTTTGATAGGACAATGAGGAAGATTGGGGTCATACAAAATCAAAGTTACTGTCTACCTACACTCACATCACATCAAAAATTCTATCACTGCTACTTACGAGGGTTTACAAGAGTAGTATTCCAGCACCTTTGTACCATTTTTATTGAGTTTATATCCACAATTCCCAAAATGGTTATTCTTCATATAATTCTTTTCCCAGAGGGCTTTACTACCTGATTGCGCGTATCTCCCAAACAACCACTAGTAAAAAATATTGTTAAGAAGAGCAGGGCTACAAAAATTTTCAACTCAATAGTTACCATTCGATACGAACTACAAATAATTGTCACTGTAGTCAAATAGGTTTCACTGCACAATGAGCCGCGCAATGTAACAATGTCGGCTCACTGAGCCGCGCAATGTTTCAATGTCAGCTCACTGAGCCGCGCAATGTTACATTTTACAATGTCAGCTCACTGAGCCGCGCAATGTTTTAATGTCAGCTCACTGAGCCGCGCAATGTTACAATGTCAGCTCAATGAGCCGCGCAATGTTTCAATGTCAGCTCACTAAGCCGCGCAATGTTACAATGTCAGGTCACTGAGCCACGCAATGTTACAATGTCAGCTCACTGAGCCGCGCAATGTTACAATGTCAGCTCACTGAGCCGCGCAATCTTTCAATGTCAGCTCACTGAGCCGCGCAATGTTACAATGTCAGCTCACTGAGCCGCGCAATGTTACATTTTACAATGTCAGCTCACTGAGCCGCGCAATGTTTCAATGTCAGCTCACTGAGCCGCGCAATGTTTCAATGTCAGCTCACTGAGCCGCGCAATGTTACAATGTCAGCTCACTGAGCCGCGCAATGTTACAATTTTAGCTTACCTGGCACTGGGAATTGTGAGTCATGCACTGCCGGGAGGAACAGAATCCAGGGTAACCTTTAGTGTCCTTACACTCGCGACCATCCTGCTTGTATGTGTCTCTTGGGCACTGCAACAGAGGAGTTGAAATGCACGTAGGCATTGAAATGCGCGCAGTCGATTCGGTGCTGCATACACATAACTGATAACATAATGATAACCAGAGAAAGGGACGCCGGGACGAAAAATGCTTTCCCCGTTAAACATGGCGAATTCGTTGACGTGCAGATATTAGATAAGCAAGTGTAGCCGCCTGCAAGATTTAACGTGGCTATTCTCATAGTCGAAACATGATAAACAGCCATTGTTTGCCCCGTTGACGCCCCTTTTGGAATTCTGCCTGGTGCGTTCTCCTTTTTGCTTTTTTCGTACCGGTGGTAAACCAATATAGCTCGGTGAACTCACCGTCGAATGGAAGCCGGAACAGGTTTCCTCAAAGTCACATTCCATACCAGGAATCTTGTCCCTGCACGGGGTGCCTCTTTTCTGTAGCTGACACTGTGGAACAATGTGTTTGATACACAGGGGCCAGGGGGGGAGAAGAGAGGCATCAAACTTGTCAATTGTAAGATGAAAATTAAACCTGCAAAATTGCTTCCAAGGAGCACAGCTAAAACTAAGTTCATAGTTATTCATATAGATTTACCACATTATCCATACTACCATCTATACACAACATCTATTGATCTCCAAATGCCAATAATCATATTCCCTTACCTGGTCGGTACAACAGACGCCAGTGTAGCAACTGCTAGTGTTTTTAAGCTGACATGTCCCGACTTCACAGCACGGATCGAGGATGGGGCAGTCCTCGTCGGGGCCACAATCGCACTGTTCTCCGTCCTCCACCACCGCATTACCGCACACAGGGCCCCGGGTCGAGTGGAGCTCCTTGGGGGCGTTCAGCAGACACCGGTGTCGGGAGGCGTCCTCCAACACACGCTGCAGGTGCAGGAGTGAGAGGGAGTGGGAGAAATGGGTGGGAGTGAGAGGGAGTGGGAGAAATGGGTGGGATTGGGTGGGAGTGAGAGGGAGTGGGAGAAATGGGTGGGAGTGGGTGGGAGTGAGAGGGAGTGGGAGAAATGGGAGGGAGTGTATGGGAGTGAGAGGGAGTGGGAGAAATGGGTGGGAGTGAGTGGGAGTGAGAGGGAGTGGGAGAAATTAGTGGGAGTGGGTGGGAGTGAGAGGGAGTGGGAGAAATGGGTGGGAGTTAGAGGGAGTGGGAGAAATGGGTGGGAGTAAGAAGGAGTGGGATAAATGGGTGGGAGTGGTTTAATGGCAATCAGATAAATAAGTGTTAAGAGAAATGGAATGAAACGTGTGAAGGAGTAGGGCTACGAATATGAAAGAGGGAAGACTGAAGAACGTAGTGCTAGTCTTGATTGAACCGATGACCGGGACTATGCGAGATCATGGTCGATCCCTGATTGATTGCTAATATTACGAGTGACGTATCTCACCCGTGAACAAAGACTGAAGTAATCGTGTTCTCTGTTGATTTGACCTTGCAGAATGCACCTGTCTTCGTCTCCACAGTAATCAGGTTTTTTGTAGTTCCTTATACCCATGGTCGATTCTCTACCTAAAGGAGTGGTTTGATTATAATGATTTTTGTCATTATAGAACCCTCTGACGTTTTCATGCGGGTCTAATACATAGACACTTGTCTGATCGTGTCCATATTGAATTAGATCTTCGCCCAACGGGCTCGGGCCAAAACGGGATACATCCCACGGGCTTATGCCCTAGGGAAGTATCCCAAAATGTACCCGATATGCACGTGTCTATGTATTTGTAAATGATTCAATTGATAAATAGGGCGAAATGACAGTCGTATTTTAAACTTCATTGTTATTAAATTTTGCATCAAAGAGGCACAAAAAGTATCATACCATTACAGGACTAAGTCAAACAAATCACAGACCCATATATTACCGATTCATATCAAGGTTTATGTCCATTACGGCAGTATGCACTGAGTACTCACATGGGCACTGACAAAGGTCGTTTTCCATGTACTTGTTGTCTGGGGCCTCATCGTGGTACATGTCCATAAGGTGGCCTATCTCGTGGGCAATGAGCGTGGCAACCAGGGGCTCCTTGTCAGTTTTACGATCGACAGACACGACAGTGACACTAAACGTGTCGTCACACATGGCGTTGGTATTAGCTCCTCCAACCACGTTGCCGCTATTGCCTCCTTGTTGGATGAAAGACATGCCCCTGAAATGACAGCGGTGTCTCACACAGAGATAGAAACGTACCAGTATAATCACGTACGGTGGCACACGACTCGGAATGTCAGAAAACAGAAATGTCCTTGATCCCAGAATTTGTGAATTAAACTTTTTGGAGATACCAATATATTGGCATCAACTTCTTGGAATTTTACCGAGTTGTGTTTCTGACTTCAGGAGGGTTTGATAATCAAAGATGTTTTAATAGAATGCAGATGAGGTTGAACGCATCGATAAAACTTGAGATAAGTAATAACTCGCCTTTGTGACGAGCATATGATTTAGGAAGTTGTCATTTTATGAAAAATCTTCACGATAACAAAATGCGTTAGAATTAAGAAATTAATAATGTCCCACTTCCATCCTTCAACTCTTCAATTTCTATTACCAGCTCATTTTCCTTTGTTCAGACAGAAATAGCACCAACTGTTTTCTCTAGCTCGCAGTGTTGAGAGCTTATTCTAGCTATCTTTCGTTCTTTATAAGCAAAATTTTCACTTGCATTTCTTGTGATTAGCGGATTAGAGACATTTCAAAATTGCGTACATATTTGTCAGGATTTCTTGTTTTATCAATAAGTCAGTAATCCACAATAATGGGCAACTATGAAGTGTCACTTGAGCTCTCTTAACTTCGTGTTGAATCTCATTAATAAGATATTGATCTGACGAGAAACTATAGAAATATCAAACATGGCAGTTTTAATCTGATTTCTGTTTGAAGACATCATCAGTCTGATCTTAGAAGATTTGTGATATTCAAATCTTAGTGATTGCAGTCCTAAATTGCTATTTTGATCTCTTTCTTGATCAATTCACGTTTTATCCCATGTAGTATGAACTATGAAGAGCCCGACAGCTCTGGTTATGATGTTGTAATTTACTACAGGTTTGATAAAAGTCTGGACGTCCACATTCAGCCATAACGGTACATCCAGCCAAATAAATGCAAGAAATTTTAATGCAAATTTATTCAGTACGTTATGTGGATTGTGATAGAAAATAGTGGTAGAAGCATTAGATTTAGACATCAAAATAGTGAAAAGGATTTATGAAGGAGTATTTTCAACAATGGGTAGAATTGGCCGGAGGTTTGTTCAAGACTTTTAGCCCGCCAATTCCGTTGCAATTCATTAATTGATTAAAAGATAACATGGCATAGTGATGCAGTGTAACACATTTACTAACATGACGAAGCGAAGCCGAGACTGTGTATGTTAGGTATACAATCACAGCTGAGACCATGGGACCAAATTGTACCCCGACGATTTACTAAACAACAGTACTTCCTACCTCGTCGGGTCTGCATTAAATCAATTCTCATAATCTTACTATATATAATGCGTGTTGTTAATATATATATATATTTATTTATATGTGGCGTTACTGATTTCAAGTAGGCAAAAAAATTATTTTTCTGTCGTGTTGCAAAAACTTAATAATAAATTGAAAAATACCGAGATAATTTTTCGGTATTCTGAGGGCGTGGGTTTAATACGCCCTTTTTCCGCAAAAATTAAACTTTCGAATTTTTCAAAATTCCTTCGCCATCAAGTTGCTTATGATGAATAAAAATTTTGATAATTTTGTCCGAATTATTGTTCTGATGGGCGTGGAGGCCACGCCTTTTTTCACAAAAATTAAACTTTCGAATTTTTTCAAAATTCCTTTGCCTTCGAGATGCTTATGATGAGTAAAGGTTTTGAGAATTTTGTCCGAATTATTGGGTCAGCCTGAGTGGCGTGGGAGGCCACGCCCTTTTTTCGCAAAAAAAATAGGTTTTTGATTTTTTTAAAAATTCCTTCGCTATGGAGTTGCTTATGATGAGTAAAGGTTTTGAGAATAATGTCGGCAATATTGGGTTACCAGTGGGGCGTGGAAGCTTTTTGAAACGCATGGTCAAATCACTGTTGCCATCATTCACCGTCCGTAGGACGGGAACCGACTAGTATTTTCTAACACTCCTTTATAATAAACCGAAATTTGATTTAAAGCTATTTTGTATTGCAATGTCTTGGTGTCTTCATCATTTCATCATTTTGCTTCACTATTTGTATCATCGGAGAAAGTCATTTTAGAATACTATTCTGCCTTTTTTGAAACGTAAGGAAATTTTTTCCTTTGGTCACAAACCGGGCAAAAAAAGGTTGTCTGTAGCACAGGTTCATTAAGCTTGGCTGGCACCCTGGTCCGCTGCTTATGAACAGGGATCAGAGTCGCCGAGGAGCGGTCAGTGGACTGCAACTTTGCTGCACTGGTATTCTACCAGCAATATGGAAGTTCAAACATGGATCATAACAACTATAGTCACGTTTCCAGTGCAGATTTTATCATAATCCATAAGAATACGTACCACAGTATATTTTGTAATTTAAAGCGTTACTCCCTCTGCCCTCAATTAACTGTACATTACAGACTAGGGGCAACAGGCACGTGTAATGTTAATGTTACAACACTGCGAGTGGTAACTATAATAAGTAGTTAGAAAATTTTAGACTAATTCAGTAATACACATTGCAACATTAGTATTTCTGACTAAAGCAGAGCCCCCTTTAGAAGTTTAACTCTCATAAACTCAGAGGGGTATGTCTGAGCACGTACAAAACACGTACTTTTTCTCATTTAAACACTTAAACACGTATCACTTATTCGGCCACACGGTGGCATATCATTATGCAGATCTGAAGTAAGGCAATATAACCACCAACGTCCAACAGCTGCCTTACCATCCTACATACCTTCGTACGAATAGGAGCATTATTTAACGATTACGATGATCTTCGAGTAGCAACTAAAAATAGGCAGTGTGTACGCAATCAATCCGCATTCTATGCCATGATAGTAACGTCACGCTTAAACGCCAAGAAGATGAAAGTTGATGATGATCCAGTAAATAAGAATTCATGGCCCTCATTATCAACGAGCTTTCAATTGTATGTGGATCATAAGCCCTTGGAGCGGCCTCTCTGTACATCATATAATTTTATATGCTATTCAACCGAGAACCATTATTTTCTCTAACGTTTATCCTTACGCTTTGACAACACCTCGTTTGGAGGGTCAGAAAATTTTCTCATATTGTAGGCATCCCTAAATTCTAAATAAAAGGAGTGAATTATTTTCTTCCTCCACCGCGAATCATCAATACCGAATTTTCGAATCGCTTTTAAATCAGAGGACACTGGACGGTGGAAAAGTTTCATAGAATATCGCTAAAACATGATACCTCAAAAAATTAATGTTGATCCCAAGTTTCAGCAATATGTCAACGCTCAACAACGTGCAGGGGGCTTTGCGGCAATTCTTTGACAAACAATTCGTAGCTGAATTCCTTTCAACTTTCTTACTTGTCGTGAGTATTTTAATCTACAAACCACAGAATAGTAAAATATGTCTTAGATTCTGCATAAAACACCCATAGCTCTTTGCGTAGCCTCAAAGGTGCGGTTGGTGATGATTTTATCAACTTTTGACTCAGTCAGTGGATTTCGATCAGAAATCAAACTTACAAACAAGGTGTATTTCAGTTGTTAGGCGATGGATCCATAGCGCAGTGGATGTTACTGAACGAACAGACTTCCGATAGTGCGCCCTTCCTCTCGGTAAACTTTGGGTTCGGTGCAGCTGTAGCATTTGGCGTGTATCTGGCAGGTGGGATATCAGGGGGCCACATGAACCCTGCCGTTTCCATAGCCCTGGCTGTCGTGGGCAAATTCAACTGGAGAAAGGTACCCAAGTACATAACAGCTCAGATGGTCGGAGGATTCATTGGAGCGTTACTGGTCTTCCTAACTTACATCGGTTAGTCAATTATAAAATTGAGTTTGATTGGGAAGTCATCTAATCAGCTACTACACCGATTATTATATGCTCTGAATAATATGCGAGATCGCATGTTCAAATAATTCATCGCCTCAGACAGGCTGAAAGGAAAGAACAACGATAAATTTCGTGGGATTTTTGCAACATATCCAGACCCGGGAACAAACCCAGGTGGACAAGTGCTTGATCAGGTAATAAAGCTCCCGATAATTTTGAATACCAGTGCAGCCGAGTTTTGATTCACTCTAATTCCATATTTGTTCAAATAAGTTCCGGTTGTCTGACCCAATAACACGTCAACATCCTTTTCTCCCTAGTCTCTCAAACTACCTTTTCCTCCAAAACTCCCCCCCTTCTTTCTAACCAATCTCTTTCCCATCTCAGGTGATCGGCACAATGATTCTCCTCCTTATCATCTGCTCTCTGATAGATGAGAAGAACACTCCCCCTCCCCCCGGGATCACGCCCCTTTGTGTAGGGGGTGCTGTTTTCTCTATAGGGGTGTCATTCGGAACCAACTGCGGATACCCCATTAACCCTGCCAGGGACTTTGGACCACGACTAGCTTCGCTTTTCTTGGGATATGATGGCACATTCAGGTTCGTAACATTAAGCCTTGGACTCAGTACCTACATCAATAATAAATCTGCATTGCTTATTCTATGAGGCTGAGAATACGTCTTTAAACATTCACTTTGAACTCAATCGATGACATATTGGAAACCCTCATCACTAGCAATGCCTAATGACATTGTAATTTCCAGAAAGATCTACCAATCCAGCGCATAATCGCTGATTGTTGAAGCTGAGTGATCAACTATGGCTTCCGAATTATTCTACATTCTATTAAGAATTTGAGGTAATCATTGTCTCCTTTCAGTGCTGCAGATTACTACTTTTGGATCCCAGTCGTATGTCCCATAATAGGAGGGATCATTGGGACCTGCCTTTACCACTTCGCTCTGGAGAAAGACTATGGGGTTCCTTCCAAGTCCAACACCACAACACCAGTGGCTGAGCCTGACACGACAGAGGTCCTTCAAATCAACGACGAAACAGCTGGAGCTACTGATGGCAGCACAGTTATTGAAAGTAGAGTCGTGGAACCAGACGACGGCAACTGAGGTGACATCAAATTATGGCAATTTGAAAATGTGAATTTCACGAACTCGTAGGGATTAGTTCTTCAGCGTATGATAGAGACTGGCTAGATGGGCGCAGTAAAAAGCCGATGTTTCATCATGCTCTTTTGGAGGGTACTCGTTAAATTGGTACCTAAATCGTACGTGATACGAGTACTCTTAGACGATTGTTTCATAGAGGACCCCCTGGCTGAAATGCCCGACTGTTTAGGCAGCGGGGTAGTGATGTAGGTACAGGTTGTTGTAGTCTGTTGTAGGAAAGTAATGGAAGCAAGTATTCGAATAATGCCAGTTCATGTCCCTTTCATGCCCAGAACTGTGTCATGCTGGATCAAGGCTGCCTCAAGTAGTCAAGTATGCACTGTTCCCAAACCCTGCCCCATCTAGGCATCTAAGCATCGACATTGAACCAAGTTACCGTGACAACTCTTAATTACCGAATTAAATTAAAATCTGTTATATTGAACTTTCCTCAGATCAGAATCTCGATTTTACAGATAGCAATGATAAGCTTGGGTTGATTAACTTTTGCTTTTGATTGGATGGTATTCATTTAAAGTTTCAGATTTTTGGAGCTTAAACATCTTAGCCATTGGTTTTAGTTCCAGTCAATGTTAATGATTAGATCATCATTTTCAATGATTCAATGATTATGAAGTATCATACCACTGATGAAGTAAACTGCGTTTAATCAAATTACAAGCAGCTTCTATGACCAAATTCTATAGATAATTATAATATGAAAAAAACATCGTCAGTCATGTAGTAAAGTTTTGTGGATATCTAACTCGGTGGTCCGATAAGTTTTCGGTTTTTTCCTGTTTCGCATGAGGAGAATATTAGCTCTCAGTATGTTTCTACTACATGATTTTTTTCAAGCCGAAGATATCGACTTTTCAAATTATCGCGAATTTGCGCGCGCGAAATTCTAAAGTGAATTGATAAAAATCAACTTTTAAATCTATTTCCTCCAACAATTTTGGTGCTAAGTTAAGCCCTGGAAACTTGGGGCAGTAATGTTCTAGGGCATAGAACTTTCATTCGACGCTTCAGAAGTGAAATCATCGAATTTGAAAATAGGCGTAAGACGGCCCTTCAAAACGTAGTTCATCATAACTCCATTCAACCTAGTAAGTCTGTTTTTTGTATCAAAAACTGCATCAAAGGCTTACAGAATTTTAAAGAATCTTAGAAGGCAGGTGGTACTTACGAAAGGATGAGAGTCATATCGCTAGATTCTTTCGGCAGGAGCTTCTCCCTCCGATATACTCCGGTTTTATTCAGGATAGTTCTGAAGTGATAAAATCAGTAAAAAAAACTCACAGTCATCCATAAATAATGATAATAACCCTCTCGTGTAGTCGTTCATACGGGCATAGATCCGTTTGCCACGTTGTCCGGGCGCCAGTCTAATGCACTAATGCAGGTCTAACGCTGGTTTAATGCAGGTCTTGTGCCAGTCTACAAAGAGGAACTGGTCGAAACAAGCGGAAAAAATCGGAACCACCCCAAAAACCTCCACGAATCAAGCCGAAGCAACTCAAAATAAGCCGAAACAAGAGAATTAACCAGAAGCAAGCGAATCAACCCGAATCAACGCACACCCTAACCCGGGATGTTTCGGGTTGATTCGCTTGTTTCGGCTCGTTTCGGCTTGATTCGGGGAGGTTTTTGTGTTGGTTCGGGATGGTTTCGGCTTGATTTGGGGAGGTTTTTGGGTTGGTTTAGGGTGGTTTCGCGTTGTTTCGGCTTGTTTCGGCTGGTTCCTGCTTCTAGATTCGACGCTCGTGCAATGCGTTGAAACAACAGTAGTTTTTTAATAATTTTATTTTTGTGTAGCAACAAGACTGAATACTTCGTTTTCGACTAATACGGTATCCATAGCATTAACGTTACTTTGATTGGAATATTCATGAATTAGGTGAAAGGTACTGGTGATTAACTAATAAAGCCACATTCCAACCACGAAATTAGTTAACATATACTGAGGTGCCTGGGTTCTTTGCTGCTCAAACTGTCAACGAAGACCCACACGTGAGCGATTGAACGTTTTGAGGTTACAAAAATGTTTACTCTGATTACAACTACAAGCTAGATTGGTCAATTCAGGGAAAGCTTGCTTTAAAGCTTTAATTTGAATTCTTTTGTGTTGATAATTAGCTTAATAACTGGACATAACTATCCACGAATGGATATTCTAATAAATAAGGTACCATTTAGATATGATAATTAGTCTTAACAAAGGAGACGGCAAGTTTAAGTTGCTGGAGCTTAATGAACTTTGTCCTAGTCTTTTTATTGGAGTACTTATGTGAAGACTTACTATCTCAGTTAATTACGGTTACAAAGGTAAGATTCAAAGAAAAAACATCGCCCTAGTTATGACAACAAAAGCTGCCAGCTACCCTAACAACTTTATAACCCCATAATGTGGCAATTTGTACAAATCAATGGTATTTCAATTATTGAGTGAAAAGAAATGATAAACAAGGCACAACCAAACAACTACTTTAATCAACGGTTTCTTTGTTTGGGGATTGCCCCAATTATCTTGCGACCGGCAGTCTCTGACACGTCGCACTCAAACGCCGACTATTTAATGCGCCACTACGACATTTGGTAACCACTTCGAATCTTCTCCCATTCCTTCTTGCTGGTGGAGCTCAATCCAGAAAGTCCGCCTACTAGACTGCCTCAGTACAAGACGGACAAAATTCAGTAATCTGTCGATGCATTGGTGTGGCGAAGTCTGAGGCATAGACCAGGGCACAGCAGATGCCACAGATGTGCCCACTGCCCGATGTGCCCTAGGCGGTTCTGTCCCAGGTGTACTTTGTGCCCAATTATGATCTGTTTGGTGCCCCGATTGTGCATCGACAGATCATTGAATTGCACAGTCGAATTCAATGAATTCGATTCATTGCATTCATTGAGACGACTTACCCACGACAAAATTACTTTTTGTATTTGATAGTACATTTATTTCACGGCCTTTCACCGGGGAAACCAAGAATTCCTCAAAAAATCTGTAACCATAAACCTTATCAGTGGTGCAAATGTCGCAGGGGATGGGGATATAGATCCCCATAAATTCTGAACAGTGCCCCCAAAAATTTAACTCATGACCTCTAAATTTTCAAGAACAATTGGTCTAATTACTGTAATATTTCTACATTTCGTAGCTTTCAGAACTGCTTCAATACTTCTTAATGACCATTTTTCTCTCCCAAATCGATATTTTTTGGTTTACAAAAAAGGCATAGGGGTAGGGTAAGCAGAGACTGTGTTTTATGGGGGTTGTGTGTAAATACCTTTATCCGCACTGCTAAATCTGAAGGTGGAAATATGTCATAAATTTGTCATAAATTTGTCATAAATTTGTCATAAATTTGTCATAAATTTGTCATAAATTTGTCATAAATTTGTCATAAATTTGTCATAAATTTGATGGAAATGTTTCATCAATGCGCGCTATCCAAAATTGCTCTTTTGTAAAATTTACTTCACAAAATGATGAGGAATGATTTCGATTAGAATCCATTTTCGATTAGAATCCACCTCTTAAATTTGGTTTCTATTGTGGTATTGTGTAACTTTCAACTTTCAAACGAGCAAATATTCTGTCTTACTGTAGACAAAATGATTGGAATCAGGAAGAAATCTGACCGCTCGCAAAAGTTAGAGAAAACGGGTGCAATTCTTGTTGTATACAATTGCTACAATGGTCCCCAATATCAGGCATAATTTTGAACATAATTGGTTAGTCGAATTAGATGATCGCAAAATTCTTAGCCATCCTCTTCCATTTTGAAAATTGCTCAAGATCGGCCATTTGAAAAACATCAAAAATTCATGGATGGGGTTTGCACCACTGAAACTTACGACTGATTGCACAAATTCCGTGAAATTTCATGAACAGTAGGCATATCTCACTTATTACAAAGGCCTCAAAATTTACTGATATTGACTTAGTAATAACTACCTGTTTTATTTTGGTACATTACATAAAATATAACGTCACATTGTGATACTTGTGTACTAAGTTCATTCGGCTTCGCCTGTGTGATTAAACTCGGCACAATAAATTTTGGCCAACTACTTCACACAATTGAATTTTTGGAACTTCCGGTGCTGCCCCAGTTGGGTTGAAAGTTTTTGATGACATCATGTTGTCGGCATATAATTACTGCGCCGAGTAAATATCGTCAAATGTAGCATAAATTAGAACTAGGGATTACACAGCTAACAGATTTTATCATTCTAGGAGTATAAAGATGAAAGTTCTGATTCTTGTGGTGGCACTACTGGGCGTGGTCTTGGCACAAGAGGATGGTCCTCTGAGGGCTCTGTTCAAGAAGAGGGTTGCAGAATACCGGGAGAAAGGTATAATTGGAGACTGGAGTCCCGAGGAAGGAAAATTACGTTTCGAAATCTTTAAGAAAGTCGCGGTGTTTCTGAAAAAACTAGCAGAAAAGATAGAGAACTGGTCAACTAAACTTAATGCATTTGCTCTGATGACCCCTGAAGAAAGAAGAGCACATCTTGGATTGAAAAATGCAACAGAGATGGTTTTAGAAGAACGAAGCTTCATGCCACGTCTGGCAAAGAGAACACCGAGTCAAGTAGACTATACCTCCACACTCCCTGGAGTTAAAGACCAAGGACAATGTGGATCTTGCTGGACCTTCGGAGCTGCAGCTCCCTTAGAGTACCAAATCAACAAGTACGAGTCCCACATTACCACCCTCTCCGAACAGAATCTCCTAGATTGCACCTACGAGACCTCGCAACCCACCAGAGATGGCTGCAACGGCGGAAGCCCCGGCGAAGCCTGGGAGTGGGTGAAAAATAACGGTGGAATGGCCAGCCAGTCCGACTATCCTTACCAGATGCGGGACGGCTACTGCAATACCGGGAAAGCCAATGCCTTGGGGAAGTATAGTGTCCACGGAACGGTGTGGGTAGGGAATGGAGATGACAAGACGGAGGAAGCAGTGGGTAACTATGAGTCCGGGGTGCTAGCTGCCATGATGTTTGTAAAGGAGCCCTTATATTACTACAGCAACGGTATTTACTCCGATGCTGGCTGCGTCAGAAGCCCTCAGGACATTAACCACGCAGTGACCATTGTAGGCTATGGAACCGACGGTGGATACCACTGGAAGGTCCGAAACAGCTGGGGAACCAGTTGGGGAGAAGCAGGGTACGTCAGGATGGCCAGGGGCTACGGAATCAACACCTGCAACATCGCTCAATGGGGCCATTATCCGAACGTGAGTAGCTACAGGGAACTCGAAGAGTAGGAACACCAAGATCAGGCGAGAGATGAGTGAAGAAGATCGTTTTGTTCCAAATATATCGTATTTTGAACAACCTGCATTCAGTAAACTGTTTTTCTTTGTTATCGTATAACCAAGGATACGTTGAAGTAACTTGAATTTTTACAGCTGATCTATGGTTTGTGAAGTAAAAAGGAGCCGGGAACAAGTGGGGTTAATTCTTTAAATTCATCCTTCTTTGGGGGGTGTTAGTCAGTATGCGCGGCACTCGGGACTTGGACTCGGGAGTAAACAGAAATAACTAATTTTTCCAGTGGTTGATGACCAGCCAATAACCTGGAATTTTATATTTACTTAGAAAGAGAACGAAACCAAAACACAGAAAATGAAAACTTAATCAAACTAGCAGGCCCCGTGGCCTCCGGCCACCGTTCACAATTTTTTCGCGTCAGCAAATCGTACAGTATAATGCAGTACTGTAGTTCTTAACTTCTTATCAGTGATGAGGTCATATATTAATCGGGTGTGCCTACTCCTCTATGTGATGTCAAACGTCACTGATACTCTGGTAATATGAACATTCCGATCATCGGAATGCTTGATTGGGTACTGAGTGGTGTCAGAAAAATCTTTGGCTATATATACTTATATAAGCCACCGGACAGACAGATATCTTACTACTCATAATTCTTCATATATAAATTAATAAATATGTCAGGCGGATGATGGTTCCAAAGCCCTTATATATAGCCACAGACCTCTCTGACACCACTCAGTACCCAATCAAGCATGCCGAATGTTCATACCAGAGTACCAGTGACGTTTGACACCACCAGGTATATAGACATCACTTAGAGGAGTAGCCACATCCGATTAAAATATGACCTCATCACTGATAAGAACTACAGTACTACATTGTATGTACCAATTGTACTGTACTGTACTGTGCGAATGGCGAACGGTGGCCGGAGGCCACGGGCCCTGCTAGTATATATAAACCGGACACACAGATATATATTTATTTATTTATTCATATATGAGGAAGAATTATAAGTAGTAAGATGAAGTGGTCAGTCTCCTGGACGAAAAGTACGGGACAAATTTGGCATATCAACAGGTATATGGATACCATAACGTGATGAATTTGAAATAACAAAATATCCACATACAGTCGAAACAATTGTTGATAATAACACCTAATAATGACTCGCTGACTTCATTCGATCGAAGGCAAACTTAAGGCCTGACCTCGAACAGACCAAACATCAGTTACAGTGGTTATCGGGGGCCTGGACCTCAGCAGATATTGTTTAGCTTCCTTATTTGAAAGCTTTCTAATCCTTAATTGGAACCTGGAAACCTTATTAGCTCATAACCCTCCAATCACCCCAATTATTATCTTACTTGTAATAATTAGGGAAAGTCAATTGGTCCTTCTTGGTCCAAATCTCAAGTTGAACAATACACGGTATTATGTTGTATGGCCTGTACTTTTCAGCTATGTGATTAACAACTCGTTCCGTCCAATCCGTTGTTAACTGTACGTTATTACCTAATTTAATATGTATTCGGAAATGTTGTGTTGTAATGCATATCCGTGACTAAAACAATAATTAGCGTGGCTTGAAAATTATCTAGTATTTCAAGTTAAAAGACATGATTAAGTAATTACATGAATTGACGTATCTCAAGAATCACGAAGACAATCATAATCAATCAAAATATATTGAAAATATATTGATACATTTGATTGAATATTTCATATTTCATCAAGTGATGAAACAAGGTCACGAAATATCACACCAAGAGTACTGATAGTGGCATGAAAGAGTGTTTTCTTGTGGTTCTGTTCTTGAACAAAATGTACTAACCTAATTTAATATGTAGAGTTCTATCTACGATAACTGACATCTTAAGGAATCGCCTCTCAAGCTTCTCCACGTTAGCCTTCATGATTTCCTTATTAGTAAGTTTATATGACGTAATCGCTAACCGCTTTTTGCGGTTTTTCTTGATTTCTGCACCTTCGGGGAGTAGGGATATGTTAATCCTGGCGTCGAAGATTTAATCGCCCGTCTAAATCTAATACAGAAGTCAGAACCCAAATAAACAACTTGTATCTAGAACTTTTTTATAGCTGTTGCGAAAAATGTGATATACATATTACATATATAGCCAAGATGCAGATATTAATGAGATAACAATAAAATGATGGGATATGGCTGAAAAAAGAGACTGCAAAACATTAGACTTAGATTGGTCTTGAGGTGCTGATACAGTAAGCAGTTAAGCACTATGTATCTTTGTATGGTGTGCCAATAACTCGATAAGAATGTTGCTTTCTTATGGCTTTATAGTGTTCTCAGTACGAGTGAATGGAATGCTATCAGTGAAATTGGTGTCAGTGAGTAAAATTGAGCCAGCGAGAGAAGTAATGTCGGTGAAAGGAATGATACCGGTGAAATACCAATGGATGGCCTTACTGAATTTTAAACCGAGATTTCTTGAAATTCTAATTGACACTATTGCGACAAAATAAACTGCTCTTTAAGGGAGTCTTAAAACGTTTCGATGTTACAAACATACATCATCTTCAGTTCTGAAAAAAATAAACTTTATTCAAAAATGAAATTAAATACGAACGATTGCCACACTGGTATCAGTGAGTGGTATGATGATTGATTTCAGTGCATAGAGTGGTTGCTGGTGTCAGAGTAATGATGTCAAAGGTCAGTGCATACCGGGTATAACATGCCCTATCGTGTATCCCTCAGCGGACACAGGAATAGCATTGATGGTGTGCATCCGCTTCATTCTGTCCACGAACATGGCGGTGTAGACAGCCGGCTTCACGCCGTAGTCTGAGTGGCTGTCCCGCGGGTAATTCTCTGGACTTGCGTCCTGGACAGGGGCAATGTGGTACTCGTTCCGACCGTACTTTAACTTACCCCTGGAAATTATATGATTTTAGTGTTTTATAATGTTTAGTAATCACCACCAAATTCAGAACATATTCGGTCAAAAAAGACGAAAACGTGCTCAAATGCTACTTCTATGATATTCCTGTAACTCCTACAGACCCATGTATAAAGTTCATTCAGTTTGTAGCTGAGAACTGCTGCTCAACAACATTTGGTCAGGGAAACATCGTTTAAAACCATCGCATACAACACGCCAATATGACATCATGTCATCACAACAACAGCAGCTGTCTCACCTCATCCCATCGCAGATCCCGACCACCACACTGGAGTCAGGGTAGCCCGTCACTGTGCCGTGGTACTGACACGAGGCAGCCTTCCTAGTAGCCTTCACCTCGCCGGATGCGTCTTGCGTGTACACTTTGTACGTGCTGGATATCTCCTTGAAAGGGGTGCGTTAGCCCTCCAGGAATACACCCAATGAGTCATGCAGTCCGAGGGCTTATGATGCGGTTGAGGATGACGTCATTATCATGGTTAGAACTTGGTAATTGATGATGCGAAGCTGTATATTTTTCCGAGCGTGAGTTTTAGTAGATTGTTGATGTCATTGTTGTATTACAGGGCGTTCCTGTTATCATTTGCAACGATTCAACCATTTAAAGCCGAATGGCGTTTACTTATTCATTTTGAGACATACTGGTACATCTTAATGTCTTATAATTCGTTTCAATCGATGTTTTGAATTGTCAATGGCCTGGGAGTGGCTGAGACTGTGCCGAGTAGACGACAAGTACGATGATGTCACAGCTAAGTTTAAACTCTCTTTAGTCAATGTATCTTCACACGTCCTAGATAGACTTGAATTAAACTTGTTAAATGTTAATTAGAAGCAATAAATCTAGCTGTCGAAAATTCGCGCGCTGCGTGAATCGACAATTTAATTGATTTAATTTGCAAATCGGCGCAGAGTACGTCGCATGAAAAGTTGTTGGGCACGGCGCGTTCCAGATATGCAAAAGATGTTACCAAGTGGCACTTATCAAGCAGTTTTGTGACAGTGCGACACTGTTGTAACATGTATTGCTATCACCAGATAATATTTAGGCGTAAGATACCGACACCAGACACATAGACTTACTTCCCTGTCAACAAACGGTGATCGAAATAGATCAATACCACCGCAACAACAAGAAATCAAGTCTAACTCGTTTGGTAACTGTTTTAGTAAGTGTGAATGTGATGTAACGCTATCTACAATACTAGAGTAGCAGAGAGGTGTTGAGTATGCACTTCATTGTCCACGGAATTTCTCGATGGAGGGTCTTTTGTTATTCAATTCTGAGCAAGAATCATCTAGGTACGCAATTTAAAAACGTATTATGAACCCTGTGGGGCCTATTTTTCTAATCGCCCTCAGGCGCATAGGCTGAAAATTCATATCTCGGTCCAGGAAGGTCGTAGACTTCATCTTGGGCTTAAACGAATCGCAATTGCCATGTTTTTTATACAATTGTTCATGGAGATATGCCCTAAAATGCACAGGAAAAAAAAGTTTTGGGCCATGTTTTCACCATAAACAAGCCATTCATCAGCAAAATTTTCATATCTTGGTCCACAGAAGTCGTAGAGACTTCATTTTGGGCTCAAAAGAATCGCAATGGCCACATTTCTATACAAATTTTCATAAAGATATGTTCTAAAATGCTCATGAAAAAAGTTTTCGGCAAAAAACTGATTTTTCCACCATACGCGAGCTATAAATATGATCAAGGGAAGCTTCATATCTCGGTCCAGGAAAGTCGTAGAGACTTCGTCTGGGGTTCAAACGAATCTGAATGGCCACATTTTTGGGCAATTTTCCATGAACCTTCGTCATTAAATGCACAGGAAAAAAGTTTTGGGCCAAAAACTGTTTTTTCACCATAATATATGAGCCATTTATTACCAGCGGAAGTTTCATATCTCGGTACAGGAAAGCCTTAGAGACTTCATCTAGGGCTTGAGGGAATTGCAAGGTTCATTTTTAAATGTATACGACATATTGATTGATTGCTTTCATCAATTCATACATCTGAATCCCTGTGAAGAATATATATCCCTGTAAAAGTTATATATATATATATATATATATTGCTTCAATGACTGTACAAGGGTCTTGGTGAGGTATGATAAATACCAAGGTGCTCCAAATTTAAGGTCATTGGAATGGCTTGAATTTATTGAACCAATTATCATATTTGCAATGTAACAATAGTACATAAATGTGAATTGTGGTGATACTCAAGATGATGTGGAGATGTGGCGTTCTGAATGCTAAAGAGAGATCCTGTATTACTACTGTTATGCTCCTATTGAAGATCCTTCCTACTAAAGCAGTGAAATTCTCATGAAATAGATAAATGACTCATTGCATCCAGGACCAATATTTTCTCTTGGAAATGTGTTTAATTAAAGTCTTGAATACCCTGAATCTTGAGCTCATTAACAAGCTACACTCTATGAAATGCGTTGTTGTCAGTAGTATTAGAATCGGAAAGGTGAACTGCCAAGGTTAGCTTGACTCGTTTACCGCTTTCATGAGTGAGGATTTGTCCAATCAGACTTGAACCCTGGATGTTGTGAATGACAGGACACACAATTCTTATCCACTCAACCAAGTGCAGGATGAGGTATTTGCAATAAGGTTCATTTATTGAATGCCACTCCTGTGATGGGACTGACCTTAAATTCTTAAATTGGAGCACTTTTTGCATAAATCATACCATACCAATGTATGTAGTTAAATTGGAGCACTTTTGGCATTAATCATACTATACCAATGTATGTACTTATGAACAGTTATTTTAGGCTTCAAATATTCCAGTCTTTTAGGGGCCCAAATATGTAAAAATTGCCCTTAATACAACTTGTGTGTGGTGAAAACAACAGTTTTTGGCCTATGTTTTGAGCGATTAGAGGCATAGGCTTATCAACAAGTGTTATACATAATATAAAATATGGCCATTGTAAGTCACTTGAGTTCAAATTGAAGTTTTTACGACCATTCTTTTTTAGGGCATATGTTATAGACAATTGTATAATAACATGGCCATTACCTCATCACGAATCGTTTGTACCCAAGACGAAGTCCATGCGACTGTCCTGGACCAAGATATGAAACTACTGCTACTAAAAAACAGCTCGTGTACGGTGAAAAACAGTTTTTGGCCCAAAGGCAAAACGTTAGGGCATATAATGCTCATGAAGAACTGTATAAAAATATAAAAATATGACCATTGCAATTCGTGTGAGCCCAAGATGAGGTCTACACGACCTTAAATTTGGGGCTCCTTGTTACTTTGTTATTTATCATACAATAGCCTGAACTTTTTACAGTCATTGAAGCCAAATATAGCCTCTACAGGGATTCATTGATGAAAGCAATCAATTGCAATATGTCGTATACATTTAAAAATGAACTTTGCAATTCCCTCAAGCCCTAGAAGAAGTCTCTAAGGCTTTCCTGTACCGAGATATGAAACTTCCACTGGTAATAAATGGCTCATATATTATGGTGAAAAAACAGTTTTTGGCCCAAAACTTTTTTCCTGTGCATTTTAGGACGAAGGTTCATGGAAAATTGCCTAAAAATGTGGCCATTCAGATTCGTTTGAACCCCAGACGAAGTCTCTACGATTTCCTGGACCGAGATATGAAGCTTCCCTTGATCATATTTATAGCTCGCGTATGGTGAAAAAAATCAGTTTTGCCTAAAACTTTTTTCATGAGCATTTTAGAACATATCTTTATGAAAATTTGTATAGAAATGTGGCCATTGCGATTCTTTTGAGCCCAAAATGAAGTCTCTACGACTTCTGTGGACCAAGATATGAAAATTTTGCTGATGAATGGCTCGCTTATGGTGAAAAACAGTTTTGGCCCAAAACTTTTTCCTGTGCATTTTAGGGCATATCTCCATGAACAATTGTATAAAAAACATGGCAATTGGTGATTCGTTTAAGCCCAAGATGAAGTCTCTACGACCTTCCTGGACCGAGATATGAATTTTCAGCCTATGCCCCTGAGGGCGATTAGAAAATAGGCCCCACAGGGTTCATAATACGTTTTTAAATTGCGTACCTAGATGATTCTTGCTCAGAATTGAATAACAAAAGACCCTCCATCGAGAAATTCCGTGGACAACATAGTGCATACTCAACACCTCTCTGCTACTAGAGTACAAAGGTTAAGTGTATGATCAAATCTGACCTCCTTGTTTCTCTCTAGTAACAATACCAAATCTTTAGACTTTATTGTTAACCCAATCGTAAATGATTCCCCATTCTGAAAAGAGACTGAAATTAGAAAGGTAATAACATTATAGAGTAATTAATTAACACATCGATAGAATCTATAAGATAAGACCTGTTATGATAGACTGTGATTGGTGATGATTATGATTTAATAATCCCTGAACACAATGGGAAGCATGGTTATTGACAGAGTCATATTATAACAGTAACGGGTGTACGGTAATAATCTAATAATTCACTTTCTGATAATAAGGGAAATATCGGATTCGTATTACATATTCATCCTTCATAAACCTTCATTGTCGATAACGTAATAACCCAAGGAAGCATTACTGGATTGTGCACTTTTCGACCATATTATCGGCAAACCAGGAGAGACTACCTTAGTGGTAGAAATTAAGAAGTGTACTATTTAAGGTAGTAAGCAATTTTACTGTCTTAAATAGTACACTCCTTAAATTCTACAAATCTTAATTTCTACATACCGTAATTTTTACAACACCAAAATTTTAGAAAATTTTGTTAAAGTAAAGATTTGTACATCTATACCTATCTTTTCTTTCACTACAATATTAAGGCATTCTATTTTCTCTCAATACAGGCTCAGAATTTTTCAGCGAAAGCATAAGTGCAGACAAAATCAAATTTGATATGATAAACAATTATCAATGGATAAAAATTATAGGCATTTCTTCGGCTTTTACGTCTTCCTGCACATCTTCCATATCTTCCACCTCAAGCCCAATAAAACCATCTTCGATATCTTCGATGTTTTCATCAGGAAACAAGGCCTTCAAAATTTCAGCAGAATCATCGGCCAATCTTTCATCAAGCGGAGGCAGTGAAACATTGCAAAGAACATGGTGTTGACTCTAGGATGCTCATTGACCCGTTTGCTAATTTGTTTCTCTAGAACGCCTAGCTTTACTTTTGTCTATATTTCATAGATCCCAAATAGTCGCATGACAGCTCTATTTAAACAGCACGATGCTCCCGGCTTCAATGAAGCGTTGCATTACACCCTCCATTGATTGACAATACACCACATTCTCCGCAGTATGATTTACCGTACAAAGTTACACTAAATATTTCTAAGATGATGATATACTTTGTTCTCCTGAATAAGATATTCTCCTTCCGGATACATTCATAGTTTGAGATGTTACAAGGAAATACATATAGTAGCATTTTATTTGACATGAAGATATGTACGTGTGTGCTAGGAATGTTGAGCAACGCTGGCATGTTTAGGAACATATAGTAGTTGGAACTTGGTTTGAACATTTCACAGCATACTCAATAATCTATAATCTATAAGGAAGCCTAGCAAGTGTCACATATACCTGGAATTATAGGACGATATAACGCGCTACAATGCAGGCACTTTATATCACTTACTTGAGAATGTGCCTGAGACAGAACTCACTGGGGGTTTAATAAGTACACCTAAACACCGAACATTCAGTATAATTGCAGCGAACAATTTTAGATGTTATGAAGTGAGGAATCAAATTACACTTCATGTTTTAGAGATATTGGGTACCAGCATTTCTAATAATTCCTTGCGTACTGAATATGCTGTGACGCATAATTACACAATGGTATTGGAGTGGTAACCGAAGTCCAGATAAGAAGATCATCGGTTTTCTAATCAAATTCTGATAATGATTTGATGCATCAGGTACGGGGCATGACGACTTCACGTGAAATGTGAATATCAATCTCTCGATATAAATGACCTATCATTTTAGATAATGATACATATCCCTGATTTGAGTTACCGTGTCAATGTTGTGTAGCAAGTCCAGATATAAGGATATGATCGAGTTACTGTGGCAGGGTGTGTGTTTGTCAATCTGTTTAAATGTCTAATTCGGTGGCAGCTGATTTCGGCATGTGTGGTCCTGTTCAATGTAAGGCGTGTTCAGTGTTCTATGATATCTGGCAACAGCCATGTCAGGGGTAGCGCGAGTGCCTGTGTTTAATTAGGCGTGTTTTATTCGAGGCATATGTGTGTGGGTGGGTTAGGGGATGGCTTATCAGGAGCTATATTTAGATATTACTTCACGTTCCTAATTACTGTAGAGCCTGGGTACAAGCCAGATGGTGATAATATTCAGGAAATATTATTAATCGCTGGCTGCCTACAATGCCATTTCAAGGAAATAAGCGCATGGCGCTCCACCAACCGACTAAACCATTAGTTTAGTAAGAGGTACTGTAGCGCACATGATTTTGGTTTCTATCTACTCAGCAAATGCTGATCATATATTAACAATATATTAGTACCAGCGATTGATATAGGCAAGATCATAATACCACTCAAATCACTTTATTATCCTCATATGCAGGTGTGGTAATTATTAGACAATACCCTTACAGACAGAGAGTCGCTAAAGAGGCCACGACATCGTGTTACTATTGGCAGATCATCATGAACGCATTATATCACACTGGTCATGTGACTTCATGACCAATTCACATTAGGTGGGGGTGATGTAATGCACGATGCATGATCTCTAGCAGATACCATGATGTCACTTCAGTTGCTCCACCTAGGTACTAGAGGTCTAGTTATACGTCGTAGCATGCTACACTAGGGTATGTTGTTGAACGTTGATAGAACAGCAATAATATAAGTAAGGGCGATAATTGGCAAGTTTAAACATTAAACCTTCTTGGTAATGCCAGACTTTTGTTATAGAACATTGGCAACAGGAAATGTCACTTGAATACAATATCTGGAATGCTAAACTTAAAGTAGTAAAGTGGGCACTTAGATAGTTAGAAGAGCTTAATCTTTAATAACCTATCTCATTTAAAATGCTTATCGATGTATGAAAATTTTAATCAAATGGAATCAATTTACTCACAACGTTATGGTGTAATATCCTCGGTTGGACATAAAATAAAATATCACTGGAACAATCTGAAATGGTTAAATGTTAAATGCAAAATCATAAATTTTCCGCAATCCAAATTTTGAGGAAATGATATAGAAATTCTTCATTAGTCCAAAATAACCATTTTGGAAATTCGATCTAAAGTTAAAACATTTCTTAAAATGGTGAAGTCATTAATCGCTGGGTCTCATCTCAGTATGTAACAAACGTCATCAATTCAGACCAGATCAACAGTTTAATGGAAATGCGAAACCGGAAAATAAATCTTTCCTGCTAACCGCTCCCATGTGACAACCCAACTGCTCAACTGACAACCACACTTGCAAAGTTCGATTGTTTAAAACAAACATGCAAAAGCGGACGAAGACACAGCTTACACTCGCCAAAAAAGCCTAATGCGTACAACATAAATTTATTATAACAGTCACAAATGAACAGAAAAACAGATATACGTAAGAACATTACATTCACTACCACACACATCCATCAAGCAAACCAACAGATTCACATAAAAGAATGGTTAACACACCATCACAGCTTGTACCTGATAGCAGGGTAAGGAGGGAAAAGAGGAAGATGTGGGGAACAGTAGCTGCTGACATGGTATTATCTGTACTACTCTCGGGAGATGTGACACGCTACACCATCCTATAGGTGATCGTAAGCGGTTAATTGACACACGTTACAGGGGCGGTAGTTTAGAAATCCTATAATTTCATATATAGTTGCTCTAAGTTTTGTCAAATAATCCTAGAAAGTAGGAGTCCCAAACTATTTACTATCCGACACCCGTTAGCAGCCATCAAGATCTTCAGCTACTGAGCGGATGAGACAAACTTCCCTCTTTTCCGTGATCTGACAGAACCTCAGGGCTCCTCATTTCATGACAGAGCCACTCCTATGTTGCTGACTGCCATTGTCCAAAATTCAAACTTAGACCTCAAAATTAGAGGAGTATTTATATGCAATAACTTATTCGGTTCTCTGAAATTAATCACATACTGCTATACGGGCAGTGAAACTAAGGACACAACTAAAATATACTAATTACGTCTTAATAACCAATTTCATGGCCTATTAACCCACTAAATGAACCTATTATAACATCTCACTAACAGAACAGAACGTGATTCAAGTAGGTCAACCGGATAAGGTATCAGTTCCTCACTTTGAGAGACAACAATCGGCCAACTAACGGGTGATGACTATTTATCTGGAATTATTTCAATGAATTCTTGTGGGCAAATCGAGATCATGTTAGAGCTCAGATGTGGTTATTCTGGACCTAAAAATTCTGCTGATTCAGAATAACATCATGAGAAAATTTGAAAACCCTGTCCTTCCATGCTACTGGCCGATTAGTTTGAGAAGGTACAAAAAAATCTTGCACAAAATTTCAAAGGCAATAATTATCTCCAAAATTGTCAATAAAGCCTTAAATTGGGATGATTCTGAGCAGGAGGCTCTCAAGAGTGACTGCAGTAAGTAGCATCACTAACTCATCCAGTGGTGACCCCATGGAACCTAAAACGTGTTTAAAATCGTCAATTCTAGGGTAATCTCACTTTCATAAAACTGTGATTTTGGGTAATTGTTAATCCAAGATTCTGCATACCAATAATGGAAGTGGTCCAAAGACATGGGTTATGTTTAATGAGGTCCCTGCCATCAAATCTGAGTGTTTAGACCACCTAGGTCCTGTTCTAAGACTTTCTTAAGGCCTGGTGTAGCAAAAAAACACATACCTTTTTCCATAAATTTGGCATGATTTTAGCTCTAAAATCTAAGAATTTTCTCGATATTCAATGAAAAATTCATGTAGAGGTCTTAATCAGTGCCTCAGCTAACGAAGTTCATGAATCAACCTTGATGGCAACTGATGGGAATGCTCCTGTATGCAATATTCCAATCATATGTAAGGAAGTCAATCTTTGAATTTGTGCAAGATTTTTTGTAGCTTCTCAAACAAATCGGCCAGTAGCATGGGAAAACAGGGTTTTCAAATTTTCTCATGATGTTATTCTGAATCAGCAGACTTTTTAGGTCCAGAACAACCACATCTGAGCTCTAATATGATCTCGATTTGCCCACAAGAATTCATTGAAATAATTCCAGATAAATAGTCATCACCCGTTATAAAGCTTACAAGAAACCAGGAAAGCGGGAATTGAATTAGGTTTGTTTTGTGACTACATTAAGGGATTAAATAAATTATTAGACATTATGCTTGTCTACAAGCATCTAATGAAAAAATTCTAGCCGAAAAACGAGACTTTTAACTCTTTAAATAAACGCTTGAATTAATGAAAGGAAAATATTTTTAATTCTACACCATCTTAAATCCAACCATGGAGACACAAAAACGGCAGTGAGTTAAAATTAAGCATAATTCGTACGTTGAGTACATCGTGCGCGTTAACAAGAGCACTCACAGTCACTCACACCCGCACCGCCTACCATACACCGCATCGCTTACGTATGTAATATGTCACTCATCTCTCACTCACCCCTCAATTCAAAAACACTTATGTAATTGGAGCCATTTATAATTACATGAATTATTCTGACGATAGAGTCAGGAGTGTGATGAGAATTGGATCATACCTTACTACATGAAATTAAGAAAGCAGTTTATTAAGAAACCGGGCAAAAAAGTTTCTTAATAAACTGCTTCTTAATTTAATGTTTCTTTAATTATATGTAGATTAATTTTATGTACCTTAATTTCGTGACTCTTATTTTAATGTAATATTAATTTTACATTAATATTAGAAAATTGTACTTCAAAAAAGACTCAAGAGACACCTCGGTTGACTTACTTTAATATCCTTTTGTCGGGTTGAGCACGGAATTTGAATATTTTACAAACTTAAAGGCATAAATTGCTCGTCTGAGAAAAATTTTCAGTAACAATTTATATTCACATTCTATGGAGCCATGAAAGTTTCTTAATTTATTCCAGTTCCAAAAAAAAGTTTCTTAATTAATTTTCAGCCTTAAAAAAGTTTCTTAATTTGCTGCTTTCTTATTTTCCTGCGGATTGATTAGTTGCTTACTAAATTTGTTACAATAAGGTACTGATAAAGTTGAGAATTGAGAATACATCCCCGAGGAAAAGTAGGAAGAAGACACGCACACGGTGCACTCAAGCCCCTGAAATACCACACCAAAACTCATGCGTGAATATTAAAATCCGAGCGTATACACAACAAAACAAGATTAAAATTTCAGAAAATTTAAGCAGATTGTTTAATTTATTAAACAGTCCGTGCGCATAAAAAGCAACGCATGCAATTGAGGAATTCATAATCTGGCCAGGCGGTGGGATCGCAGGAGAATTTATAAGGTTCGAGCCCAAAAAACAGGCGATTGAGTATCATGTCATGATATTGGGTTACAACAGTTATTTAATGGCATCGAGCCGCCTAACATTCAACTGAGACATTATGTACAGAAAGAGGAGCCGGATCATGCGACACATCACACAAAGTGAATTATATTGTGCCACAAGGGAACACAGGAAGAATGACGTCATCAACTCATCCATCTACACCACAGCCATGACATCACTCTGACAAACTATCCGATATAACCGTAACATATTATCCGGGGGATTTAAATGGTAGGAAGCGCAATCAGGGAATTCATCAAAGAATAACAATAATAAAGTTATTTACCGAAACCGAATTTCAAATATTATGTAATTTCGGTTTCGGAACAGGGGCAAGAGCCAAGAATTAATAATTTAATTATGTAGATTGTAGATGTATTGATGTAGGTTTTATGAATTATGATGTAATGATTACAACATTTTATTGATAGAAATCTCTCAGGGTGGAGCTGGTCGAGTTGCAATCATTCACAGTTTCAAATTTTATGATAGCTGAATTCAAGAAAAACAACGACTAAAATACCGAATGGAAATATTCTTGTCATGTTTTTTGTTTACGATTTACGGTAAATCAAGGGGCAGGACTAGGACTAGAGTCCTGAAAAAATCGAACAAGCCGTGCCAGGGGACACGGGACCAAGCAAGGTCCAGACTCGGATAAGAGCTAGACTAAACCTAGCACCCTGCGCCCGCTGACGCGCAACAGTGCTCCGACTCCTGTATGTAATTGTATAGCTGCGGGTGGTACCTGAAATTAAACATCAACGCCCAACGGTTCTCACTGCGGTCGTTTGTTCAGAGCTGCTGACGGACAGAGACTTTGGTTCCCAACCAACACTGAAAGGCTGACACTTGCACTAGAATTATACAGAAACACATGGCTTTACCCTCTTGTAACCTCAAGGTACATCTTTAGGCTGAAATATGAGGTAGCATTTGTGTTAATTTCACGAATGCTGGGATATTCGAAGGACAAAAGTCTGCCCCAATATTGTGTAGTGCAGTTATCAGCAGCCCCTTTGTAATCCATGCGTGTCGACATGCATTAAAATGGGAGCTGCACTATGAACTGACCATTACAAGACAGACCAATAAAAAATAAATGACAATATTTTTTCTAATTTTAAAATTGTTAATCTACTGGTTGAAAATTTCGATTTTTTTCGATTTTTTAAGAGAATACTTGCTTGTATACTTTTCTATAAAGGACGCTACCACGCTGTATCCCTGCGATCCATTGGAACTTTAATTAGTTTATCCAAAGTTACTACGAAGCTGAAAAATACCAACAAAACCAACGATGGAATCTCAAAATCTGTCATATTCTCGTCATATAAATACAACATTCAAAAGTATAATTTTCCTCTTGAGTAGGGTCACATACTTTGATCTCGTGATCGGGCATTTCATACACCACGTTCATGTTTATATTTCTAGGGCGTGATCAATTTGAAATTAGAATATATCATGAAAGAATGACAAATATCTCGAAATAGCGCATGAAGTATATTGTTGATCTATTGAGAGTTGTAAATCGGTTTAGGTTATCAATTGGAAGAAAGATTGGCAGTCAAAAGTTTCTATATTTTTGCCCCGGGTAAAACCCAGTGATTGAACGAATAAACATGATGACGACATACGGGATTATAAAACGCTTTCACTTTTGAGTAATCGATACAGATTGTGGTTGAATAGTCCTACTGTCCTAGTCCACCTGATCATTAGACAACAATATCATCAGCCGCCAGGGTTATTAGATTAGTTCATCAGCAATGATAAGGAAATTGAAATGAATTAATAGTAACCGGATATGACGAATCGATAAAACAAAACTTCATAGGTGGAATCAATGGCAAAATTTCGGTTGATAATCCGAGTGATCATCCGTACGACCGTACATCTAGAAATACAAATGATGAATGTGTTTCTACTCATAAAAAGATTAGGATGCAATGAACCTTCTTTTTTAGAGTACCCAATTCCCTTACACATATGGTTGCCTTATCGATATTTATTCACCAAATAATCTAATCTTGCATGAATTTGTTTACTTACGTCCTAACTTCACATTTTACAAGGTGCCCACTGGCCCAGCCACAGAAACATTTAGATTACAGGGAAAACTTGCCATCCGAATCCTCTTTCTCAATGGAATAAAAGTTACATCCATTTTACAGCCATCAATTTTTACACATCAAAATGTTTCAATCAGAACAAAAATTATAAGGTGCGCAACTGAAATGCATATCGCGCGCTATAAGTTGCGTGCACGTCCTATTTCTGAGCGCGTTTCTATGACGCGTGACATGTAATTACACGATTTGCGAATTGCCATAGATATCTGCTGAAATGAACCAAATTGTAAGATACAAAGTACATTCTATAATTAGTATATCTTATGGCGTGTAAATATAGCTACATGAAGTGATGACGGAAAGAGTGGGAAGACTACAATGTATATACACACTGTTTAATATATTATAATGTATATTATATACATTTTAGCTACATTATTAAACCTAGCGGCGTCAAAATAAATTAACGCACGTCAAAAGTTTGCTAAAAGAATCAAAAAATAGTACAAATTACTAATTCAAAAACATTTCGAAAATCAGACGACAGTTAGGTAGTTTATATCACAGGTAAAACAAACCTGAACAGTAAAGTCGAACTTTATAATAATTCACTGCAAGGACTCTGATATGTTGCGTCACAGATGCATGTGAAGGTGTGGCAGAGCAATTAAACGGCAGAACAGTGTTGATATTCGCATTCCTTGCAGTAGGAAATGAACGATTGCAACGCAAAAACATTACATCAAGGTATACAGGAATATGGATAATGGAGCTAACTACCTACTTACCTACTTAACTGAAGTACCTTCTTAATACGCGGCATTGCGTATTCAAGTAGATAACCAAAGAAGCTAAGCCCAAAGTAGCTGTATTCAAGTGGGTAATCGAGTATCCATGTAATATTGTAATCTACGATAAGCTGGGGTTTAGAGAGGTGCCCAATAGAAAAGTATCATGCAACGATGACCGAACAATCAAAATATGAGAAGGAAAATCTAAATAGATATAAAAATTTATCATTCAACATTTTAATCTTTACGTATTCTCTCATCATAATATCATGATGAAAATACATGTAAACAAATACATCGGACAGCAGAAAATCGGACTTTATGCCGACACGGCATTTTATTCGGTATATTCTCACATGTCGGCATATTTCAGAGAAACTGGGCAATGATATGCCATGCATAATGGTTGATGCCCGTTTTAAATGAGGAATGATTATGATGACTTCTAGACGACAAAAGCATGTCTGTGAGTGACCGAGTAGTGAGTAGTGAGTGACTACAGCAAGGTCCTAGAGAGCTAGAGAAAGAATTCAGAACACCGCACAAGCATAATGATATACCTAGATCACTAAAATATCACAAAAATGGAAATTAAGCAAACATAAAATTAGAGGAGATTTTTACCCCAGTTCTTAGTAAGTCTCACCTCCTGTATTATACCTCTACCTTCCTGAAGGAAAGGACCTGAGCTTATTTCATACACGGTCTTCATTTGCTACGGCAATGATAAGTCACACAAATGTGAGTGTTAGAGAGTTGGTAGGTGCGCTGATAGCAAAACTGTTAAAGAGTAGACAATTTAAGAGTTTACAAATTACGACCAAACACTACGACATATAATCAACGAGTACACCCAAATAATACACCTGTTTTATATTCACGAATAGGGTCGGGAAAGCCAAATTTTCTAAGAACGCACATTGAACATTAAATGATAAATCGTCATGGTTTTATGCGTATAACTGTATAAAACCAAGGAATTAGGTGTTAAACTGTTAACTGTCATATGGATGAACATTATAACTCAAGAGGAGGTCGGACATTAGGGCGGGGTTTTAAATTGCAAATCACTTTCGCCAAATCCCTGGATATCCCTCAATTTACCAATTTCTCCTCGGTAGATAACATCACCGAATTACTATTGGATTATGGCAGAGGTGTAAATTGTAACACTGATTGAATCAATGCTTAATTATTGATCGTATCACCGATCACGTTTTTAAATTACAGTTATCAAGTGTTAGACTGTTATTTGGGACTTCGCCACTTTCGCTTGTGTTACCTACTTTCTTTAATGATAATCAACAGTCAAACTGTTTACCACCTTTACGAGCAATCCGAGATGAAATCTCATTTTCCTCAAGCTTGCTCAATCAATCAATCAATCACATTCAGTGATTCGATTTCACATATACTTGGGGCCGAATACAAGACGGTATTTGAAGTGGCGAACGAGATTGAGAAATTTTACACAAATTACACAAGGCACGATGCTTTTCTTCAGATACAGCCGATAATAAAGTTTGTTCAAAGACCCACATAAAACCATGCAATATTCAACTCATATTGGTTTTGTGACTGAACGATTGGTGAAAAGCTCACTGTCTCACAGTGCCCAATTAGCACGATAGAATATTACACATATATGAATACGTGTTTTATGTTTGATGGAAGCACTCAAAGAGTCTAACGCTTGCACCCCCTAAAAACAGGCGAATTACAGTCACAACTTCACCACTTTAGGCCGTGATAATGACGTCACATTCAACTCAGCTACTACTCTGAATGACCAATAAGTCGGGTGCAAGTGTCAGTCAGCTCAGGTTTACATATATTCCATTCGATGAAAGGAACACACGCTAACAAACAATATAGCCATATTATAATATCCGCAAGAGTTAAACTCATCTCTTGTTGCTGCAAGCTAATTTAGCTGCTGCTGCTGCAGGAGTTTAATATATAGTGACGTTATGTACTGTTTCTCGAGCTGCAGCTCCGCCCATGTAAAAGCAATGACAGCGTGTACTAATAATGCAGCATGAAGTAATATTATAGCCGTGTGCATGTACTGCCGGCCATTTGTAATGACAGCATAATATTATACCTGCTTTTGATTGTCCACTTCAAGAGCTCAATACGGGCTCAAAAGAGAGGCAATTATGAACCGTAGTAAATATATAATAAAGTAATAAAGAAATGAGCACGTGTGCGTAATGTCAACTGATCAAGTGGAGACATTGAGACAGATTTGTTAGCAAGATTAGCAACGATTTTCAAACGGAACAGTAGCTTTGCAGTACCCGGCATGAAGTTGCTAGGTACATTATACCCAGACCGTACAGTGTGAATTGGGATGTTGCTAAACAGCAACATGACATCATGGCAGTTATTGTGTAACTATCGGTATGGCTTTGTTTAATTTACTGTACCAACTGGTTCTAGCTAAGCTGTGTGGTTTGGGGAGCTCAGTGGCGCATTGTGGTAACTTCCTCAATTACTGAACTACACTCAATTTACTGAACATAGAGTTCATGGCACGTACATGACGCGTACTCAGTGATTGAACAGACGAATGAAGTGCATTGTTCAGAGTAGAATACTGTCGTCGGAGCCCGGAGGTGTTACGATGTAATAGGAGGGAGGAGGAGATTTCGTTTGTCATGATCAACGATGAATGGAATGTTTTTCTAATACCAGAGCAGATTACAACGTGTTTAAAGTTTGGTATAGATCCCGCTGTCTCCATTCATTATGCTACATGTAGCGCAGTAGGTAGTAAATGTTAGTGCAGACGATGTCTCTGAATCCTGAAATAACCCCCTAAACCAGTAAGGAATCAAATGCACCGGAATGAAGTCAAAACCAGTCACCCCAGCTATAACCTCCATTCAGCCCCTTTTTGGTTGGGTATGTAGGTTATTAGATTTTCTCTGATACCATATCTGATTTAGCTTGATAACAATTTAACAAAACTTTCCAAGGCAATGCGATACACAAATTTCACAAGAAAAAAGAAATCATGTAAATAAATTCTAAATTACGAATGTACGCCTTCCAAATTGCAAACGAACGTTTCTTTAAAGCTTTAAAAAAGGAAGAGTGATGATTTGATAGGAATTCTACAGTATCGCAAGATAAAAAAGAAAAAGGAACTTGAAAATTACAATGTTAAGGATTCGTTTCGTGAGAAAAATCTCAATATCAGTCACGACTACCGGCTCGTGCTGCAAAGTGACAAGACAATATGACGCAACTTGTAAATTATCTTAGAGCTTCTTACGTTGAGCAGGTATTCAGATCTCGGACGAGAAGAACCTCATCTAGGCTGAAACTATGCTTAACGGGTACGTGAACAGTCAATTAGAGTCCTGATCAAACTGTTTTGCTGCCCATTACAGTAACTCAGTAAGTAGTAAGCAGTAAGAACTTCCGCATCAGATACTCTGATATCAACAGCGCTATAATAGTTCATCACAGTAGAGACAGGGAGCGTGTGAGCGCATCCCGGATATTGGGTATATGTTATGAGTATTATATGTCCGTGTGTGGGTATACACACTCATAATTAACAGTGTCGACACCCGTGTCGGAGTGGGAATGACGTCATACCTTACTTGGTGACGTAACACGTCGTGCGAACCAACCCACGCGCAGGCTACAGGACTAAATCAGTGGTAGGAAAGTAGGAGGCACTTAGCAGAAGACCCTTAGCCAGGGATGGAGAAGCGCATGGGAGACGCCCGGGAGAAGACGATTTAGAGTGACTCAATCTTCACGAACTAACGTGGTCAAATGATGACAGCGAACGATCTATAGTTAATCTGAGCAGCGTTTCATATATCGCATAAAATATGCATTACCCCGTGATTCTATGCCTTTATTTACCACTGTCATACTGGCCAGGGTTAAATAATCCCAGTAATTCGTTGATTATAATTCCTTGAATGCTATCCTTCATTGAGTTCCGAAATCTTATGATAATGTTACGTGAAATAAAAGCCGTTTTTTGATCAACAAGTTGGTTTGTATTGCCATTTGCGGTGTGGCGTGCTTTAAAGAGATTTCAAAATAGCATATTATGGAATTGTTAAGTACTAATACGTAAAACTATAGCAAACGACAATGTTTAAAAACACGTTGCATATGCTGAAAAGCCACGAATATCTCATGAAGCTGAATAGAAAGCCTGACAAGTGCGGCGCCCTACATAAACAGAGTGTCAAGTTTAAAGGAAGATATATATTGTGTTCGTCGGGAGTAACGATTATTACTTATTAATAACAGGTTCCTACCCATAACATAGCCAACAAGTGGATATTATGTTACAGTTAACTTCTTATCAAGTATTAATGATAAACTAACGAACGGCTCATACTTGAAGCCAAGCGATTAATCATAATATTATGATCAGTAGGTTTAACTGTTCCATGAACCATGGGTTTATTTTAAACATAAACCATCTTTCTCCGACAACATAATATATCGTAGATAAATCATTGAATATAATATACATAATTTAGACATGGGAACGCTCAATGCACATGCGGATATACCTGCATAAGCGTATCCTAGCACACGTTTGACATGATGCGTTATATCCTAATATGCGTTATATGCACGCACACACACATAAACACATATACGAACATTTATACATAATGGTACATACAAACAGGAACGAGAGACGTGCTTGAATTCGTACAACGTTAATAACATCTGAAGGATTCATATTCGTAGACTATCAGGGTGATAGGTCCCGTCACTATATACAGGAGAAAGAGAACGTGTGTATGAGTGTCACAGAGCAGTGAATGTAATATAGAGTGTGGGGAAACCCAGCAACTATGCCGCAAGTTCTTTATCACCACCTTTATAAGTTTATAGCAACTCATATACTAACTATATAACAACTCTCCGGTACTATTATTTTCCTACTGCAACTATAAACTTGGCTGGTGTTGCCTGGGTGAGAGCATCTTTAGCTCCCCCACAGCACCACAAGAAACCTGGGAGGTGCTGAACAGAGGCCCTGATAAGGGGGGGGATTATCTGATAGTATTGTATCCGGGTGTCTAGTGAATAATGCCATGAATTACGTGCTGTCTCTCAACTGCCATGTGATGGATGAGCTTATCCTAGAGCTCGGGATGTAATATGTATTAGCATTACAACCAATTAAAACTCTTCCTTCAGGGATCATGGTGGCAGGATGCAGCACTCTCTGATAAAATGATAAAAGAGGTAACCCACATTTCATGCAGATGTTTGTCTCATGCTGGACAGTGGACACTGGCGTATAATTTAACCTATGTCATAGGAGTGCATCATGCTAAGTAATGTAGTGTATGTCTGTAATGCTAAGTAAAAATGATAAACTGGCGTGAAGATAGATCTGAGTTGGTGCTCTTCTTATCAAGGCAAAAGTCATGGAATATATTCCACTCTGATCTCTCTCCAATAGTCACCAAATTGCAACTTGAAAGAAACTGACAGAAGTTGACAATTTACACTGAGCTGTACTGCAGGTAGGCACCTATGATATCAATATCAAAATGGAATCCATGCACCTTAAATATTAAGTTATAGTATTTCCGGTGTAGCAATGAGCAATTTAATTTTGCCGTCATTCAGGGCACAGATGATGACAATAACAGGTAAACGGGTAAGTGATATACCTATGGCAGTTTACCAAAATCAGAAGAACAATTATTGTTAGGGTGTGTGTTAAACATGCATTAAATGATATGTACAGGATATGCATAAGTTGGATTACTGATTGCCACCATAGCAACTCTAGAGGGTTATCATGTTGTTCTACGATAGAATTATTGGTTGTGGGCCTGGGAGTAATAAAGTAATAGGGCCCTTGGCTCATCTAACTTAAGACTTTCTTACATTTTTGGACGCTGAAAGAATTAATTATGTATTTTTCGAATTGAAGGAAAAATGATTTTAATCTGAAAGTATTCTTTAAAAATAGAATTAAAAAAGTAGAACTAAATCCAATAAATTTCAACACTGAATACCCGTATATTCAGCTGGAATTGAGCCTCTACTTAGTACCTAGTGAGTCAATACCTAGTCACTACCTAATAACTACTAGCTAGTTACTTACATTGCATATAGGCCATCAAAACATTTTTTCTTTGGAGCTGGAATAATTGATGGAAAGCTAAAAAGTTAGCTGATGAATAACAACGTGGTAGATAAATTTCTTGTCATGAAAATTTGATTTTCCATTTCTATAGCTTATATGGGTAGTAAGTACAGGGGAAGACAGAATTTTCAATGTTTTGATATGGAAATATGTGATTGCAAGTACCCATCTACAAGTTAAATTGTAAATTTGCCATCTATTGAAGAATTGAACATTGATGATATCATTTTCATTGCAAATTATGCCTATACTAGCAAGCCCGTTGGGTCTGCTAATACAAAGCTCACTTGGCGATGCTACGCAGCATCCCACTCGCAAATTTTGGACCTATACTATGCAGTTCAAATTTATGAAAAACTTTTTATCAAGAAATTCGAATCAGAACCTAATTTACTCAGCGGAGTAGCGTAACAAAACCAACAAAGCAAGAAATGAAATTCACACACTTCTCATATTACCATAGCAACGAAAGCATTTCCCACTATCTGCACATGCATGCCGACACAAACCCATACACACATCAACACAGTGCCCATATACACGGTTTTCCCATTCTAATCTATGATGCCGACACAATGACCCATACACACGCCGACACAACATCCACACACACGCCGACACAGTGTCCATACACACGGTTTTCCCATTCTAATCTATGATGCCGACACAATAATCCACACACACGCCGACACAAAATCCATACACACTTACCTAATTATAATTAAAGATTTCTGTGTGTAAGACTTTGATTTGGATCCAATCAAGAATGAACACAATCACAAAATTAAATGTAATTACTTTTGCCGCTAGTGCTTTGAAGTTTAAGTTAGAGATTGGTTAAAAACTTGTTAGGGTTAGGGTGAGGATTATGATTTCGGTGAAGATTAGGGTTTAAGGTATAAAAAATTTGGGAATTGTTTCATGATGTCACAGACTTCAGAGCTGTTTATATGGGACACATGTACCCAGATTCTTGGCAGCTTTATTGGTAGGTAATGAAACTTATCACTGTATTATGCTTCGGTTTAATTGCTGTAAAATACAATGCATAATGATCAGACACCAGGAATGATATGGTGCAATGAAAGCTAACTTTGTGGCAAATAGACTTATGGATGGTAAAATGCATTTGATGGCCTCAACATACCCTTGATGAAGGAAGCAATCAAATACAATACATAATAATATTTCAATTATCCATCATGTGCAACACACTTTGCTGCAAAGGGAATGCTATGTGTATATGCATACCTATATGAGCTTAGTTATATTAATAATTTAATAATAATTTTTGAATTAAAAAGAAATCTTTCTTCAAGACATCAATCTGCAAGACTTTTCTCCAACTCCGTACTTGAACACCAACATGATCCCTTTAGGTAATCCAATGTGGAGAGCAGCAGGATCTAAGTGAGTCACACCAAGATGAGTGGTGTGCAGGCATCTTCAGTCCAATACCTACCTCAGCTTTCATGGTGTTTAAATTGCGTCAGCCTCTGGTACCAGGGTATAGCACCATCAAGTGCAGTGACCACCTGCCTGAATGAAACTGAAACTTGCTCTTTGGTCTTTGTTTGTACTCCAAGCATCAAGTAATTAAGCAAAACACTTAGTGAAGAGAAGTAGAGGACCGGTGGATGGATCCGGGTTATTTGTGTCCTTTTACGTTGCACATTAATAAAATTAATGAGAAGTGGCATGCATCCTGATCCAATACTCCATCTTGAGAGATGCTTCTCCTGAAAATTTAATAATAATAATAATAGTATCAAGATTACAAAGATGACTGTATTTGTTCTACAAAGAAGAAATAGATAGATATTACTAATGTACTATCCACAATATTATCTATTCATATTGCTTGTATCAGTTTAAGCATTGGTTTAATTTAGTGAAATGAATGAGCATACTGACAGGACTAGAACGTTGTTAAATCAATCAATCTCAGCATAGCAAATAAGTAAAACTTTGGTAAAGTAGTATAGTATAGTATAGTATAGAAATAATGGTATGGGACCATCACAATTCAGTTCATTAGTTCAAAGTAAAAGTTGAGTAAGCATAATGGTATTAAACCATCTCTATTCTCATACCCAATTGATCAATATCAAATGTTAACAATTATTTAGCACCATTTCACTCCGGTGCCCATTCCATAGTAACTGTAAGAAAATCAATTGGTACTCAAAAGCAATTGGTACTCAAAAGCAATTGGTACTCAAAAACGAAACGAAGCAGTCAATTCTGTCCAGGCTCTCACTTAAGCAGCAGCCAGTGTGTTTCCTTCTAAAATGGGATATAGATAACAACTTCATTTACTTGTTTCATTGACTTACTACTTTCTTGCCAGACGTTGTCTGCATGCCCCATATTTTTTTTCAAAATGAATTGCTTTGTGCTACAGGCCACTGCTGCCAGTTGCAAAATGCAAAGTGGCTTGCTGCGGCCAGCACGGAATTTTCATGGCCACGAATTATTGTTACTCATTGTCTGACCTGCTGACACGGAGTGCGCGGCGCGGCAAGCTTGCCCTGTTTGTTCGCGCTTGCTTCCCCTAACCAGGGGTGCCGCGCCGCGCACTCCGTGCGCGAAACCAGGGCGCTGGTTAGGGCAACGCGCTTGCGCACGCTTTTCGTAGAAAAGTCTTCTCTGAAGAGGCGCACAAAATAAGGCTCCGTAATTTAATATAACATGGGGTAACGCTGCTGTAGCAACGTTACGCTGCTGCAGCTGTAGCAACGTACGTTACGCTGCTGTAGCAACGTTACGCTGCTGTAACAGCATTACGTTGCTGTAGCAACGCTGCTGTAAGTGTAACAGCATTACGTTGCTGTAGCAACGTTACGCTTCTGTCGACGGACGTTGCCCGTCTATTTCTTCTGACTGGATGGCTATCAAAGGTTGCAAAGTGACGTCCAAATGTGGAACGTTGCGCCGCGCGCGAGGGTAGGGTAACATCCTACGACGCTTCTGTAACAGCATTACGTTGCTGTAGCAACGTTACCCTGCTGTAGCAACGTTACGCTGCTGTAACAGCATTACGTTGCTGTAGCAACGTTACGCTGCTGTAACAGCATTACACTGCTGTAACAGCATTACACTGCTGTAACAGCATTACGCTGCTGTAGCAACGTTACGCTGCTGTAACAGCATTACGCTGCTGTAACAGTATTACACTGCTGTAACAACGTTACGCTGCTGTAACAGCGTTAAGTTGGCAAGTTGCTTTAAAAGCGTCAAGTTGCTGTAACAGCGGTAAGCGCCGTAACACGGTCGTCGCAAATTGGTCGATCGAACAACGTTACACTGATGTAACCACGTTGTTTTAAATATAAAATTACGCCCAGCGTTAGTAGTAAAAACAACGCGTTATTGCTAATTTTAACACAATTAAAGTCATTAGGGACCATTCGTTCAAATGGAGTTGACCAATCGACCAATTCCATTCGATCGACCGACGAACAGCGTTACGTTGCTGTAGTAGCGTTACGCTGCTGTAACAGCGTCGAAAGCGTATGATTAACACAACTCAAGAAAATTCGCAACTTCAAATTAATGCTATCTTAGAAGATGCATTTAATTTCAATTGACACAGCATAAATTTATTAACAATTCACATAATTCACGCGAAATATGTAATATTTACAGACACAAACGCCTAAATATCTATCCGAATTAAGCAAGCTTCACTGTTCTATGTCGCTACGTGACGTAACGATCATTCACCTCCAAACTCATCATTCGTGTAAAAATACATATTTTAGCAGAAAACTGAAAAGAGATCCTTCGCATAACCATATGAAACGTACTCATCAGGGGAGAGGGAATTGTCTAACGATTTCGCAACATGCTTAGGAAAATTTGATACAACCACTAAGAAGCGGGGGTCGAAATTGGTGACGAATTACGTAAAAACTAAAATACGAACGACCCCAACGTAATCAGTACCCGTGTTTCGGAGAGTGCATAGATAAAAGATTGTTGGGATAATACTACTGGATTTGATCCATTGACTGAAAGACCCGCATCCCGTCCACATCACAATATCATTTGAAGCAGCTTAGAAAAACCATATCAATATACCCGGACATTACTTGTTCAGCCGCTGGAAGCCATTGCCCATTTCAAGTCTATATTTCAAAATTTTGCATTTCATAAATCTCGATAAGAACTTCAGTAAGTCAGTACACATAAAATTCATTGAAATTTTATACATGCTAGTACCTTCTTGAATAGAAAGATTTTTCGGGTACCCATATTTTGTCTGAACAAATAGTGCCCGGGAAGGTCGAAATTTTCTGTCTGTCAAGCATGTAATAAGGAATTATCGAATACCACTTTTGCTATATTTAGTATTTCATATTTTCAACAGCACGTAGGCTGTATTAATTAGGTTCAAACTGAGAAATGATTAATGGATCAATTTAAAATGATGGCATTGAAATAATGAAATATGGCCATGTCCCGAGATTCAATTATAGAATATCACATGATAATCGCCCCTCAAGTTAAATTTACTATTGATTCTGTGATTCAAGTGAAAGCTTACACCAAGAGAGTTGCGATATTTTACGCCCGTTCCATGAATTGGTATTCATATAAATAATAAATCAAACTGAAAAATCAGCTGGTGCCTGGACTGCTCCTAATTTGGCGATCAAGTGCACTGGAAAAGCAAAATGTTCTGCACCCTTTCATTATCATACGGAATCTAGTCAGGCAACTCAAGTTTCACATGAAAGCAGTGAAATGTTTCAGTTTATTGGTTGTAGAAGTTCCCCTCTGGAGGCTGACAACATTTCTTCTCCTTCTGCATTAACCTGAAGATAGAGGAGGATGAGAATTCCCATTGATATTCACACTAAGGCAATATGCCTGGCAAAGGCCTGCGATCTGCATGAGAAAGCAAAGGCAAAATCTAAATAGTTTTGCCTGAATTAGTTCGAAACTTAAAGCAATATTTAGTACATCTACTGTAGATAAGCTCAAAGACACGTGCGGTAACTTACAGTAATATGTAGAGTTCCGCGCGCAATTGTTCGAGCGATTTGCACACACCCCATCCACCCTCGCAGTGCAAAGCGATATTTAATGGTAATCCTAATCTTTACTTACACATAAATCGCTTTTAGCAAGTCTTTGATACACATGTTTTTATCCCAGCCACGGGGTAACACTTGTTTTACGTCCACCTGAATGAGAAGACCAGTTTAACTGGGAATATTTTACTCAAGAGGGAGGAGGGTTGGGCTTTGATTACGCGAAGGGAGAGAAGGGGATTGAAAATGGCCAAAATTGATTGCGTTATATGTGACTGATCCCTTACTAAGTCAGGGACAGATGCCTCCAAAATGGTTCTTCCATATCATCCAATTATGGGCCATATAATCCGACCCTACGACGTTGCATAATCTTTTAGTGCCATCACAACTGAGATTTAGTCAATACAACACTAATGAATTGAACCCGGTAAATGGATTCCATAATTGAAACCAACTTGTGGACATAACGGCCCGGAGAGTCCAATTGTCTTCCAGAGATTTACAGCAGCAAGGCTTTGACAGTGACAGTAAGCAAATGCGATACAGCGCTGTTGTTATTCTTTGCAGCAGCAAAACTTAATGAAAATTTCGACATGTACTCAACAAAGAAAATACGGTTCATTCGTGAAGGATTTTAAATGTGGTCAGAGAATGCACGGTGGAAAATATTGGCCAAAAAACCGATTTTAAAATGGCGAGAATTGACGCGCCGCGCACAAATTTGACGCGCGCAGCACGAGGGTTTTCTGTTTGTGGCTTGGTACAACGATAAATGCCCCGCGCGTTCCATTCTAGTACGTAGTTTCACATATATTGTGACCGAATGTGGCAAGCTAACGAACTACTTTTTGCAGAACCAACTGAATCAGCCTGAACGACACATCGTCACAATACAAGCGGGCAGTTAATGGGAATGCAGGCGAATATAAATGATGTTTCAGTGAGCGGACAAAAGCCCCCCCTCCCCCCAAGACATCTACATGTACGTCAGTTTTTGTTAGGATTAAGGTTAGGGTTAGGGCCATGATTACTGTTTTTACTTTTAGGGAGGCTTTTGTCAGAGGGGGAGGGGGCGTCTGTCAGAAAAACGATTTTTCTAAACGAACGCAATTGTGTTCATATTGTACATTAATGTAATAATGAAAATATCTCTCACAAATAAAGTCATGGAAATGTTGCAATTTGTGGGTTGATGTATCTACCCGCATGCAAGATGCGCTAGCCATCAATAGCCGCACTAGACACCCGCTAAGGCCCGCCGGATTTTGAAAAATTAAAATCAAACTACCTTATTACATGAAATTAAGGTATCACTTTATTAAGGTGATCGAGTCGAATTTCACCTTAATTAAGTGCTCGTAAATTTTTACCAACCTTATTTCAAATACATCTACCTTTTAAGTAACCTTAATTTCGATAACAATGTGACGTCATACTGGGAAAAACTACCTCAATGATTTGATGGTGTACGCTCATACTTATCCAAGCTGGATATACCAAGGTTACCCAGTGTGTACATGGAAAACAAGTCATAGTTGAAATTGTTTATTAATGAAAGAAGGGTGTTTGCAGTTTTCGCGGGTTTGAGAATACCACAGCTATAACTCCAGAAAAGCTTACTTGACGAATTTTTCGTGAAATTGTGGCAATTACTGAAAGTCAAACCAAAATTTGACCCACAAAAATTTTCATCGAACACTTAATCATAGAAGCATAAATGTAAGGTTACATAAAATTAAGGTGATGTCCATAAATTTCACCTTGATTAAGTGCTCGTAAATAATGTGTAACCTTAGTTACTTGACAACCTTAATTCCATGTAATAAGGTAGTCCAAACGCGGAGCCGTGACCAGGTACGAATTACAGTGCGTCACATAGTCACACGGCGAGTCTCCCATATCGTTATAATAGGTCACACAACGTGTAATAAGTTGGTGCTACATGTCCGATAAAAAATATACCCAAACACTACGTGATTATGATTGTACGGGGAAGGGGCAGCCCCCTCAACTTACCCCCACCCCCATTAAACGCTCTATTGGTAATTTTTAAATCCACTTAAATTTAGGGGTTTGCCCCCCTTACTACATATAATGAACTTATTAGTTAATTCACAGGTCTCTTGATTTTGACCAATCAGCGCGCAAGTTGAGCGTCAAGTCGACCAGTCGATCGTCAAAAAGATTTCAGTATCCCACATGGAATACATTGGGAAGTATAACACTACAAGTACACCTTGTTACACCCCACTCTTACCTTGCCAGCTGGATCAACAAAGGAGATGTTAATCTTGGTCTTGAATCTTATCTTGGGTGCTTCCTTGGGGTATTCTGGGCCGGCTTCGATGTACAATTGGTAGATCTTGTTCTCAAATGGACTCTGTGGAATAAAAGTTTTGAAAAAGTTATTTAAAACTTCGCGTTGAAGTTTTCTATTTCCTAATTTTCCAATTCCGAACCTTCATTGAAATTCGACTGATAACTGACCATGGGGGATGGACCTGTCTCGAGTCAGTTTCCCAGCACAAGAGACATATGCTCGAAGTCTCCGGGACAAATGAGAGGTAGTGGATAGTAACGAGTTCCGTTCCTTGAACCCGAAGGCGGGACCATGAACATAAATCAATAAAATCTGAACTTAGAACACTTACCCTTTGAGGTCCAAGTATGGTGGCATTCCAATGGCTGAGTGTCATGTCGTCCTCAATCTCAAGTCCCCAGGACAGGCTCCCGTCCCCGGCACCTTTCTCTCCATCCTCCAATTCTTGGAGCAACTTGAAGCTCCTGGGTACTGCGGAGAAGGAGAGTTAGATCTTAATTGGATCTAGAGAAGAATGGACTTAGGAACTGAGGGTCTCAAAAGGGAAGCACAGCATTTAAGGGAATATGATTACGAGGATTTCTGGGTGGAGTAAGGAGTTTTGGTAATCCGTAGATAAGAGGAGATTTTACATGATTATTTGATTAGATAATATAAAATGGATGTAGTTCGTTTAAATTCTCATGGTTTGTTGTAATGAATGATACAACGGATACAATTCCCAGATGTAACAACCCGGAACAAACACGATTGTGACAACTGAGAAGCTTACCTTCCGCCATGAATTGCTAACTTCCTACACCTCAAATTTGATTGGCATGTTAAATTCTATAGAAGTATTGATTTGAGTCAAAAGAGATGGTACACTTTTTTACTAAAATTATGTAATTAATGTTAATTAAAAAAATCATTTGAAAACCATTTTTATATTAATAATCCCATCGTTCTGTGAGTGTCAACCAACAAAGAAACATCAATTGCATAGAAAGAAAAATATTAAATATCATTTATACCGTAATATCATTCAAATAAAATTTTGATTACAAATTCAATATGTCTTACATCATTTTCGATTTTAGATTCTGAAAGAAAATGATGACTCATCACTGAAAGAAAAGATCCTAACCAAATTGATTAAAAGCACAGATACAATCAAACTATAAGCATTATATTATAGTGCTATATACAGTACATCATCCATAAATAATTATTCATTAGATTACAAGAATATCAAATATAAGTATTTAATTTAGAAACATACATGCTAACCCTCACAACAACTTAAATCATATTAGTATTACACAATCTATTAACTAATCTCAATTTTTGGAACCCCTAGAATTTCCAACTCGGAATTAACCAGTGTCACAGTATTATCCGGACCACTCACTGTTCTGCCTTCAATTCGGCTATCATGAAATATCTCATAGTCATTCCCACCTGAATGGGTTTTGTCCCCGAAGAAAAATATTTTGTCAAATTTACTCTCAACATACTGCAGACAATATGTCTTGTCCCATCCAATTGGAAAACAATCAAAACTTATTTGGCCACCAATGCTATATTTCATACCTAGATCAGGGAATTCTTTTAACAAGTCTGCAACAAATTTTTCTCTGATACCATGTTCATTGTCAAATTTATTGAATTCACTTCTTTCTTCTTGAGAACATGACCTTCCAACTGGACATACATTTATCATGCCATTTCTAAACTCTATGAATGTTCCTCTTTTACAGGGCAGCTTCAGCTTAGAAATATACTGGAGACAATAATTAATGAAGTCTTGTAATTTATCATCACCCAATTTTTCAATGATACTTGTTTTACCAAGGACTACTCCATCTTGTTTAGCAACCAAACCATTTTCTGAAAATATGTAAGAGGCTATTTCTGTATGCCCATCAAGTTGCTCAACTATTTTTTCTTCATCTGAACCTCCTACAATACCTATGGTTACATGATCACTTACTTTACTCAATTTCAACATAAAATTTAGCATGTCCTGAGTAATAATTGCTCTAGGAGCAGTAAGTGTGCCATCCACATCAAATAGAAACAAGATCTTTCCAGCCATCCTCAAATAATTAAATTTAATTTATATTTACAGCACAATTGCAGTATACCAGTATGCATCAATTAAATTGGATATAAAGGAGCATCTCGGTTGTGCTGAGAGTAAGCACTTAACTTCAGTTTTCAAACTATAATGTCCAGGGGCGTAGCCAGGGGGAGGCAACACAGGCGGCTGCCTCCCCCTTTTTGGACAGATGATATGAAAATTTGTTCAGCCCAGTGACAGAATACCTCTTGTGGGTCGTCGAGCGCAGATTTTCACTACTCAATTTGGTCGCCATCGTTTCAAGAATTTTCTATCCGTCGAAAAATTTCATGGTATTTCCCATCTGAATCTGCCTAAAAGGTCAATTTTTAATGTATAATTTGATCACAACAGCCCGCCGCAGGCACTTCATGGTATTTCCCATCCGAATCTGCCTCTAAGATCAATTTGGAAATGTATAATTTGATCAGAACCGCCCGCCACAGGCGAAAGATTTCACGGTATTTCCCATCTGAATCTGCCTCTAAGATCAATTTGGTTATGTATAATTTGATCACAACAGCCCGCCGCAATTTAAAATTTTGGTATTTCGCATCCAAGCATCTGAATCTGCCTCTAAGATCAATTTGGTAATATATAATTTGATAAGAACCGCCCGCCACAGGCGAAAAGATTTTATGGTATTTCTATCTTAATCTGCCTCTAAGATCAATTTGGTAATGTACAATTTGATCACAACAGCCTGCAGGCGAAAATTTAATATTTTCCCATCTGAATCTGCCTCTGAGATCAATTTGTTAACGTACAATTTGATCACAACAGCTCATACAAGCGAAAGATTTCATGGTATTTCCCATCTGAATCTGCCTACAAATCAATTCAGTAATCTGCCTCTAAATAAATTTAGAAACATTATTTGATCACAACAGCCCGCCACAGGCGAAATTTTTGGAACACATCGAGGCATGTTTAGAACGTTCATCTTCCAGAGGAAAAAATTTGGAAGAAATAACGATCAGACGAGGTGTTAGAGCCAAAAACTTACGTTTTTATAAACTTAATATTTCCTTGTGTTTCAACATTGGGTTGGCATTAATCAACTTATTTAAGCATGTTTAGAACCTTCGAAAACATTCATCTATCAAAGGAAAAAAATAATTTTGAAAAATATCAATCAGACGCGATGTTTCAGCCAAAGTTAGCTTTTAGAAACTAAACATTTCCTTGTGTTTCAACCGCTTTTCATTGCTACTCAGCCTCTGAAGCATTATGAAAAATTTCATGTATTATTTATCAAATAATGAAAAAATAATTTAATAAATATATCGACCGGGCGCAATGTTATAGCCAAAACTAGATTTTTTCATCAACTGAATATTTCCTTGTGTTTCAACAGCTTGTTATCAACAATCAACACATTAGAGCATCTTTAGAATCTTTCCAACACAAACATCTACCAGAGGGAAAAAGAATTTTGAAAAAATATTGCTTAGATGCAATGTTATAGCTAAAACTTGGATTTTCGTAAACTAAATATTTCCTTGTGTTTCAACAGTTTGTTATTGATAAGGAACATATTCAAGCATATTTAGAATCTTCGTAAATCATTCATCTACCAGAGGAAAAATAGAATTTTGAAAAAATATCGATCCCTTCTCAAGTTATAGCCAAAACAGTGTACATAGTGAATATTGTAAGTATTTATCTCATCCTACGCTCGCTGGTCGTCAGCTGCGCTCGACGACCAGCGAGCGTAGGATGAGATTTTACCTGTAATTGTATTGTGGTCGTTGAGCGTGGCGACCACCAATATCGAGCGTAGCTGTTTCAGCTTTTTTCTGACGACCAGCACATTTTAGAGCTGCGTATGCCTTTATCATTTGGACTTACATTTGAACGAGACTACTTTGAAGTTTCCCCACGTGGTCAAATATTACAAATAATTAACGTATCGTTAATACAAGTCTATTTCAAACACAAGTAAATATCCCACGCATTTTTATAGATATTTAGAGTACGTTATCACAAGTTTTGCGGTACAATACAGCTGCGAGGGCTTGAGGCAGTCATCGTAAATGTACTAAAGACTTTTGTCAGAATGATTCTTACTCTCCACGACATAAATGAGCCTGTACACTTGTCAAACACAATGAAATACTTAAAATGAGTGACGGTTATAATTTGGCGGCTTTTGTACAGTATCGTAAGTGATTGATTGCCAATTTGGTTTCAGTTATGTTAATTTCATTGGGAATTTCATGCTAATTTCAACAAAAATTCGGTCGTTTGGACGTTTGGGTCGCCGCAAACGTGGCTGTTGGTTGTCGAGCAACGCTCGCTCGCTCACTAAGGTTCTGTCACTGGGTTGTTCAGTTTGATAAAATAAGAGCTTTGAGCCAACAGAAGAAAACATTAAACAGGTTTTGAATGTAACTTGCCGACCCCTTTTAAGAAATCTGGCTATGCTCCTGATAATGTCAACTTTCATTGTTCTTAATAACAAATCTAGGAGCGCATAAGGGAACAGTGAGTATATGATTTGTTTAGGAAATAGGAATGCTAGCAACACTCATTTTTGAGGAACAGAAATAAATCAAAGCTAAACTTAGTCTTACTGATGCATATGATTGAATGTATTAAATTTGAATAATTGAATGCCTTATGAGATTAGACATGGGAGGGGGGGCTATTGGTACCATTTGAGGAAAGTGCCAAAATTCACAAAGAAAAAAGGTTGCCTGCAGGATCCAAGATGATCCACAGGTATCAGGAGGTTGATTGTTTCTGCAAATCTTTGCATGCAAATGCTAGTAATGGGACCTCTAAGCACTAATTCAGTCACTATGATATAATTGAATATCATACAAACCTATTATACAATATACAATATTTATATTATATAGCCAAACATTTACAGACCAATCAATATATCACTATAATATTATCACTAATTAGGCAACCATGAAAAGTTTCAACTGACATTCAATAAGGGAGTCTGGTTTATTTCATAAGAGATCATTGAAACAAATAATGATAAGTAAAATATACATGATTTATAAATTACACATCTTGCATTTCTTTCAATCTTCTGATAGCTGATCTCACTGTTGCAGCAGCTGTTGTACTGACAGCATAAGCTCCACCTGCTATAGTCTTTTTGCATGCCTTACAAGACCAGATGCCAACACAAGTCCTTTTCATGGCATCTTTACCACAAAAGTTACAGGTATACTTTGAGTGCTGAGATATCTCAATTTTCTTGATCATTTTTCGCAAGGATGCTCCATATCTGGTTCCATACTTACCAGTGATACCTACTTTCTTGGTCCGTTTAGCCATGACTACTGACTCAAATTTGATTCAATTATTATAAACATAAATTCATTTCAAAAAGGTGGTCAGTATGCAGAAATGAGGGATTCCCTTAAAACTGGGAAATGCTTAAAAATAAGGGAAATGCTTAAAAATAACGGAAATGCTCAAAAAGTAATGAAGAAGGTCGCTTGAAGAGCATAGGGTGGGTTATGAGTGGAAAGGGGTGGGTGATGAGTGGAGAGGGGTGGGTTATGAGTGGAAGGGGTGGGTATGAGTGGAAGGGGTGGGTTATGAGTGGAAAGGGATGGGCTATGAGTGAAAAGGGGTTCGAGTTATGAGTGGAAAGGGGTGGGTTATGAGTGGAATGTGGTGGGTTATGAGTGAAAAGAGGTGGGTTATGAGTGGAAAGAGGTGGGTTATGAGTGGAAAGAGGTGGGTTATGAGTGGAAAGAGGTGGGTTATGACTTTATGAGTGGAAAGAGGTGGGTTATGAGTGGAAAGGGGTGGGTTGAGTGGGAAGAGGTGGGTTATGAGTGAAAGGGGTGGGTTATGAGTGGAAAGGGGTGGTTTATGAGTGGGAAGGGATGGGCTATGAGTGGAAAGGGGTGAGTTATGAGTGGAAAGGGGTGGGTTATGAGTGGAATTGGGCGGTTATGAGTGGAAAGAGGTGTGTTATGAGTGGAAAGAGGTGGGTTATGAGTGGAAAGGGGTGGGTTATGAGTGGAAAGGGGTGAGTTATTAGTGGAAAGGGGTCGGTTATGAGTTGAAAGGGGTGGGTTATGAGTGGAAAGGGATGGGCTATGAGTGGAAAGGGGTGGGTTATGAGTGGAATGGAGTGGGTTATGAGTGGAAAGAGTGGGTTATGGGTGGAATGGGGTGAGTTATGAATGGAAAGGGGTGGGTTAGAGGGTATCCCCCAGCAAAACCAGTTACTTCTAAGGGATTCCTGTGCTTACATGGTAGGCGGACTTTATAGCTAACGGACTTTATAGCTAAACCGGTCAAAATAGCTGAATTTTGATTTAGCTATATCGTCTGCAGTTCAGACTATTTAGCTAAATCTTTCTAGCTGTCCCTCCTCCCCTATCAGTTTAGGTGTTTAGCTATATAGTCCTCGATTCGGACTATTTAGCTAAATCTGCATCATAGCTGTTCCCCCCTCCCCATTAGATTTATAAGATTAAAGTTAAACGGGGTTTGGACACTACGGCACAGGACTGTAGAGCACTGGACCCTACGGCACAGGAGTCTTATTCGGCACACTTTTCAGTTTTGGGGCGACGCTACGGCACACTTTGGTTTTAGAGTGGACTCTGCGGCATATTCTAGGGCACGGTTGCAGTTAGGGGACAATTTTTTCCCATAACGACAGATGCCTCTCATCAGAGATTCTGCTTGTCAGCTGACCTCATTAGGATTCCGGGACTCATCAGAATCACTCGGTAGAATCTACCGTAGATACTGCTTGTTAGCTGACCTTATTAGAATTCCGTGCCCATGAGAAGAATATTAAGACTTGACTGCACATAAACTTGGCACCATGGGGAGAATCTTATGACTTAATTGCAATATCCTCGGCACCTAATATAAGAGATGCCTCTTTGCAGGATCTAACCATCAAATCCATTTTTTCGCTATCAATGTACAACAACGAAGAAGTCCAGTTAGTTGAGGGCGGACATCGGACAGCTCTGGGTGTCGTGAGGAACTTCGCTCCTTATACCATCATGAGATCATGGTGAACCACATATCCTTCGACGGGATAGAAGGGGTACACTCGTCTGCGTACCTGGGTCAGACGGTTTATGATGGGGCCCTGAATGGGACATTGATGTTCTCTGATCAGGTGCTACATCGTATCACCACGATACATTGATGTTCTCTGATCATGTGATATATTGTATTGCTGCGACATTAGATACAGTGGTCATCTGGTTAACAGCTGTGAATCGCTACACCGACACAGGATCATGTGGTCTGGTTAGGTGGAATCGTACGGTTTGATCAGCTATGGCAAAGCGTAGAGCATTATACCCATACCGAGGAAGGCATTCAACCTATACTGAGGAACAGTAAGGTCAGATTTAGCTATATCGTCCGCAGTTCGGACTTTTCAGCTAACGGACTGAATAGCTAGAGCTAGGACTTTATAGCTAAACCTACAGAATAATTTAGCTATATAGTCCTACAATCGCTTACATAGGATTTACCATTTATTTCGGGTTAAGAAGGTAACTGAGGAGTGTGATAGGCTTACTTAGATTAAACTTAAATTATTTTGTTTTGACCTGGGATTGTCATTAAAATGCAGCCTGACCTTGGCAAGTCACTAAAATGCAGCTTTATGTTTGTAAATATGTTTTAATCGTATCTTATTTTAATTTAAGTATGCACTGTTTTAAGAGTGCAACTAATTTTAATTGTTTCGACATTGAAATTTCCAGAAATGGAAATTTGGTGAATATGAATAAATATATTATGAGTATATCCTTAGCAGGTAGCCTTGTTCAAGGAAAAAGCAATTTTTCAAGGAAAAAGCAATTTGTATTTCATTTCTTTATTACACACACAAATCAAAAATAACTATATTAGTATAACAATCTTTCTGATTGGCTAAGTGCTTTCCCTCAGCACAACCAAGAAGCTTCTTTAATTATAATTGAATGAGAAAATATATACTGTAATTGTGCTGTAAAAATTATTTTCAAATTCAAAATTCAAATTCAGAAGTGTGACTGGCTAAATTAGGAGTGTGATACGGTTTCTAAGGAGTGTGATAGGCTTACTTAAGAGTGTGATATGGTTACTTAGTAGTGTAATGGGCTTACTTAGGAGTGTGATAGGCTTACTGAGGATTGTGATCAGTTACTTAGGAGTGTGATGAACTTATTTAGAAGTGTGACAGGCTTACTTAGGAGTGTGATACGGTTACTAAGAAGTGTGATAGGCTTACTAGAGTATGATAGACTTACTTAAGAGTATGATAGACTTACTTAGGAGTGCAATAGATTTACTTAGAAGTGTGACAGGCTTACTTAGGAGTGTGATAGGCTTACTTTAAAAGAGTATGATAGGCTTACTTGGGAGTGTGATAGATTTACTTAGAAGTGTGACAGGCTTACTTAGGAGTGTGATACGGTTACTTAGGAGTATGATAGGCTTACTTAGGAGTAAGATTTTTCTTTCCTGGATGCGCAGGTGGCTGGCATCCTAGTCAGAACTTTTTTTGGATATTGAAATTTTGCCTCAAATTGTGAAAACCAAGGAGTTTTTTGGAAAAATGGGGGCCTAAAGTTTCACAGCAGTCCAATATTCACTCTGCATATTAAATTTCATAACGAAAAATTAGAAAATCCTTCAAAAAATCAAAGAAAACTTCTTATTTGATACTATTATCCAAATATGTTATGAGCATTTAATAAAACTAAGCAAATGGTTTATATCAGATAGGCCTTCGATGCTTCAGATGAGCCTGTAATATTTCAGATGGGCATGTCATGTATCAGAGGGGCCTTTGATGTTTAATATGGGCCTGTCATGTCTCAAATGGGCCTGCAATGATTCAGATGGGACTGTAATGTATCAGATGGGCCTGTCATGTCTCAGATGGGCCTACATTGTCATAATTGGGCCTGTAATGTCATGACTTAGATGGGCATGTGATGTTTCATATGTTGTAAGCGTGCGCGTGGACCTAATAAAGCTCAAATTTGATTGTATAAATTGTATAATAGGTTAAGCATCATTAGGCACTCGTAACGTTCGTCGGTCGATCGAATGGAACCGGTCGATCGATCAATTCCATTTGATCGACTGATGTTTTTTAACAATAAAATCTTTGAGCTAGTATGGAACCAAGTAAATATTGCTCATTTCAACACGATTCAAGTCATTATAGAGCAGTAAAACACATCGTTCGTTCAAATGGAGTTGATCAATCGACCAACTCCATTCGATCGACCGACGAACGTTTTGGGCGCCTTAATAATACAGGACATATTCTTCAGATCATCCCAAATCATAAATTACATTTCACTTTATATCCAAACATCATATGGTCTTGTGATGTTTCAGATGGGCCTGTGATGTTTCAGATGGGCCTGTGATGTTTCAGATGGGCCAGTGATGTCTCATATGGTCCTTCAATGTCATAATTAGACCTTTCATGTCATTAATCATATGGACCCATGATGTTTCATATGGCCCTGTCATGTCTCAAATGGACCTGTGATATTTTAGATAGGACTGCGATGTTGCAGATGGGCCTGTGATGTTTAAGACAAGCTTCTCATGAGTCATATGGGTCTCTCATGTCACAGATGGGCCTGTGATGTTTCAGATTGGCCTGTCATGTATCAGATGGACCTGTGATGTCTCATATGGGCATTTTGTATCCCAGGTGGGGCTATGATGTCATAATTACGGTGGCGTGTTGAACTCATATATGCGCGGCTTTTCAATGCGCAGCATAATAGTGCGTGGCTTGCTGCCTGTAATTTACAGGCAGCAAGCCGCACACGATTACGCCACACATGAAAAAGCCATGCACATATGAGATTGACACGCCCCTATTACATAAATGGACCTGTCATTTCATGACTCAGATGGACCTGTGGCGTTTCATATGGGCCTGACATGTCTCAAATGGGCATTTGATTTAGATGCAAAAAACCTTGATAATTTCCGCCAGCAGTGGGCTGTTATTATCAAATATTGTTACCAAATTGACCTTACTAGACACAACTTATATTAATGATGATAATAAGATGCCTGCACACCACTCATCTTGGTGTGACTCACTTGGATCCTACTGCTCCCCACATTGCATTACCTAAAGGGATCATGTTGGTGTTCAAGTGTGGAGTTGGAGAAAAGTCTTGCAGATTGATGTCTTGAAGAAAGATTTCTTTTAAATTCAAATATAACAATGATAAGTGTAATCTAAACACCGCTAACTAAAAAATTGCCTGTGGCAAGCTGATGTGATCAAATTATGTCAATTCAATTATAAATTTTTACAGCACAAAACAAGTAATATATTTTTCTCTGGGTTATGTAATGAAGCATTCGAGATATGCTGAGGGTAGGCACCAAGTCAAATTTAAAATCTATTAAAAGGGCCTCCCATGGAGGACTAAGTATAGGATAGGTAATCTTATTTGCAAAAAAATGGAAATACCTACTGTTGTTAAAAACTTCAACATAATGTTTACCCTCATTAATGGTAAATACTGGCAATAATTTAAATAAAAACAACAAATTACTTACAACACAACACATACTAAATTATGCTATCGTTTTTAATATTATACCGTTTTTAATGTATAAAAAGGTAGATATTGTTTTTAATTAGCTTAATATCATATTATCTAGAATATTCTCAATTGATTTTTATATGTTCTAGTTTAAATTATTGAATATGTTCTATGCCTATTGACAATGAAATCTGAATCATAATTGCTATAGCATTGAAAAGAATTAATATGTTAAGACTTTGGTGTAATGGCTACAAAATATAAATTACTTGTTTTATTAAAATTACTTGTTTTATTAACTAACTGAGGCAATGGGGGCCTCAAATATGATTGTAGCACTGATGATGTTCTGAAAGTACTTTGCTATTTTACAATCAGCTCGTGTGTCTCATTAAAGTGTTGTGAAACCTGGCAATTGACAGTGACAAAGTATAATAAAAAGTAGAAACAACTTAATAATTTAAATGGGGTAAAAAGAATAATATGCACTGTAGTATTATTGTAACTTATATAAAAAAAAATAATGAGGCTGCATTGCATTTTGTGACTTGCCGAGGTAATGAATGCCGCATTTGTGACTTGCCTTGCCCTAACCAGCGCCCTGGTTTCGCGCACGGAGTGCGCGGCGCGGCAAGCCGCGACGCCCCTGGTTAGGGGAATGACTTGCCCAAAGCTAAATTTAAAACAGAATAAACAGAATTCAATGAAGTCAGTTTCAATAAATTAAATTAAAAAACCCTGCAACATCCAGGACGAAAATTAGAATTATTTTTTCGTAATCAGCAGGTCATACATCATACGTCGCGTCTTACGATGCGATGTATGACCAGCTTACGCCAGCCGCTTCGCGGCGCGGCTGGTGTTTGCAGGTCAAACATCGAATTGTTTGGTTCTTAGGATGTTACCCTACCCCACGCGACGCGCGCGGCGCAATGTTCCACATTTGCATATGGACGTTCCACATTTGGACGGCAAAAGAAATAGACGGGCAACGTCCGTCGAACATGTTTTTGGTCATTCTATTCCTAAGCTGCCTGCATAGGTATGTGTATGCGCCGCGCGCTTCTGGGGAAGCGCGCCGCGTTCCTAAGCCCGCATAGGTGTGTGTACGCGCCGCGCGCTTCCCAACGGGAAACGCGCCGCGCGAGCCACACAGGGATATATGTGTTTAGCAACGCGCCGCGCAGCGGAAACAGGGATATACGTGTTTGGCAAGTCATTCTAGAACAATTTTTCTTCAGCCCGCATAGTTGGGTCTGCTAGTAATTTTTAAAAACGGGGTTATATTAATGGTTTTTATATGTTAATGGAGTGAGATTGGGATCACAAATAGGAGCTATTAGAGCAATTGTGAATTGATTTAGTAAGCATTATACTATGCACTATACCTTGTGAAGGTATATATATAATGAAAATAGTGAAGTATTGTGATTGCGGATTTTTATTCTATTTTTGGACACCTTGGATATAAGGCATTGAAAGGAAGGACGAAGTTTATTAGCTAGTTTTACAGAATGAAACGTGTTACTTTATAGTAAAATTATTATACTTATTCTTCGAAACATCAATCTGCAAGACTTTTCTCCAACTCTGTACTTGAACACCAATTCAATTCAATTATATATTTTTACAGCACATTCAACTAATATATACTATCTAGTTATATTAAGAAGCTTCTGGGGTGTGCTGGGGTGTGCTGAGGGCAGGTAATGCAAAGTGGAGAGCAGTAGGATCTTAGTGAGTCACACCAAGATGGGTGGCGTGCCAGCATCTTCAGTCAAATACCTACCTCAGCTTTTGGGGTGTTTAAATTGTGAGAGCTTTTTATGAGGTAGGCCCCCAGCAGTCACCCCCTGGTACCAGGGTTTAGCATCGTCAAGTGCAGTGAAACTGGCTCTATGGTCTTTGTCTTTACTCCAAGCATCAAGAAATTAAGCAACACACTAAGCAAAGAGAAGTAGAGGACCAGTGGATGGATCTGGGTTATTTGTGACCTTCTACGTTGCACATTAATAAAATTAATGCAAGTAGCATGCATCCTGATCCAATACTCCATCTTGAGAGATGCTTCTCCTGAAAAACAGGGTTAAAACATATTTGAATTAAAAATAAATCTTTCTTTTCTCCAACTCTGTATAAGTATACTTTAACTTATAATTTTAAACTACTCCCATTAGGAATGTCTGCATGTTTCATTCTCCATCAATTGTCCATGAATGACTGGTTGTTCTGTTCAAGGTTGGTTTCCTCATTGTGATGGCAGCCTGTTCTGTGAAGTCGATATGAGATCTGTGGGGCATGGGTTTGAGAATGTTGATGTCTTTCCATGTGATAGAGCATCCTGTAATGATGGAGTATAGAGCAGGAGCAAGCTCCACTCTGCTGCTCTCAAAACTGCATTACCTAAAGGAGTGATGTTGGTGTTCAAGTAAGGAGTTGGAGAAAAGTCTTGCAGATTGATGTCTTGAAGAAAAATTCCGTTGTTTTGAACATGTTTTAACCCTGATTTTCAGGAAGAAAGCATCTCTCAAGATGGAATATTGGATCAGGATGCATGCCACTGTCATTAATTCTATTAATGTGCAACATTAAAGGTCACAAATAACCCTGATCCATCCACCGGTCCTCTACTTCTCTTCACTAAGTGTGTTGCTTAATTTCTTGATGCTTGGCGTAAAGACAAAGACCATAGAGCAAGATTCAGTTTCATTCAGGCAGGTGGTCACTGCACTGATGATGTTATACCAGTAGTGACTGCTGGGGGCCTACCTCATAAAAGCTCCCACAATTTAAACACCCTGACAGCTGAGGTAGTTATAGGACTCTGGACTGAAGATGCCTGCACACCACTCATCTTGGTTTGACTCACTAAGATCCTACTGCTCTCCACTTTGCATTACCTAAAGGGATCATGTTGCTGTTCACATACAGAGTTGGAGAAAACAAAAATTTATTTTTGTTTTGAACATAATTAATTGTTAAGTTAATGTTTTATAAGGCCATACATCATTAAATTGAATGCTATGGTCCATTGAGTATCTGAGTACCTTGAGAGGTACTCAGATAAGTGTGCTGATTAATGCTCTCATCTAATTGTGTTGCCCAGATGGCAAAATATTTTATCTCATCTATCTAATGAAGGATTTAGTAACCAGTAAAAAGTGCATACTGTGATATCATGCATGAGTGGCTGAAGGCCCAAGTGTGTAATATCGCATTAAAAACCAAGGCCGAAGGCCAAGGTGTTTATTGCAGAGGTTTGCACTTTTTATGAGTTATTAAACTGAATTATGCACCAACCTACTCGTAAAATGGGAATCTTTTAAACACAAGAAAGGTTTTTAAATTATCAACTCGTAAAATGGGAATTTTTTAAACACAAGAAAAGGTTTTAAATTATCAACTGAACTAGAGTGCGTAATAGATCCAGATTTTTGCACTACAGTGTGTAATAATTTATTAGGAACGGTACCCTGGTGCTTATAGGGATTTTGAACACACTGCAGAAACATGCCTGGAAGGTGCATAATACAATATAATGCACCATAGTGGTACTGTTGCACTAATTGCACTTGGCTTCCCCATGTGAAATCAGTGACACTAATCAAACTTGGTTTTGCCTGAAGTGATAAGTGCTGTGACTTTCACTCAGCTTTACTTCATGCAATTACAGCAACAGTGGGCAACGGTACGACTATGTGCCATTAAATTAGCATAAATTAGTCTAGGTTTGTGTTTAGAAACACAATTTCGTTAAACCAAAATTTGACACAATAGCTGTTCGACTGAACAGAACTTCTCAGCTTCAGTTCCTTGTTTTACATGCCATTCAGCATGGGCATTCACTGAATTTAACAGCTCGTGCTCCTAGCATATATTAGTGTATTCCCAGCAATGTTCTAGGTGTATATTAGTGCCATTACCATTGACCACAATCTAAGCTTGTTAACCCTTGTAAGGAGTGCAATATCACAAATTAATGCATGCCTCAGAATGGAATAGCTTTTATTTCAATACATTAATTACTCTATTGGCTCCCCCAAAAAGTTAATGATTGATAAATAAATTTCCTCAAATTTCTACATTTTTGAGAATCAAGGCATGTTTGGTGGATCTGGATAATGGCCTCGAGAAGAACTGCATCTACAACAAGTCAGAAGAACCCACTCCATTTCAAACTCGTCTTGTTAGGTAATGTGTGAATTGTGAAACATTTTTGCATGATTTATATTTAGTTGGACAATCGTATATATGGTTAGACATTATTTTGTGCAGTTTAAGATGTAACATCTGCAACACAGGGAGCAAGTTTAAAACAATAATTGATACGATAAAGTTTAAAATCAGAGCTTTCGAAAATCATTTAACATTTCGATAAAATTTATTTGCATATAAGGAAATGAAAATAACAGCTATTTTGAAAAATTCTTAAACTTACAGACTTAACTATTTATCAAGGGCCTCCAGCGCCTCTTCTATCATTTCCGACCAAAATTTAATGTAATGTAGAATAAGGTATGGCAAGGTCAATTAATTAGCGTCAGGAGTGCTCTGTTTGAGTTGCCCTGCAGCCATTGTACTATTGTATGTGCATCCCTCTTTCCCAGGCATGGATCCACGGGGGCGTGCTGGGGGCGTGCGCACGCCCCCAAACGAAAATTTGGGGGCGTGCTCTGGGCGTGCAATTCAAAGATTTCAAACTAAAAAATCATTAGAATTTGAAATACAGTCCGAAAAAGGACTAAAGAATTTATGAAAATTATTAGTTTTTTAAACATATAAGGTTATAAATTCCGATCCATGTATAGTCTTATTTGTCAATTGTTAAGTATCTAGAATAGCATTCGTCAGAAATCGATGGCCTTCCATTCAGTGTGGGCCTGAAGGATGCTTCAATGATGGATACCACTGAGAACATCAGATGCTGCAGTAATTGTCTCCACGGACAAGCTTTACATGAACTGAATTATTGGTTTGGAGACATAAAAGTATCAATTGAATGGGAATACGCTTTTGTTGTCACTTCTTCGCTTGTTTCTTCCAAAACCGTTTCTTCCCAAACTCTGGCTTCCTGGGGCTGCCGCCCTCAGCGTCTGAGGGCTCAGACCCCTGCTGTTCATTTGATTTACAATATTAAATTTATTGAAATTGAGTGCGACATTTTCGATCGTGCTGTTGAAATGAAAACATTGCAAAACCCTATTGAGCTATTGAGGTGACAATAGACATGTCTTACTCCAGACATATGGCTTCTGGAGGCTGCCACCCCAGACCCCTGCTGTTCTTTATTCCTGGTGATTGGTAATATATTTAGTGAAATAATGTACGACAAAATCGACGGAGCTGTTGAAAATTGACATGAAAAACAATGCAAAAACTCTATTGAGGTGACATTTCTTTAACTTCAAGACCTCTGGCTTATGGGGCTGCCGCCCCAGACCCCCGCTGTTTTTCTTTCTTTTGATTGTGAAAATTTAGCGAAATTGAGTACGACTACAACGATGAAGCTGTTGAGATGAAAACAATGCAAAAACACTATTAAAGTATTAAGATGACATTTCTTTCAATTCCAGACCTTGGTTTATTCTGGGGCTGCCGCCCCCAGACCCCTGCTGTTCTTTCTTTCTTTTGATTGTGAATATAATAAGTGAAATTGAGTACGAGATGAAAACAATGCAAAAACTTTATTAATTTGACATTTCTTTAAAATCCAGACCTCTGGCTTCTGGGGGCTGCCGCCCCCAGACCCCTGCTGTTCTTTCCTTCTTTTGATTTTGAATATATTTAGTAAAATTGAGTACGACTAAAACGATGAAGCTGTTGAGATGAAACCAATGCAAAAACCCTATTGAGATGACATTTCTTTACATTCCAGACCTCTGAGCTTCTTTGATTGTGAATATAATAATGAAATTGGCTGCCGCCCCAGACCCCTGCTGTTCTTTCTTTCTTTTGATTGTGCATATAATAAGTGAAATTGAGTTCGACTACAACGATGAAGCTGTTGAGATGAAAACGATGCAAAAACCCTATTGAGATGACATTTCTTACCATTCCAGACCTCTGGCTTCTGGGGGCTGTCCTTTCTTTCTTTTGATTGTGAATATAATAAGTGAAATTGAGTTCGACTACAACGATGAAGCTGTTGAGATGAAAACAATGCAAAAACCCTATTGAGATGACATTTCTTTACATTACAGACCTCTGGCTCCTGGGGGCTGCCGCCCCCAGGCCCCTGCTAGTGCTAATACATACTTGATTTATCTTTATTTTCGAAAAACGCACTTACTTCGAATGAGGCGCCGCGAAGCGCCGCCGAATGAGCTCAAATTTGCACGCCCCCAAAAATTCTGGGCTGGATCCATGCCTGCTCTTTCCCTCCATGACAGGATCTATATAGTATAAGTATATTCTGTAATTTTATATACTGCGTATTCTGTATTATATAATGCTGCAATTGTGTCATGAAATTATTTTCAATTCATTTGGATGCAGGACTTTAATTCACGCATTGTAAATTAACAGTCATTAGCTAATCCACCTTCTGGCAGGCGATGAGGGTGTGGGAAAGTCGTGCATAGCACAGCGGTTCGTTCGGCGCCAGTTCAACGATCACAGTTCTCCTACAATTGGAGGTAGGTAAAAGTCAGAGTAGAAACCCCAAATTCCAAAACCAGATATTTTCTATACTGTAGAACAGCTTTCAACTTTGAAGGTACATATCGTGCAACAGACTGCTATGTTTATAAGCATACAAGCATATGCTAGCAAAACAGTTAAGGACCGCAGATAACAGACTGCCATGTTTCAGCATCGTTTTTTAGTCAGACCCTGTGTTTGGATGACGTTAAGAAAGTGAAGCTGGATATTTGGGATACTGCCGGCCAGGAACGCTACCACAGCCTTGCTCCCATCTACTACCGTGGCGCAAGTGCTGCAATAGTCGTATACGATCTCACACGACAGGTACGTGAAGCTGTGAAGCATCTTGAATTTTCTAGAAGCAACTTTCAATTTTCTCATGTTAGTCTGTTATATGAATTGATTCTACTGTATATGAAAAAGGGACAGAATGTTGCTATTTGGAGTCACGTTGAAGCAAGGAGCACCTACACCTAGGTATCAGCATGAAGCAAGCGCAGGATTCCGTATCTGGACTGTCGACATTTTGAGGCTTAACCAATTACCATGAATCGTGATAGCTCAACTAACTTGCAACTCTTAGAACTAAGTGGAATGTTTCAGGACACATTCGACCATGCTCAACGATGGGTGAATGAGTTACGTCAGCAAGTTGGGTGGGACATTGCTATTGCTCTGGCTGGTAACAAGTGTGATATGGGCGACTCGCATACCGTTGTGGAGAAATCGGTAAGTTTTCGATATTACCGTAGGAACCACACACAGTCCCTTAATGTTGCCATCGGCAGAGGGTAGGTAGGGAACGTTTAATGCAGAAGATTTCATTAGAGGCAATTTTCAGTACGTATGGGAGGATAGGCAGGATATCTCCACCAAACTTCGAATTTGTTGTGTTTATAGCTTTAATATAGCACTCAGCATTGGTATTTCATGAGTAGAATACACTAGTAGCACTTTCCTCCTGGGATTTGATAAAGGAATGAAATGTACTTCACACTGGTTTCATGCGTCTAGTTAACAGCTTGGTAATGTGATACACGATGTTCTGAATCATGTTCCCTGTGCACTTATCTGCGTCACTAGCCCACTTCACCCCTCGTTGCGAACTTAAAATGAGTAATGAACGGTGACATGTTTAAGTAGTGACTGTATACCGAAAATTTGTAAGTTGGATCAGCTGAATAATGGAGGAGGCGTGCCGAATTCATTATCAAAAGTATACGGTCATTGCTGGGAACGGAACCACATTATACCCCGACATCGTTTTCCTTAGAATTTAGATGTTATCTAATTTCTCATTTCAGTTCACCAAGCTCACCATGAACCCTCGTGAATTGTAGGTTTATACTTTCTATGGCATCTCGTCTGTTACCATGGTAACCACTACACTCTGTATTATTTAACCAGGTTGCACAGAGCTACGCAGATGACGCAGATCTCATGTTTTTCGAGACTTCAGCAAAGACTGGAATCAATATCGAGGATACCTTCCTTGCGATAGGTAAGATTTATAGTCCAAGTGAACTTGATCCTTGTAAATACTAAATTTTAACAATTCAATTCAATCATCAATTTTACAGCACAGCAAATTGAATTATACCAAACCAAATGTGGAGAGTTCATTACCAGTCGAATATGATCCTTATATCAAAGTTCTAAATTTTTGACAAGTAACAAAGAAAGGAATCAAATAATTTGCGCAGGTTTTGTCATGTAATTAACTAATCAAATTTAACGTTTTAAACTTGCTCCCTAAATCAACTATGGTTTTACTCTTGAAGCACTGATCTACAACTAAAAGGGGATGGACCTGAGAAAGGTGCAGGCAGTCCCCTAGCGCTGAGAATCCAGACCGTTGGCTCAGTGTGCTAGGGGATTCTTCCCAACAAAGAGCTAAGCAATTAAATTACAAAGTTCCAAGTGAATTTTTGACGTAGCAAAACATTTCAGCTCGGAAGCTATCCTCTTCAACTGGGGAGACCCCAGAACCAAACAGAATACTTCTCGACGAGGAGTCTGGGCAGACCCAGGTACATTTTCCTGCTCATTCATGTTGCATTTCTTCTCATTCCTGTTGCTATATACATTATTGCACATATACATTATTGCACGTATACATTATTGAAAATATACATTGTATTCCTTTATTCGTACGAACATTTTGATCCAGCCCTAATAGTGTAAGTATGTAACCTGAATCTCACTACCGTAAAATTCTTAGAAAGTACTCAAGTAGGAATTGGTGGACTAGATTCAAAGAACTTAGATATTTGCCAATCACATTGATTATTATTTCATGAAAATTGAAGGCCATATTCCAAAACTAAAAGATCATGCCATTAACTTATCAATTATCGCACAAAGACTTAGCATGTATCAGTGACTTCGTGACATCAGATGTATAAAAGTATATAAAAGTGTAAACTGTAAATACTCAGAATCCAGAAATCCAGAATTGTGCTTTTGTTTTGTTGATTACCAAAGGCAAAATTATAAAATTCACTAGAGAGCAGGAGGTGAAGCTTCTCGAAATTAAGAAAATCTTATGAATGATATCACTGTTTCGTAACTCATGCATGATAAAATGAGGGTCATATTTCATGATCTCACCTTCAATGAACGTTACTCAAAGGTTCATTAGGAAGGTAATATTATTATTATACCTAGATAATATTAAGATTTCAATGAAAGTTCAAATATTTGCTATTCAGTTAGTTAATAATAACATTTCAGCGAGGCTGCTGCTCGAGTTTTTCGTCCGGGGCCCCTGCCCAACAACAGTGAAGTCTTACCCAGCGTGTTATCTCTGTGGAATCATGGCATAGCTGTGACGTCACTATGGTAACATGTTACAACTGCATGGTTACATGGCCCTACGAAGGTATGTTGTGATATACACATTTAACGTCAATAGTGTGGACACTGGACACGATCTGTCAATTATGTGGACATTTAGACATAAGTTACGTGGACATAACACCAATATTATGGACACAATATCAATGTGATGGACTATCCAAAATACGTGTGTTCCACCGTGGAATTAAAGCCCGGAATCAAAAGTTTTTCATCACAATTCTGTCCCTTTGAATCAATCGAGGGACGAGGCATGTTACACCTTAAATAATTGTTATGTGTCCGCATTTTAACAAACTTGTTAGCGTGCAATATCAGGGCGATAGCTAATTCGTGACCTTGTAAAACGGCAGAATTCAGTAAATCAACGAACTTTCGATATGGGAATAATTAATCAAACGCCAGCCATGTATTCAACTATTACTTTTGTACAAACATTGACGATTTCATTGCAAGTTATTTTACAATTTCACGTTATTTATTAAACAAGATAATATGATGGTATGCAACACAAAATGTACGGAATGTTTTTTTCGAGTCATTACCAAAATCATCATTACGGATGTGATTGCTATGTGCATATATTATGATGATTCAAATTTTACTTGAAGACAATTGTTTATTTTTGATGTGCAATGAAATTATGATCACACTCTGTCAACAAACATCAATCCCCAAAAATACCGTTATACAATAGAATAGTATTAACTTATTAATTAAAAACAGAGTCGACTGATTTCACTGCCAGCAGAACTAGGCCAGTATGCCGTAGAATAACAATGTACGGTATTCGTGTTTATGTCCTGTTCAAGAAGAATTAGGAGTCGAATGAATTAAGTTATTTATAAGACTCCTTACGGTTCTGTCTTGTACTGAAGCAGACTAAAGCGAAAATACCATAATACCCTCAAAAGTTAAAAGGTGTTGAGTGCTTTAGCAACGTTTGGCAAAGCTATGCAATCTCATGTAGGTACTGTATGTACTAAAACCCACTACACAGTTTATACATTTCATACATTAACCATTTCATGAATTAGCTAATGAATGATTCTGTTCTCGTATACTGCTTAAGAAAACAAATCTGGCTGCTTTTGTTGAGCCACACCCTTGCTTACATCGGTTAATACCCGCAGATCATACACATTTCGACTGTGTGCTTCTTGGTTGTGGAAGTGACACATCTGTCCCTGTTCCTTACGAAGTGAAGCTTCAACCGTTTCCCAGAAGTTAACAATTCATGCTGTGTAATACTATGGCCACATTATCACATGTCTTCGTGATTTCACTCATTAGTTGGTGGCCGGGTAATGCACGCGAAGTATGTATTTAGCGTGAGGCGCGACGACATTGTCCTATCAAGACATTATTTCATTTTGAAACGTGCGTGCGCGCATGATCATATCTGATCGAATCGAGTTCGCGCGATCGCTCAGCTCATTCAACTCTGCTGCATGATCGATCTGAGCTGCATGCAATGGCTGAACTTCCCGATCAGGTCAGATAGATCGATCTATAATACCAGGTTGGCGCCTGAAAGTAGACTTTAGTTCTTCCAGATCCAGTGGTGACTCTAGGCCACCTTAACAGTGACACAGGTAGTTAACACAATTATCCTGGATTGTCTTTCCAGCGGTTCAGAAGCTGTAGCTCTATAATGAGTTACTGTTATTAAAGTGCTGCGAGTAACCGATAGCTTAGGAGTATCCCAATGGATTTGGAGGAATTAAAGCCGATATGCACACTCGAACATGGTCACAGACTCACAGTCCATTTAATACATCCAATAGGTGGTGTTCTCTCATTTTCGGTTCATCCGAACTTATGCGTGTTACCTCAGGCATGCGAATAGCAGTTAATTTTCTATGAAACATGTTATTTCCACCGCTACCTCCCCCGATGCTTACTGTGTCGTTCATGAGATTTAATCAAAAAATGTAAACGTTTGGATGCAGTATCTGTAATGTTTAAAATACAATAAATTACATCAGCATTTCTACACTTCATATCTGCAAGAGATGTATACGGCACGGGCATGCTATTGTTTTTCAACTATGTAAATCACTTCTTAGTATCAGTGTATGAAGGAGTATGATGGTCCGAGGGCGTCGACCAAACGGTAGTTCTCGTGCTCTAAGCTGCTACATTCTCAGGAGCTTTCTTATTCCCTGAAAGTAGACGTTATAATAGCGTCAACAAACTGGAATATATGTAAATGTTCTGGTTTTCTTCACTGATATTCTAATGAAAATAGACAGTATGATTTAAATAATATCAAGATATCGTTTCAAACAATGAAACCTCATCCAAATAACAGGAATGATTTACCGTATCTCTGCGCTCTCCACGGCATGTATGATTGCCGTTTGGACAATTCCAAAGTTTTCTCTTCCTCGCTTCTCTCGACCTCTTCTGGTTGTGGTTTAGCATCACCCTCCCTCTCGTCTTCTGAGACTTCCTCGCGACCTTCTTCCTCCTCCTCCTCCTCGTCTCCTACATTGGAGCAGTCCTCGCAGTCTGGGATTTCTGAAGGTAGTGCCCTCTTAGTGATAGCAATCAATTAGAGTCATTACATTTTGATAAGAGAAATTGAACTAAAATTATGAGCCAGTCTTCTGCCGAATTCTGCTCTCTGAACGTTTACTTACGTGACCCCTATTATGCCATTGAATGGCTGAATAGCCTCACTGTTTGAATTCACATAACCTATGGACCTGTCAGAACTAGTCTTCCCCCATTATTGTATTCAATGATTTCACCTTATCCACTATTGTGGTTCATTCACCTGCAGATAATTGAGCAATTAATCCTATTGTGGCTTTGTTCTAAAGTCCAAAACCACTATTTTCTTTTCACCTTTCTTTGTTGTTGAGATTGAATAAACAATGGTCCCCGTGCTAATTTTAACCACGAAAAGTCCATTGTTATCGGACGTTTTATGCGCTATTATAATCCCTGAGTCCTTGGGGGCAAAAGTTGGACAGAGAACAGAACCTCGGGAGATTGCAACTATATATAATAGTTTGTAATAAGAGTGGCGCAGTGACTAAATGACGATTCAATATCTATCATGACGTTTCAGTAAGTCTATACTTCAGATTATGACGTTTTAATAACTATCATGACGTTTCAGTAACCTTAGGAAAGTGTAAGATTATTATTCCACACTGCTGCAAATTGCAAATTTATGTGTTTTGACAGTTAATGGCTGCATTAACGAACTGCAAGGAATATCATGCTTTTTTTGCTGAAGACCAATTATAAGACAACTTCAATGCTTTTCAAGCATCATGAATGTGACATGATGATTGATGAACACAGCAGATGATGATATGAATGGTGGATAGGTCGGGTCTCGGTAGCTATGATCACGTACCCTCTAGATGCGATGCATCTTGGTTTTCCGGATCCGGGAGAATGTCAGGGAACCCTCCTTCCTCTTGTACTGCCATGGGTTGGGTGACACTGATCAGAACTGCTACCAGCCTGGGATATGTTGTCCTGCATTATCGCATGTAATCATGCATAGTTGTCGTGGTGTCCCGACCAAGTTCACGCCGCGTAACGCCTTGATGTTACGCGGCGTGAACTTGGTTAAAGCACTAACTAATAGTTATCTTCTCATCTTACAAACGAAGTTGTAGATAGTTAATTATAAACGAAGCATCTGAAATACTTGTCCTAAAAACTGAGCATTGAAAGAGCTATATGAATATAAGGGTTGGTAGAAAGGGAATTTGTAACTCACATGTGGTGGTAAAGTTGGTGACTGGTCATGGTTACGCTTGCAAGGAACTGGCCTGAGCTCGTGAAAAACCTGCTTTTTATAGTCCAAACCGCCCCCGTGTCTCAATGCAGTACGAGATTGCGATTAATTCTTAGAACTTTAGAATGGTGAGACTCGCAAATAATATTTCTTTCATTACTATGATTGTTATTGACTGCAGTCACATTCTCATCACAGAATCCATTGTTTTTTGCCACTAATATTCACTATTTTTGTTACCCCCGCCAGGCGAACCACCATACACCGGGCTTTACTGTTCAGTACCACATAATATTTTATTAACTTGTCGATTGCGGACAATAACTCTATCTACAACAAAAGCCCAAGTCTTTTGTCCAGAAAGTGGTACACCGAGGAACAAAGCCCTTATAGCAGAAGATAATTTTATCTTAAGCGTCAGAAGGGCACGTTGCTCAACTTGGAGGGGAGTACATTGTATTATACGGCATGAAATGTTTCGTTATAAAAGCGAGCATCTCAGCAGCGTTTCAAGAGAATAGTTGAACCCAGTTTTTGGTTTTATACAACAAAAACAAGTAGGATTAAATAAAAAAAAGTCAGCATCAAGAATGACATAACACTTGAATGAAAGATTGCACTACACATAATACCACTCCCTTTAAATTTTGAAACTGCCGGGCATCAGAAAGTCCACTATAGTATCCCTCCTCCTCACATGTAGAGACAGCACACACTCGTCCAGAGAGTGTCAGCTGTGATGGCACACCCCACCTTCTTGTACTGACTCGCTACACCCTTCTTTGCAGCCATGTACAGGGAGCACGTCCCTCCGAAGTAAGCGTTCAGGAACTTGTCGCACACGTTCACGGCATTTCCTCGCTTCTCTATCTGCACCTTGGCAGCCGAGTTTTCCTTGTCTGAGTAGGTCTGTGCCAGGTTTGCTAGCTTCTTCTTCCACTTCAACCCCATATCCTTGTGAGAGGTCTGGAGGCATAGCAGCTGGTTTGCGATACATGACTCGCAGCCCAGAGTGCCTCCGAGCCATAGTGCGCTCAGAACGCACGCCAAAATTACCGAGATATTCATAGCTCCTCAAAAGTGCAGCAGTTTGAAGTTTATCCGGGTATATTTTGTTGCGTGGAATTCCTGTGTTTATGGACAATTGTTGTCAGTTAAACTTTACAATTCTTCTAACGCGTTGTTTAAATTGTCACTTCACAGATGGTTATGTGACCCTACCTGTGTACTTTATTTGTAGACGTATTCGAGACTATAAAAGACTGTAAGCGGGGTAAACGTAATGTAACACATCTATTCCACAAGTCGACTCCATTGTGTTTTATGCTGGATCATGTGTCTCTAAGTCTATTTTATCCATGAAATGTTTACTGACGAATAAAAATGCCCTACAGAAGTTTATTAGGGCTGGGCAATGCCAATGATGCTCGTTTTATATGATACGAATGATGGATGATCTTATGAAGTTATGAGCTCAGATCAACCTCGCTGACGTGTTAGAGTAAGTATTTTAGCATGTTTCACAATAAAACTTAGGGCTGAAGCATAGCTTCTTTGATTGCATAGGCCATAGTTGAACTTATAGAGTAACATTCAGTTAAATTTACATTGACGAAGCACTAAATTGTTAATCGGCTATGATCTACAGGAAGAATTAAGAAACCTATTTTCATTAGTATATTTATGATAGCCTACCGAAGCAACAATCTCGCCCCCGGGAAATCATGATTTATGTTACATAATGCTTAGTCCTGCTCCTATCGGGTCCATTTTGGGATACTTCCCGAGGGCGAAACCCGAGAGATGTACCCGGTTTTGACTCGCAACGCGTAGGGGGAGGGTCCGAACCAATATGGACCCGATCATGCAAGGGACTATGTATTATACACACCAACGAAAACGTGTCTATAATTACCGGATGACTGTTGTATTGCCTTGAAATTACTAAAATCGATATCAAATCGTTTCCTAGATCCTTCGAAACATATTACAATGATTAAGATACTCTAAATGCAAAAAAAGCACGGTAAAGTGCCCTAATTAAACCTAGCGCATTACGTAACGTTTTGGTTTACATCCCGTTAATCACTGGAGAGGAATCTATAAACTGCTCATGCTGGAATGGGTTGAATTTTAGCTTGTTTATACTGCTTGACCATGTGATAGGTGAGTATAATTAACTTAATCAATAGCATCACTTTCATCACGGTGTGCCACCTGGTACGCCAAAGCATTGGACTGTTCAATACCACGCAGCCTCAACCCTGACATATCCCTGTGGTTCTTCCATGCCGTTTTTAATGAATACAATAGTTGTTAGGTATATTTGGCGGATCCATGAGCTATTGCAAAGATAGGCAAACATTTCTAAATTAAGCTTATTACACAAAATTTGAAGGGTCCTACTCTGTAGAACCTTATTACCAGGGAGGGGACTGAGGAGTGAAGATGATTGCATAATGACAATTTTTGGAAATTTCAGTAATACATGGCTCCTGTATGATTTATAGATTAATCAGTTCATAAGAACAGTGAATATTATCTGATACGTTCATGCAGTTAAAATTTATTTTTAACCACTTCGGACTTCCCGGCCCAGTGCCCACTAGTCTATTTGGCAGCCCCCCTCTTTTTGCATGAACTTTCAAAATTCTTCAACCCAGTAAACCTATAGCGAACCCCTTGGTAATAAGGTCTTACAGAGTACCTTATTGGCCTTTATTTAACCGGCCCTTAAGGACAAAAATGACTTTGAGATTTTTGTCCAAGGGGCCGGTGAAAAAAAGGCCGGTTAAAGTGGGGCCGTTGAAATTAAAGGCCAGTTAATTAAGGTCAAATTAAACTTTTATGAGTTGCCTTATGCAGTGTTACATTCTTTTGAACTTCATTATGTAACACGATAATGACCTAAATCATCATTTCAGATCGGGATTTGGGTCTTTTGATGCAATTTGTTAACTAAAAATGGGTTTTAATGGCCATTTCAGAGTATAACATCCTTGGTCTGGTGACCACTAGAAAAATTTTTGTCCAAGGGGCCGGCTAAAAAGGTTCAAAAATGATTCGATTTTTGTCCATAGGGCCGGTTAAAAAAGGGCCGGTTGAAAAAAAGGCCGGCTAAATAAAGGCCAATAAGGTAGGTTATATTTTCTCGGAGTTCGGTAAAATGGGGCAATGAAACTGTAAAATGTGAACAACGGGTGGCTCTGTAATTTGTTTTTGCTTACAGTGGCTTATATTCAGCCCACGTCAATTCACCATCACAATAGAATAATGAAAGTCAACGGGTGCTGCTATGCAACTTTTGATGACTGGAGTAACAATAGAGCTGTTTAGCGTTCATGTATAACTCTTTCTCCCATTTGAAATGTTAACAATAGAATAGCTGTCATATTTGGTGCTCGCCGTAGCCCATCCCATTTTTGTTGAAGAGTTTCTTGCCTCTTTCTTTATTACAGTTAATTTTGTGACAATCGCCACGACAAGAAAGTGTGACACATGAATGATCTTACATTAATTATTCTCAGATGAATAGCCCCCTCCTCTTGGAGCTTTGCCATGCGTTTTTATTATCAAAACATGTGAAAGGGACTTAATAACTATAACAGTTCAACGAATTTTGTGCTATTAAGTGCAATATATGACCATTGACCATTGTACATTTATAATGCCTACTTTCAAGATGTTTTTCCGAAGAATTTTCAAGATTTTCAAAAAATGAAACAATAATTACCACCAATATCATACAATCATACAAGCATAACAATATTATCTTAAAATTTAAATCACGCTTTCGTTTGAAAAGCCAAAGTATACAAAAGTAATGTTCGAATGGAGCTTTCATCTGAACTATACCACGCCTCGGTAAAGACAACAGACTGATATCCAGTACTGATTAGCACTGATCGCGCATCCCACTTTGGGTTCTTTGTCCCTGAACCCCAGCAATATCTCGATTCTGTTGACCATGTACTGAGTACAAGTCTCTATGTAGTGGGCGGCTAGGCGGCTGTAGCAGATCCTGAGCGGCGCATCTGCCACTTGGAGCACTATCCGGGCGGCTGGCTCGTCCACCAGCATCTTAGACCGTCTCTCCTGGGCCTCGTCAGCGTAGCGCTGAGCGTGTCTGGCGAGGCCGTCCCGCCACGTCATCCCGTGAGTTTTGACGTGCTCCCTCTTGAGGCAGTCTACCTGGTGGTCTGCTCTCAGCCCGTCCTGCAGACTCGTCACCCAGACAAAGAGGCACCATGGCACCAGTCTAGCGGTCATGTGGCCCTCCTGGAGTGTTACAACTTAAAACCCACGAATAGTATTATACATTCATCACGGCCAGTACGGCCACGCCGAGTTACATTTCTTTAACTTTTTATAATTATTTTCAAATAATGAACGATCGGAACTGAACGAGCGTAGCGAGTGCCGATTAAGTCGTCAAGCTTAGATGAGTTCATGTGGCTGTGATTTATGGTACGACCAGTTGTAAATTCATTTTCAACCGTAAAGCGTGAAAACAGAAGTTATATGTATTAGGGGCCAACTATAGACTATATAACCACGCGACTAGAGAGAGACTTTTGCAATTCGCCACGCGCAGCGTGGTGAATTACAATTAGGCGCGAACGCAGTGAGTGTCTAATTGCTCATATAGTACGAACGCCAGTGAGTGCTATATGTGAAGATCAAAAGTCTCTCTCTTGGCGCGTGGTTATATAGTATATACACGGCCGATTCGAAGTAAGCATAAAATGAACAGATTTAGCACCTTGAACAGCACACCTTATTAAATTATCAATCTTAGTTTTCACATTTGTACATTTTGAAGATATTTTGAAAAAGCAGCAGCAATCAACAAAGATCCATCAAAACGTTCATTTCGATGAACTTCTGCAAAATCAATGTACAGACAAATCGAAAAGATACAATTACAATCACGAAGTGAATATTCAATACACTAATACACACATAAACACACACTTTCTCACATTCTCAAGAATCCACTCACATTTGAATGATCATTGTAGGAGTACAACATAATTGAGTATGTATAGATCAGCAGCAACAGACCAATAAATCGAAATGTGTTGTGAACACTGAACACGTCCGACCAAACATAGTGTACACTAAAGAGGCACCGCTCATGGTGCACATCGCTTTTGGAATTGCAGCCACATTCCATTCTATACCTTTGTTACGAGCAGACGTCACGTGACATACTTGTCTAGCATATAACGGTTTGCAAATGTACACAGTAGGTAATTACAATGTGTTGATTGGTATTTGGTGTTCGTTACTCTGCATGTGTATCTTTGTTTAATACGATAAATGGGTCAGGTAAAACAGGGTAAACAAACAGGGTCAATAGACAGGGTAAATAGACAGGGTAAATAAGCAGGGTAAATAAGCAGGGTAAATAAACAGTGTAAGCATGATTAATTAACTTTTGTAACATTCGGTAATTCAGCGTGTCAGAATCCGAATATAAATCTAGAGATGGACTTTCGAAATCTACTGATGGAGTTTTGAAATCTACTGATGGAGTTTTTAGAGAGAGACTTTCGCGCGTGTTTATATAACTCCATCTCTGGTTTCGTAACTCCATCAGTGATGGTTATACGTATACAGCACGCGCGAAAGCAACACGGCCGTGTATATAGAGGACGTCCGCAATGTAGAGGGAGGGGGGAGTCTGGCCAATGCGGACGTTTGCGGACATAGGGGGACGGGATGTTTCGCCAAATGCGGACATCCGCAGTTTACGAAAATTTTGGCTGATTTGACTAGAAAATCGTGAAATTTCATGCAAAAAATTGATGACTGAAAGATTTCTAAGGGAAAGGCTGACGTCCGGGGGAGGGAGGGGTTTAGAGTGACCTAAATTTTGCGGACGTCCTTTATGGATGGCCCCTTATGTGACTATTCACTATTTGAGACTATTGTAGGGCGTAGGTACGCATATTTCACACACGCGGCCATATCAAAGCATACCTTCCAAAGTTCTAAAAGCATATTTTCGATACATATTCTCACATTGATCGCTGTGCAAACCACATCAGCTTTGAGCTTGCTTCGGCGGCTCTTAGCACAGCTCAAAATCAGAAGTTATTGATTTGTATCTATTGAATAAGTGAATACGATCTCTTTTCAGATCCGTAGTTTAGTAATCTTATCCGGTCTTATCTATGAAAGTTTGTATATGAAAAACGTATCGAACTGAAAATCGCTTTTCTATACCAAGGATCTAAACGTGAGGTAAGAGGATAAGGAATCTAGACTAAACTATGCATCATAAGCACGTTGGAGCGGTTACATTGCAGCGCCGCAACGGTAACCTTCAATAATAGCTATCGTGATTCATTGAATCATGTCAACATCGCACATTATAATATGTACAAGTGCTTTGTACATCGGGGACACGTTTTGACTTTTGGTCATAGGAATCACATTTAAACTGGTCAAATGTAACTATCAAACTATCGAATATTGTGCCGTTCAATGTGTAACTCGATATAGAATGATTTCATGTTACGGTGTCAATGTTATGTTTTGGGTGTAACCATGCAACCCTGGGAACCTCATGCAAGAAGTCTAGAAGAAGAGGAGTGCATTTTCATCTAGGTACAAAATACAGTACAAAGGTGCTGTTATGTATATCTATTATATTAGGGGCCTCAACATGCAGATTAGACTAGGCAAAGCCAAGGCCAATAAATTCATAGGTACTTTTTTAAAATACAGCAAAATACTACTTACGTATTTTTTGACAAGGAGTATTTTCCTCCTCAATTTTGCTTAAATTTCAAATCAGCCATATTTTCACGTTTTTTTCAAGTATTTAGCAACCACTATCGAAATTTTATCAAAGTTTTATCAAAATTCTGTCCAAATTTCTCGTTATCACATGTCATTTATTTTGTAGAAAAATACTGGTATTTTCTTCAGAAGCAAATGCGGCGTATTTTTTTGACAATTTTTGCACGTATTCAAGACCCCTGGACAAGCTGAGATTGATGATAAGTATACAAAGTATGCATCGAAATGATGCCCTTTAGTATCAAAAGGTGAACACAATATAAGTCTACATAAAGTATGAACATGCATACAGGCCCGTAGCTTTGGAGGGCCATGCAGGGGCTGCGCCCCTCCCCCCTCGGAAAAATGGGAAATCCCTAAATTTCGCTCTAACAAATATCATAATATTCGTGTAAGGATGATGCCAGGGCATTTTTGTTTGTAAACGAATGCGTGAATGATATATTTCAACCCCAGAAAACAATTATTTTTCAAAATGTATTCGCGGGCTGCGCCGCAAACCCCTGCCGTAGCGTGCTCAATGTGCTGGGCCCTACCCGGAAAAATCTTGGCTACGGGCCTGCATGCATACTATAGTCGTGATGGAAACAGTAAGATATGAAAATACTTGAGATTTGTGGCATATTGAGGTCGAATAGGTATCATGATATCGATGCCATCATATCAATGCCATCTATTGGTTAGATGAACTCGTGAAACGTTGGCGCACTGATACGTTCCTTCTGATCTCAGACTTTTATACAGCATTCCTTCAAAGTGAAGCATATTGTTCCCTCAATTGATCAATTATGAGCTCATCAAGTAATTAGTTGGCAAGACAATTTATATTGCTCTGATGTCGATGACAGTGATGAAATCTTAATCATCACCGATAAAATTTGAAAGAAAAAGGCCTCTGAGACGTTTTTATGTAACGTTTCATATACTCTAATTCTACACTGTTTTAGACCTAAACACACTTTTAACTTAGAAAAGCTTGCAAAAGTTAAAATAATAAAACGATAATGGCTCTGTATTGCATCACCTCTTCTTCTGGCAATTATCTTTTGTTCCACTTGTGAATAATAGGATAATTTAGGGCGTTGAAATTCAGGCACATCAATTAAAAGCTCTGAAGTCAAACTTGGGTCTTTCGTTGACAATACTCTGTTGTTCCACTAATGGAGGAACTTTCATAATTTTACAGTCCTTATTGTGACACGTTCCAACAGTAATGGGATAATTGCTGAATTATCTGATCACAGTATTATTATTATTTGACAATTACTGGGTGTCAGGCTATGAACGATCAATTGTCGAATAATTTGCAATTTCATTCTAATATTCCATAGTTAGATTGGGGCTAAAATGGAAAATTGTTTGCTAATTTTCAACTGTTGACCTCGTACCAATAACTCAATATCGCAATTAAACAGTCATGCTTCGGAAAAAAGGAAAATATAGAACAGTCGTTTAAATTAGTCAGTCTTCAATTAGTGGTCGGATATTAGAAATGAAGGGAAACTTACAATCTGGGTTTGTGAAGAGAAGCACAATTCCTATAACTATAAACCAACATTCGACACAATAGCCGTTCGGAATTTTTAAATGTTTCAAAGACAAAATTTGTCTTTTACCCAAGATGGACCTAATATGGGAAACATTTAAAATTCCTTGTAAAATGAATCCATTTTGAATTTATGGACAGATCCCTTACACAAATTCAATTTTGTGCGAGGGAAATGTCCATCAGTATAAAATCGATTAATTTTCAATTTTCATGGACCTAAGATGAGAAGTACGTATGATACCGGGCCACAAGTACGTACTAGTACAGACCATTTGAAAAGTACGTACCCGTACCGTGCGTACGATTCAATATTTTTTGAAAACTTGAAAATCAAAATTTCTTGTGGAGATGAATCGATCATTATTGTTTCACATTTGCACGTGAATCACGCCCTAGAACGCTTCGGCAGAGTTCTAGAATTTGTTTCATATATTTTTGGTGCCGCACCCTCTGTCTTTTCCCGCGTTTAACAATATAATCCACGAATTTCCCCATACGTACTTTTCAGCAGGATTTAAAAATACGTACCAGTACGGCTGATTTAAAAGTACGTACCGTACGTACTTCTCATCTTAGTCATGGACGTGATGAGGCGATTACCATTAATTGGAGCAAATGCGGAATTCAATGCCCATCAACTGAACTGTAAGGTCTGATGGATCCATATAATCATCCTAATCCGATCATTCCTTCCTTTTTGTTTTAGGAATTCTTAACTCACAACGGATAGCAAACAATGGACAGGATATCTCCAACGGCAATTATAATCAAATTAGGAGATATCACGGCCATTGTTTGCTATCCGTTGTGAGTTAAGAATTCCTAAGACTGGTGTTTCGTGACAGTAAATCTAATTTAGGGTTCCTAACTTGAAGTTAGGAAATCCTAATGCCTTCCTAACTGATTCCTAACTTGAAGTTAGGAAATCCTAATGCCTTCCTAACTGATTCCTAACTTGAAGTTAGGTAAAAGAAATAGTTCAGTAAAAGAAATAGTTTATTTTACATCAACAATCAATTTATATGTCCAATATGTTAGGTTAGAATATATACATGGAGTAGTTTCGGCTATTTGAAACGCAGAGATTTAGTATTTGCCATGTAAATGCTCGAGAATGGACAGCTATTTTGATAACTTAACAATACAATTGAGAAAAGAGGTAAGTCAAGGTGGTTAAGAAGTATAGGCATTTCCTTATGTGCTGATGAAGGGAAGGAGTACTGGCGTTTGTTCCTCACCGCGGGACACATCATGCCTGGCAATAGTCAAAATGCGTGTCAATTGAGCTGAAGACCAAGGACAGTACCTTCATGTGGTGGATTGGTTCCATCAAGCCTAGTATTTATGTAATATGCAACTAGCATAAATATAAATGCTAGCAGGTATGATATGTGTTGTGGCTGAGCCCATGTTATCACCCATCTAAAACTTTGATCTCAATTACCTGCTTTACCTATGGAACCTTGAACCTTTGCAGCAAGAGTAAAGACAACAGCATGTGCGTATGGTAAGTCTGTTTAATCGGCATAGATAATCATGGATGTATGGATAGGCCCTGGCACGTAAAGAAGAAAAATTCTCATGATGAGTCAGTGATCTTAAAGTTTACTTCAGAACCATTCCTCCTCACTTCCAATATTTTGTCTTCTATTTACGAGACATTTAATTTGCTTTTCAGAAGGCTAATCCCAACTGAGAAATCTAATGTCACTAGCTTCAGGTAAGGTTCGGAAGGTGTTCCACATAATACTAGCCTAAAGATAAAATGAGTCAACTTGTATGGGCGCTATAATGAGAGTAGGTTTCCGGCGTGATATTTCAGTGTGGAAGGAGAGCTATTGGTGTATGGAATTTAAGGATAATGCTGATACTGAGTAGAACATGATAATTATATAGATTGTGGACAGTTAAAATGTTCTGTTCATTAAATAATGGCTTTGTATGTTCCTTCTCAAAGAAGTCGGTGCCAAGAGTTTGTAGGTCAATAGACCTAGTCCTGGCAGCTGTTCGGTGCTTTTCTAGGTAAGCCTCACTATCACCAAACATTATGTGATGCAGTGTTTTTGGGCGGTAAAATATGGGTTTCATTTTACTATGTGAAACACCTCCCCATACTGTTATACCATAATAAGGTGACTTTCAAAGAGAGTGATAGAGACTTTTGTGAAGAGTTTTAGGATGTACTTTTTAATGCGATTCAGTTGGCCACTACAGCATCTAAGTTTTTTGGCAAGAGCAGAGATATGCTGTGTCCACAAAAGTTCGTCATCGATTGTTACACCAAGGAATTTGATTTCAGCAACCTTCTTTATTTCAAAGTCATTAATTCTTACAGGCGGGCATTGCAATTGGTCTTACACTATTTGATTTTGGTTTGAAGTGCATGTAGCAAGATTTTTCATATTTATGTGAAGCTTGTTTGCATACATGTAAGAAGACTAAAGTTAAAAGAAAGTTGTTTTTCTGATAGCCTCTTTACTATTACCTACGATAAAGATATTTGTATCATCAGCAAATAAAACGAATTTTCCTTTAGATCAGAACAGTTTGAAAATATTAACATATATTAGAACAGGTCCATGACACCAATTTTGAGGGACGCCATAAATCACTTTCAATGGGTCAGAGTCAGTTTTCAAACACCACATACTGTGCCCGGTCTGACAAGTAACTATGGAGAAGGGAGTGTGCGTTACCTCTAATACCATAGTGATGCAGTTTATCCAAGAGAATTTTTATGATCGATTGTAAGCCAAAGGCTTTGTTGAGATCTATGAAAACACCTAAGACGTGCTGCTTTTTCTCTAAGGGCCTCTCGGATGTGGTTCACTGAGTAATTTAGCGCATGGCTGGTAGAGTGCCCTTTCGCGGAAACCGAACTGATAGGGGTTTATTATTTGCTGAGATGATAGAAAACTATAGAGTCGTTCATAGATAACTTTTTCGAAAATTTTGCCAAATATTGGAAGTGTGGAGACAGGACGGTAGTTCTCAAACAGTTCTTTATCATCCTCTTATAAACAGGTGTTATTCTACCAACCTTAAGAAGAATATCAGGAAATGCCATTGACATTGATGTGTTGATGCTTTGAAAGAAAGGGCTTATTACACAGATCTTTTTTTATAATTTTGATAGGTATGTCACTGGATTTGTTGTTTTCTAGGCTTAATATTATCTCGTTTATCTCATCATCAGGGGAAGAAATCCTGTAGAAATACTAGAAGAATGAGAGGTCTGAGAAATACCGTGAAGGGTTGTATCGGTTCTATGTTTATAATAGAGTAGTCATCAGGTTCGTTTAATTTGGATGCAAGTGGAAACAAAGTAGTTATTAAATTCATTTGCAATGACTTAAGTAGTCAGAAACAACTTTTTGTCTATTATAAACTTAGAAGCGGAGTTTCTCTGCCTCTCAACTCATCTGGCTGCCCATGTTTTCTTTAGGGTCCCCAGCCTGGAAATTTTAGTGTGATAGTACCTGCATTTAGCTGTGATAGCGTGTTTAAGAGTGAGCCTGTAGCTTTTGTAAGTTTGATAAGCGTGTGGGTCACCTACCCTGTCTTGTTTGCTCGTTGTAGTTTTCCATGACTGGTAGAGAGTTTCTTTTTTGTTGATAGAGGAAATCCTAATGCCTTCCTAACTGATTCCTAACTTGAAGTTAGGAATTCCTAATGCCTTCCTAACTGTTTCGTGACAACTGGCCATTAACCGTCCGTCTATGTGATCCATATTAGGCCATCGACTTAAAATTACATCATAATGCTCAAGATAATTTTAAAATTTTGCACTGAGGTTATGAAAATCTTTCTGGCCTGATGGATCCAGTCGTAGGTCACCGTAAAATCTGGCATCCACTGAACACATCCAATTGAAATTGACAATAATAGGCATTATTGGGAAATTTGGGCAAAATTAATTTTCCCCCGGAAACGAAACATACGAACAGTTCAACGAATTTTGTGCTATTAAGTGCAATATATGACCATTGACCATTGTACATTTATAATGCCTACTTTCAAGATGTTTTTCCGAAGAATTTTCAAGATTTTCAAAAAATGAAACAATAATTATCACCAATATCATACAATCATACAAGCATAACAATATTATCTTTAAATTTAAATCACGCTTTCGTTTGAAAAGCCAAAGTATACAAAAGTAATGTTCGAATGGCGCTTTCATCTGAACTATACCACGCCTCGGTAAAGACAACAGACTGATATCCAGTACTGATTAGCACTGATCGCGCATCCCACTTTGGGTTCTTTGTCCCTGAACCCCAGCAATATCTCGATTCTGTTGACCATGTACTGAGTACAAGTCTCTATGTAGTGGGCGGCTAGGCGGCTGTAGCAGATCCTGAGCGGCGCATCTGCCACTTGGAGCACTATCCGGGCGGCTGGCTCGTCCACCAGCGTCTTAGACCGTCTCTCCTGGGCCTCGTCAGCGTAGCGCTGAGCGTGTCTGGCGAGGCCGTCCCGCCACGTCATCCCGTGAGTTTTGACGTGCTCCCTCTTCAAGCAGTCTACCTGGTGGTCTGCTCTCAGCCCGTCCTGCAGACTCGTCACCCAGACAAACAGGCACCATGGCACCAGTCTAGCGGTCATGTGGCCCTCCTGGAGTGGTACAACTTCAAACCTACTATTATACATTCATCACGGCCAGTACGGCCACGCCGAGCAACATTTCTTTTAATTTTTTATAATTATTTTCAAATAATGAACGAACCGAACTGAACGAGCGTAGCGAGTGCCGTTTGAGTTGTCAAGGTTAGATGAGTTCACGTGGCTGTGATTTATGGTACGACCAGTTGTAAATTCATTTCCAACCGTGAAGCGGGGCCAACTATAGAGGACGTCCGCAATGTAGGGGGAGGGGGAGTCTGGCCAATGCGGACGTTTGCGGACATAGGGGGACGGGGTGTTTCGCCAAATGCGGACGTCCGCAGTTTACGAAAATTTTGGCTGATTTGACTAGAAAATCGTGAAATTTCATGCCAAAAATTGATGACTGAAAGATTTCTAAGGGAAAGGCTGACGTCCGGGGGAGGGAGGGGTTTAGAATGGCCTAAATTTTGCGGACGTCCTTTATGGATGGCCCCTTATGTGACTATTCACTATTTGAGACTTTTGTAGATTGTAGGGCGTAGGTACGCATATTTTACACACGCGGCCATATCAAAGCATACCTCACAAAGTTCTAAAAGCATATTTTCGATACATATTCTCATTGATCGCTGTGCAAACCACATCAGCTTTGAGCTTGCTTCGGCGGCTCTTAGCACAGCTCAAAATCACAAGTTATTTATTTGTATCTATTGAATAAGTGAATACGATCTCTTTTCAGATCCGTAGTTCAGTAATCTTATCCAGTCTTATCTATGAAAGTTTCTATATGACAAACGTATCGAACTAAAAATCGCTTTTCTATACCAAGGATCTGTAAATGACGTAAGAGGATACAGAATTAGACTAAACTATGCATCATAAGACGTTGGAGCGGTTACATTGCAGCGCCGCAACGGTAACCTTCAATAATAGCTATCGCGATTCATTGAATCATGTCAACATCGCACATTATAATGTGTACAAGTTTGCATCGGGGGACACGTGTTTTGACTTTTGGTCATAGGAATCAAAGCATTTAAACTGTCAAATGTAACTATCAAACTATCGAATATTGTGCCGTTCAATGTGTAACTCGATATAGAATGATTTCATTTTACGGTGTCAATGTTATGTTTTGGGTGTAACCATGCAACCTCGGGAACCTCATGCAAGAAGTCTAGAAGAGTGCATTTTCATCTAGGTACATAATGCAGTACAAAGGTGCTGTTATGTATATCTATTATATTAGGGGCCTCAACATGCAGATTAGACTAGGCAAAGCCAAGGTCACTAAATTCATAGGTACTTTTTTTAAATACAGCAAAATACTACTCACGTATTTTTTTGACAAGGAGTATTTTCCTCCTCAATTTTGCTTAAATTTTCAAGTATCTAGCAACCACTATCGAAATTTTATCAAAGTTTTATCAAAATTCTATCCAAATTTCTCGTTATCATAATATGCCATTTATTTTGTAGAAAAATACTGGTATTTTTTTCAGAAGCAAATGCGGCGTATTTTCTTGACAATTTTTGCACGTATTCAAGACCCCTGGGCGAAGCTGAGATTGATGATAAGTATACAAAGTATGCATCAAAATGATGACCTTTACTATCAAAAGGTGAACAGAATATAAGCCTGTATAAAGTATGAACATACATACAGGCCCGTAGCTTGGGGATGGCCGTGGGGGCTGCCCCCCCCCTCGGAAAAATGGGAAATCCCTAAATTTCGCTCTAACAAATATCATAATATTCGTGTTAGGATGATGCCATGACATTTTTTGTTTGCAAACCAATGCGTGAATGATATATTTCGACCCCAGAAAACAGTCTATATCAACCTATTTTTCAAAATTTATTCGCGGGCTGCGCCGCAAACCCCTGCCGTAGCGTGCTCAATGTGCTGGGCCCTACCCGGAAAAATCGTGGCTACAGGCCTGCATGCATACTTTGGTCGTGATGGAAACAGTTGGATATGAAAATACTTGGGATTTGTGGCATATTGAGGTCGAATATCATGATATCAATGCCATCATATCAATGCCATCTATTGGTTAGATGAACTCGTGAAACGTTGACGCTCTGATACGTTCCTTCTGATCTCAGACTTTATACAGCATTCCTTCAAAGTGAAGCATATTGTTCTCAATTCGATCGATTATGAGCTCATGAAGTAATTAGTTGGCAAGACAATTTATATTGCTCTGATGTCGATGACAGTGATGAAATCTTAATCATCACCGATAAAAATTTGAAAGAAAAAAGGGCCTCTGAGACGTTTTTATATAACGTTTCATATACTCTAATTCTACACTGTTTTAGACCTAAACACTTTTTAACTTAGAAAAGCTTGCAAAAGTTAAAAATAATAAAACGATAATGGCTCTGTATTGCATCACCCTTCTTCTGGCAATTATCTTTGTTCCACTTGTGAATATTAGGATAATTTAGGGCGTTAAATTCAGGCACATCAATTAAAAGCTCTGAAGTCAAAACTTGGGTCTTTCGTTGACAATACTCTGTTGTTCCACTAATGGAGGAACTTTCTACCTACAGTCCTTATTGTGACGTTCCAATGAGTAATGGGATAATTGCTGAATTATCTGATCACAGTATTATTATTATTTGACAATTACTGGGTGTCAGGCTATGAACGATCAATTGTCGAATAATTGGCAATTTCATTCTAATATTCCGTAGTTATATTGGTGCTAAAATGGAAAATTGTTGGCTAATTTTCAACTGTTGACCTCGTACCAATAACTAAATAACGCAATTAAACAGTCATGCTTCGGAAAAAAGGAAAATATAGAACAGTCGTTTAAATTAGTCAGTCTTCAATTAGTGGTCGGATATTAGAAATGAAGGGAAACTTACAATCTGGGTTTGTGAAGAGAAGCACAATTCCTATAACTATAAACCAACATTCGACACAATAGCCGTTCAGAATTTTTAAATGACTAAATGGTTCAAAGACAAAATTTGTCTTTTACCCAAGATGGACCTACTGACCTAATATGGGAAACATTTAAAATTCCTTGTAAAATGAATCCATTTTGAATTGATGGACTTACACAATTGATGGACTTACACAAATTCAATTTTGTGTGAGGGAAATGTCCATCAATTTAAAATCGATTCATTTTCAATTTTCATGGACGTGATGAGGCGATTACCATTAATTGGAGCAAATGCGGAATTCAATGCCCATCAACTGAACTGTAAGGTCTGATGGATCCATATTTTAGGTAGAATGGACAGTGCAAGCGTAGTGCCTTTTCCTAATGCCTTCCTAACTGTTTCGTGACAACTGGCCATTAACCGTCCGTCTATGTGATCCATATTAGGCCATCGACTTAAAATTACATCATAATGCTCAAGATAATTTTAAAATTTTGTAATTGAGGTTACGAGAATCTTCTGGCCTGGATGGATCCCGTCGTAGGTCAAATCCTGCATCCATTGAACACATCCAATTGAAATTGACAATAATAGGCATTATTGGAATTGTGTCAAATTGAACCTTGTCCATTGGAATACGAGCAGCGATCGAGCTATTGGACAAGATTCAAAAGTCGTGTGACACTTCTGACTTCCATCAAAATACAATAAATAAGCAATAAATTTAATACATAATGCATTAAACCAGTCCAGCTTTACCAGTGACCCATGTTCGTTAATTCGTTGTAGTTATACATTATGTATGTATACAATCGGCATATAATAGTCATACAATAAGCGTTAACGACTCCGATACAGACAACAGACCGATATCCAGTACTGAGTGAGGCTGATGCCACACCCCACTTTAGCATTTCGGTCCTTGAAATCAAGGATTTTGTCCTTCCTATTGACCATGTACCTTGTGCAAGTTTCTATGTGGTGGGCGGCTAGGCGACTGTAGCAGATTCGGAGAGGTTTGTCTACTAGCGCAGCCTTTTCTCTTCCCCTTGACTTCTTCTCCTGAGCTTTATTTGCGTAGTATTTAGCCCATTTTGCCAGCCCCTTCTTCCATTCCATCCCGTATTCGCCATGTTGTTTCTGCAGACACTCTAGCTGAGGGTTCCCCGAGCAAAGCCCTGCCACACATAACACCAGAACACTCGTAGCGAGTAGCCACTGACTCATTATACCGCTGAGGAGAGGGGTAAACTTCATCATTGTGTTATTTAATGGACATCACAAATTACAAAATATGGAACATAATTCCTTAATTTCTGTACTTTATTTAGCTCAGTCTAGAATTAAAATCTTATCAAAAATTTTGCTGAAAGTGAAACATGTCAATGTTATTTCTTAGCAAATAATTTCCATCATCACGAAAATTAATTTATTTTATCAAAATAAACGTTTATACTGAAACGTAATTTAACATACTTAACGTAATTAATGGGATTTAACAGAGTTTGACTTTTATCGTTGCGAAATGCGAACTGAACTAAAAAATAAATTGAGCAAAATGAACAAGTACAATGGCAAAAAAACGGAAGTTATCTTCAGCTGAGACGGTTGAGACTGAGTTTATAGGATTCCCATGAAAAATCACGTGATTTGATCATTTGCAGTCGCCCTCTTTGATAATTAATTTCCTGTTCGTCAAGACCGATATGAGAAGGCGTAGTAATATAATATTTATGATTCCCATCGCAATTATCAATTGAGGGCTTTGACGCGACCTGAGTAGCTCAATTCCTACTTTTAGTAGGGCTGTGGCAGAGTGAGAACCGAAGTTAGGATACGTCATGTTGCAATTAAACTTATCAATCCTTTGAGCCTAATTTCTGGGGGAGTACCATGTGATTTCGGGGAAAAGTAGAACAGTCTGGTAAAAGAACTCCCCCTCTAAAATTTATTTCAAGTCCAGCCTAGCTGGAAATTTACTCTTTCAAATGAAATCTTCTAGAAAGCTCTTTTTGAGTTCGTTTAAACGAACTCAAAAAGGGCTTTCTCGATGATTTCATTCCCACCAAATCATTTCTAATTAGAAATGATTTGGTGGGACCGAATACTGAATATGCTCAAAGCAGTACATACTTCACGTGATTTCTTCATGCAGACAGCTATTTAATTATGAAATCCCCCCCCCCCGTTTATATGAAGTTTTAAAATTCCCCTCCGCAATACACTTATTTTGGCGCTCCCGCAATGTTATAATTATATTCAATTTCAATTACATCAGTGGTATCTCATACTCGTACTGGTAGAAAATGAAATGATTTAAATGTCAATATGTCATCTTGAGGTACCTAGCTAAATTTTCAGAGATTGCCTAGAAAGTAGAGGTAGAAGTAGAAAGTCATAAGTAGAATTGGTTTTGAATTCAGAAAACATTCAATGTTTATTTTTATACGCACCGATATAGGACTGTAGCTGGAAGTCGAAGGTGCGATCTCTTTTAAATTTATCAAGTTTTTGGGACAGCACTCCCATTTGGTATTTTTCAGTGAGCTGATCACTGCAATTTCAAGGTTTTTTTTCACGTTATCACTCCTTCATAGTAACGTCTATGTCTCGAGTTCTGAGAAGGCCTTGTGAAATTTCCACACGACCGCCATTTGTACCGTACGTTCGTTATAAATGGTGATCAGCGCCACTCGTACCGCACAGCCCGGAAATTTCAGTAAGATTCTCATGTCATTTCTCGAATTTTCGACACCTCTGTAAGAATGTTTTTGCAGTGCATAGGCACCAGGGCACCGTTCGTAATGAATTATTACGCACTGTAGTGCCAAAACCCGGATTTATTACGCACTGTAGTTCATAATGATTTATAATGGTGCAGTGATTTACTATGGTGCAGTGGTGCGTAATAATTTATTTCGCACGGTAGAAGTAGAACAAGTTTTATCTTCATATGATAATTCAAAACATTCCCTTGTGTTTAAAAATATCCCCATTTCACGAGTAAGGTCGGTGCATAATTCAGTTTAATAACTCGTAAAAAGTGCAAACCTCTGCAATAAAAAGCTCGGCCTTCGGCCTCGGTTTTGAATGCGATATTACACACGATCGGGCCTTCGGCCACTCGTGCGTAATATAGAGTTACTCAACGAATAAGTGTGAAGTAACATGATTTATGCCACGAGCGAAGCGAGTTGCATAAATCGCATTATTCACCGAAGCCGAAGGCTGAGTTGAATAATGATTTGTTGTCAACGAGGGCGTAGCCCGAGTTGAAAACAAGCTGTTACTTCACACTTATGAGTTGTGTAACGATATTATTCACCAAGTGTACAAAACTACAAAGCCTTGAGCCTTTAATAGGCTGGGGTTTTTAGCATTCTGCACAGTTCACAGCAGAAAATGACGTTCCGTAGTATCACTTTTTTGGTGGAGAGCAATTATCTACTGATCAGGCAAATTAGCAGTGTGCCAGCTCTCTCAGCAGAAAAGGACGTTCTCTCGTATCACTAATTTGGCAAAAGTGTTGAATAACACCATAAAAATGGCAAATAACACAGTGTAAGAGTGGAATAACATGGTAAAAGTGTGAAATAATACTAAAAGGGTGGAGTAATACGACAAAAAACTCAAAATAACACGTTTATATTCAACCGGAATAACCCCAACACATGGTGAATAATATGATGTTACTACACACTATTGAGGTGTGGATTGGTGAATATTCCTCGAGGCGAAGCCGAGTGGAATATGGGAAATCCACACCGATATCCGTGTGTAGTAACATTATTATTTAACGATCCGAAAAAAGTACGAGGCCGCTCCGTAATCTGGATTTCAAACTCGGCGAACGGGCTGTGAGTTAAATAATATCATAGAGGTGTGGATTGGTGAATATTCCTCGAGGCGAAGCCGAGTGGAATATGGGAAATCCACACCGATATCCGTGAGTAGTAACATTATTATTTAACGATCCGAAAAAAGTACGCGGTTGCTCCGTAAACTGGATTTCAAACTCGGCGAACGGGCTGTGAGTTAAATAATACCTCATTTTGCACTTTTTACTCGTTACTAAACCCTTCCATCTTCATTGTGCACGTGCACACCGATAAATTGAATTTGGGGATCGATAAAGACCGCACCGAAGTCATAATTTTCATCAAGTTAATTCATACATTTTGACTTTGAGAGAGCTGTTCTGAAAACTGCCAAGCCATGGCGACTCAGTTTTTACAGCGGTCAAAGTTCAAACTGAGGATGAAATAATTTATCATTATCATATAGTACTCGACGGTTTCATGCGGTATTTAATTTTAAACCTTATGTCGGACCTAAGAAACTGAGAAATTTGGAAATTGGTTTAATAAGCTCCAGGGTATTGTCAGATATTGTCAGGTATATCGGCCTCGCCCGGAGGGCGGAGAGGCCAGAGGGTATCGGTACATTAATTATTAGGGATTTAATTTGAAAATTGTAAAATGTATCTGCACTCAATTACTAAGTTATACGTTTTCTCTAATATTCTGTGTTTTACTGACTCTCATTTTTGAATTGCAACCAGCGCCCCCTTTTTGCACCCGTTTTTTCCTCTTGTCCTGTACCTGCCCCAAGGGCCTCTCCCATGTCTCCATTTTTGCCATCAAATTCAAAACACTGATTTAACTTTAAAGTTTAAGGTAAGTGACAATATGAAATTCTTGCCCTGTTTTTACGCCTTTCCAGAACATTTTCTGTATCGCACTTCGCCTTTCTGATAACTATATTAAGTTTAACGTGTGATTCAAGTATGTTATTCGAGCAAGTGTGATTCAATGTTTAAATATTTAATTAAAATTTTTTAATATTTACTGAAAGGTTCTCGAAAGGTGCTAATATAATGGCCTTTCAATGGCCAGGTAGCGCAGTGGTTAGGGCGTCTGACTTTCAATCGCGAGGTTGGTGGTTCGATTCCCGGCCTTGCCTACCGTGCTAAGGGTGAGAACTCTCACCTAAGCAGCCACACGGTTCACTCAGCCGAGCGTACAGGAAACTGTGCGGGAGGGTTAAATGAGGAGCTGCCCATTGCAGCGAAGTCTCGGGCGAAGAAAGTATGGATTACACTTCCTTAACCGTCACTGGCTTGATTACTTGAATCCTTCGATTCCTGTCATTGGCTGTTAGTGTTACAGCTGTTGGAATAGAAGTAAAACCTTCGAAATAAAAAAGTGCTATAAAAGATAGCACTACTATAATTCGGGGTACAAAAAACTGGTACAAAAGGGGTGTCGAAGGAAGGAGTATTCAATGACCTTAAGTCATAAGTAATTCTGGTAATGGTATGTGCTCTGTGCGAAATGCAAATCGGTTGCAGAACTGAAGTGTACGTTGTTTTGATGTAGATAAGGGTCAGATTTCCAATCTGGCAATCTTTATCTAGAAGTCGCGTCCTCCATAGCAAAAGAGACGAAGAACTAATTTTTTGGCGCGGCTCAGCGCGGCCCATCGAATTATTGCGTGATTTCTTGCAGGCAGCGCGCGCATTTTCAAAATCTACTACGCCGCGCACATATTCAACTTTTGAAGGTTCAAGTTACTCCGCAAGAAATCAACACCTGGTGACTTTCACAGACACGTCATAATTGCATTTCACTGTTACACATTTGTCTGTGTGCTGGCTAATGTTCTCAACCCTCCAGGTCGATTGCTCGTTGTTATCGAATGTTTGTCTTGTGACATAATGTAATTTGCTGTAATATATAACGTTTCAGTCATGATCGGTTGCGATTTACCTTTCCTCTCCGATGATTGATTTTTGTTGAATGACCTTTCTGCTCTGCATTTCTTTTCGGCAGCATCCAAGTTCCTGCTTTTCTGGAAACCTTAACCAACGGTTTATTAGACCGCACATTATACTATTATATTTTGCTCTATAAGTTAGGTAGCAAGTTTGTGTTGGGTGCCATCATGTGACAAGTAGGAGGCTGCATTATCCTTGATACCTCGATCTTCCTTTGCACTTGCTGAGCTGATCTTCTCTGACTCAAATGAACAAGACTGCTTTTGTTGTTGTTAAACTCAACATTATCCACGTGTGCCAAGAAAAATACCTTGAAACTTTGCGAGGCAGTTTTACTTAAACCTTGAAGATTGCCAATTTGAGTGATAATACCAGGATATCATCCTTATTCACAGTATATTCCCGTCTGTCTGGTCATCGCTCTATACTTCTATAAGACTGCTCTCTGCTCAGGCGTCTATTTCTGCAAATGATTGCTGGATGGGGAACTCCTCAGGAAACCTGATTACCTACCTCCTGCTCTTCTGAATATGTCCTTTACTATGTCCTTTACTCTTCTCAACGTGACCGGCAAAGGGTCATACTATCATAGTACATACGATTTCTGTCGAAAATCATTGTGATAAGTGAGACCTTTGAGGATTTGAGTATCATTCAGAGTCCAGACCGATGCACTAAATGATAATTATTGTTGCATCTCTCCCGCCGTCTCTCTCGATCATTTTGCCATTTTGGGTTATGGAGCTTAGGACTTTCTCGAAAAGTTAGGTGTACTTCGTCACCTGTACCGGTTTCATATGAAGTGAGAACACATGTTATATCAATAACACTTCGATTGATAAACCGGTACTGGTGACAAATCGGTGTCTAACATTTGTGGACTTGGTTTTACCTATGATAATTAATCAGTGGTTTCATTCTGGCAGGAGCGATAGTGCTTTGAGATCTGTATGCCTGAGAGGACAAATGCAAACACATAAGCGTCAAAACTACCCTCGGCCTCGGGAGACTGCTATCATATTGGGTTTCAATAGATCGAAGTATAGAAGTATATCTCAGCTTTGAGACGATCAGATTAAGTGGAGTGCATAAGCTGGCATTTCATGCTTCCTAAAGTGAGGGGGGCCTAACATCCTGCTCCAGATATTCGAAAATAGTTTTCTTGTTTTGTTTGATACCGTACTTGTTTTTGTAACTTTTTTTGAAAAATTGAAACCAATTGTTTCTGAAATAGGTACTTATGAGAAATCTTCTCTCGGTTCAACTCTTCAAAACTACATTATCTGTTGATATATAAGGTTGCACACTTACATATCCAGATAATTACACACTCTTTAACTCCTATACACACTCCACGCATATTTCTAAATTTAAAAATTTTGGCCATTGTTTATGCACCTGCAATTTATGTCACATTAAACCTGCTGTTGGTTTGGCAAACACCCAAATTTTGGATCAAACTTACCATGAGTGCTCTTCGAAATTTGTGACACCCTTTGGGTACTTTTTATCATATGTTCCGTGAAAAAGTTACCTGAACCCCCCCCCCCCCCATGAGTCGATAGTTTTCTAGCATATGTGTTAACCGAAAAATTGTCGCTAATTATGCGAGGATACAATAGCAAGGTCGTATACGGACATCTTTGCCATGTCGGTAAGCATGTGCAAGCAAGTAACCCAATCGACACAATATGGATCCATATACTCATATAGGACAGTATACACTATACAGTGCTGATAGCCGGGGTGGGGCAGCTGCAGTTCCCTCCCCTAATAATACGATCAAACCCATCGCGTAAAGTACCTACAAATAGAACAAAAGCATTTCTTGTACAACTAAATTAACGTAATAATTTAATTATCATAATTATTACCCAAGATTTGACTCCTTAACTTAATTCAGATTCTGTTCATATGCAAAATTGTCTGTGAAGTTTTCAAAACGTGGAAACAAACTTAGAAATGTCCAACCAACTCAAATTGACACCAGCTCGTAATATGGACATAGTTATTTAAAAAACAAACTTGTACTGTAAGACCGCATATGATGTCACTAACTGTTCCTTTGGACCATTTGATCCATTGGACACCATTAACTTGTTAATGTATTATTGTTTAAGGACAATTTCGTCGATGGACATTGGACATATCAAGCCATAATTGAAAGATTGAAGATGATGTATCCATCATAAAACATCCACAGCTCCTGTGGCCCTAAATATTTCCCTGAAATAGTCGGACACTGCGGCTTTTGCTTCAAATGTTGAATTTAAAAGGTTCAAGTAAGACACCGGCGTTTCACGTTTGTGTTTTCAAAATCAATGCGCCCAAAGGGTGTTAGGGCAGGGCTAAAGCCCTCAAGATTTTTAAAATAAAATAAATTCATTAAAATTCTATCTTTTCATACCAAACGATTTTTAGGTTAAAATTCGATTGTTTTACGATGTCTACCATGTGACTGTAGATCCACAGGAGCTTGTTATGAAGCTTTAACGACCTATAATTGTGTAATTTACTGAATATAATTGAACATTTTCACTCACCTTATCCTTCTGAAATTGGTCCCATTATTCAAAATTCACATTCAGGACTGTTTTGTTAATTTTCAAGAAGACATTTTATTATTGTTGGGATGTTAATGCTGGGGGGGGGTCGACCTATTTTTTGTTTTTTTTGTTTTTTTTGTTAAGGTAAATGTTGTTTTCTGAAAAAAAAAAAAACAAAAAACAAAAAACAAATAAAAACAAAAAAAAAATAAAAAATACAAAAAAATACAAAAAACATAAAAACATAAAAAACAAAAAAAAAAAAAACAAAAAAACAAAAAAAAAAAAACAAAAAAAAACAAAAAGTTACAAAAAACAAAAACATAAAACATAAAAACAAAAAATACAATAAAAACAAAAACTACAATAAAAACAAAAAAATACAAAAAACAAAAACATAAAAACCAAAAACATGAAAACCAAAAAATACAAAAAATATGAAAGGAATTTGGTTTGTGCCCATTTTACTGCTGTGGTGTCGTCTTCAAAAATCAAGTGAAACCACTTAATAAAGTATTTTGCGATAAAACGCTATTTTCCCTACTCTGAACATCTGTAACTCAGAGAGTTTTCGCCAGATTGTGTTTTACTTCGATACACATTGCTTTTAGACCTAGAGATTTAGCAATAGAGGAGTTCTCAATTTAAGGCGATCGGTCGAAAATTTTTGTCGCAGGAGGCTTCTAAAAATGTAACTGCCAAATGCTTGAAATTACGTTTAAGACCGAAACTTTAGAATGTAGCCCTATTCGGTGAATGTAGCCCTATTCGGTGACGAAGTGATAATGGTTTCTCAATGCCTCAATAAATAGGAATGAGAAATCTACGATGAAATTGTGAAGCACGTAAGTTCACGTGGATGTTTTCTAGAAATTAGGGGATTTCAAGAAATTTATATTTGCATAGGTCATTCGACTTGATTACCTTGAAACAAGTTCAGATGCGATAGAAACACGTAAACTTGATGTCAGTTTCTGTATCTCAGCCGTTGAGTTCACGTCGATGAGTTGAAGGAATTGATAAGAAATACGTGACCAATGTTGTTTGTTCCGAGTTAGAATAAGGTTTGGTTATGTGGGCTCGAACTGACAAAATGAATGTGAAAATGGATTTTCCACACTCAATTCAGCAGAAGGTTACTACGCGAACCTTAATAACTTGATGTATCAATAGTATTATATTTACTCTTTTATTTGTTTTTTAATCTATTTTGTAATTTTTGTATTTTTGTATTTCATGTTTTTTGTATTTCATGTTTTTTGTTTTTCTTTTTTTGTATTTTTTGTTTTTTTGTTTTTTTTGTTTTTTTTGTTTTTTATTTTTTTGTTTTTTTGTATTTTTGTATTTTTGTTTTTTGTTTTTTTTGTTTTTTTGTTTTTTTTTTTTGTTTTTTTTTTTTTTTTTTTGTTTTTGTTTTTTGTTTTTTTGTTAAGGTAAATGTGATTTTTTTTTGAAAAAACAAAAAAAACAAAAAAAACAAAAAAATATGTCGGCCACCCCCCTAATGCTGAAATTCCTCTGTTATTAAGACACTTGCAGATTCTTTTAACAAGTATATAAGATGATTTCCAATAGGTACCTATAATTTTTCCTATAGGTTTTTAACTGCATTCTTAGGTATTCTTATAAGTGACTTCCAATAGTAATCAGTCAAGTAAAAGCATCCATTTATATTTTAGAACTGATCCTGAGGTCCTGAGTGAACCCCAAGTGACTCGTTACAGGTCTCTCAGGGGTGTCCCCTTGTCCCTACTGACCCCTAGTTGACTTCCTGGTGAACCTTTGAAGGCTGATCCCCCAGTCAGTGATCACTGGTCACCCTCGACTGACCCACTATTTTACAACTTAAACTGGATTCTGACCTCTTGTAAACATTGACTGACGCTACCTGGCACCTCACACGTATCACTTCAGTGATGAACTATTATAAATGGTTTGATGATGAAATTAATGAACAGCTTCAATTAAAGTTTAATGACCCATAAAAAGACCCGTTGATAAAGAAAGGCCCAATAAGTTAATAAGACCCCTGGCGAACCCTTACCAACCCCAAAGGAAATTTGACTGACCTTTTTCTGATACCTAAATTTGATATTTCACTGACCCCTAGCAAGGAGTTAAAACTTGAGTGACCTTCTCCCCTCTTCTGACTGCAATAGTGGTCCCTTTATGACCATTGGCTGACTTCGTGCTGAACCTTGGCTGTCCCTTAATAACAACTGAATGAGTGATTATCCGATGTCTTGATTTTCCTCACTCAACTTCTTCCCTCAAAAGCCTTTCGATCCCATAGTAGCATGGCGACCCATTGATTATTGATTAACCTTGTCTATCTCCTGGCTCCTTCTGACCATTACCTGATATTGGACAATCATCTAGCTGGCTCCCTGGCGACCCTTGGCTATCCTTTGACATGGTGACTTTTCCAGTGCGAAACACCTTGTTAATCTCAGGTGACACTAGTCTGAACTTTATCAGCCCTGAGCAAACCAGTGAGCCCTGAGTAACCCCCTGGTTCACTAGCACTTGGCAGTTTGCAGGGCCCCTATGTCATTATTTCAGCACTGAGTGATTTAAGTCTGACCCCTATTTACCCCCTGCTGATCCATGCTGGCTGACCCTCGGCAACTCTTGAGCTGTGCTTCGCTGATGGTTCACCAAAACAATGCCTTGACATACTGATTATGTCATATAAAACGCCATTCATCACCCAAAACATTGATAAAAACTGACGAATATTGTTTGAAACTATAGTAATATCAATAACAACACTTTAATAGCATCAAAAATCCATATTGGCATGAAAAAGTCAAAATTTTTGAAAAAACCTAACCCAAAAAAACCAAAAAAAACCAAAAAATACCAAAAAAAAACAAAAAAAACCAAGGTCCTACTTTTCCGATCTTTTGGCAGGCTTTTTTGGTTTTTTTGGTTTTTTTGGGCTTCATCCCTAATGATAATGACGTATTGCTCTCACTCACCTCTTGCTATTTCCGAAGAATGTAACCATGACAACATGGCAATGCAATTAATGATCAACACAAATGCAAATTCCTAACTTTATTTCATGATATTGTATTTCATTCTCTAGTTTTTGATTTGTATTTTTTATTTCTTTCTCGAAATGATTGCTTTTACAGAATTTTACAGAATTGCTGCTATCGCTATATCATTGCCACTGCAGTTCACTGTTTTCTGCTATTTGACTCCGACTTTGTCTACTGTTGGCCATATTTTGCTGAATATTTTTAATTATCGATACCTATGTTGTTTGCTGTCAATTTTATCCAATTCTATTCCAAAGTTGAACTACTTCTCATAATTTCATGATTCAGTAAGCTGCTGAACAATGATGAATATCAGTTTCAGTGTTTTGACTTTAACTTTCCATCGCCTCGATGTTTTTGTCGATAATCAACTCACAAAATTCTTCTATTTGCCAGTTTTTTGCCTCATGATCGATATTTTGCTGCTAAAATTGTTGTTGTGGACACTTTCAATGATCTCAGCCAGTTTAGCACCAAAAATATTTTCTTCCATGAGGCGGGCTATATTGCAACCGACGCAGAACTGCTCTCGCGGGCGGGCTATATCCGGTGGGTACTGTATATCAAATTTAGCGTACAGATATTTACCAGTCGCGCGCGCCCGCTACCTAAAATGTCTTCAGCACGCGAGTGGATATATTTTGTACTCTAATTGAGGAGGTCGACTATAACGTTGCCAGCTGTGAGTGAACAGACACTGTGGACCTGTGGAATGGGGCTTTTATCAAAATATCTGTAATACAGATGTCAGAATTTCAGAAAATCAGAAGTTAAGATATCAATTTTAAAAGTTGACTGAAAGGGGTGATTTTCTAAGTTTGAAATGATATTTAGGGATAAAATCGTCAAATGGATATTTTCAATTCCAAATCTGTTAGATTAAAATGTTTGACGCCCTATCTATCAAGCTTGAAGTTATTCTTAATCTCCACAAGAGAGCACATGATTTAACTTTATATGTTATCAAAGATCTATATGATGACAAAGACCTTCAAGAAGATCTTACTTATATCACTTCATACTTTTTGTCAGTAATAAAGGTAAAATCTTCTGTTCAATTTGGTGAAATAGTTGGCAAATGTGCTCTGCAGACAGTATGTTCCAAAACACCAGCATCTAAGGCTAATCAAAGTCCTATCACTTGTGCCATGGTTCATAAATCAGTTCAGATAATTCCAGGGCTAGGTCCTAAGCAAGCTAAAAAATTGGTTTCAAAGTATGGAAGCTTGTATAATTTAACACATGCCACACTAGGTGAACTTGAACTTTTGTTAGGCCAGTTAACAGCTATGTCTGTTTATCAATTCCTAAGGAATTAAACAAAAAAAAAATCAGAATTACAGTATATTTATTAGATAACAAATTATTAGATAATTAAATTGTCTTATATGTAACATTTTAAAATACTATCCTCACTTAATTTCTTGCTGAATACTATATGAACATTTCTTCCCTTGTTTGTTAATTTTAATGTTTTTTTTAAATCCTGTTTGATATTTCCTATTTCTCAAAGGCAAACGAATGCTATTCCACTGCTTTCTAATTTCACTGCTATGGGTGCTCATCAGTCTGAAAATAATGATTGAAAATGTTTGAAATGGAATTGCAGTTATCCAAGCACTCAAAACTGTTTAAGCTTGGGCCTCATAACCCTTTTTACTACACTTTAGACAAGGTGTATTTTCTGATGAGCACACATACACACCATGGCCATGTTGTTTTAAAATAATGATTTCTCCATAGCCTTGAATGAAGAAAGAGGTGCATTCTATACTTGTCTGATTGAAGAAGCTTCTGCATCCTAAGGAGGTGAGTTGTTATTGTTATTGTATTGATCATACTTAAATTATAATTCTTTGTTTGGATCATTATTCTTAAAACTTTAAAAACAAACATGGAATCATTACTGTAATCATATCATGATAATATTATCTTATGTTCTAGTTACAATGAGGACTAAAATGTAGTATAGCATTATTATGTCTACTGCTAAACAGGGGCTTAGCCAGATTTCTGAAAAGGGAGAGGCGAGTTACATTCAAAACCTGTTCAATATTTTATTTTGTCGGCTCAAAGCTCTCATTCTATCACAATGAACAAAATTTTCATATCATCTGACCAAAAAGGGGAGGCAGCCGCTTGTGTCGCCTCCCCCTGGCTACGCCCCTGCTGCCAAACGGGGATGGACCTACAAGAGATCCAAACAGAGTCCTCAGCACGGAACCTCCCGCTGCGAGGTCCCTGTTGCCAGGGCTTCTGTTGATGGGAACGAATCCCGTACCTCCCAAGGGCACAATAATGTCAGTTAGATAAGTACGTCCCTCGCCAAAGATTACCATGCATTTCACTATCTTGGTTATATTCTTGATTGAAGACAAAATCAATGTATGTAATATTGCACTATTTACCAATAGGCTAGAGCATGTTCCAAAATACTAACTTTCTAACAAGTCGGTAAAAAATTCTTGGTTTCGTAACACAATAGTTCATCACTGCACAGTACCATCGTTCATTTATTCAAGCCCTCAGGATTTCTGTCAGTTGTTTTGGTAGCCAATACTACATTTCGAAACAAAATATAATTTTTCCACATTGCCAGAAATGAAATCTCGATCCCCTGACTTGCCGATTTGATTCAAATGCAGTAAATGCGATACCTATTAAAGTGTTTATCATGATTTATGATATATGAAATTTATTCTCATTTGACTGGTGCCCACAGCACTGGCTTAGTCTTAGTCTTAGTAAAATGGCCAAGGTCGGTTTAATCAACCAGGCCGGTGGCAGCCATGCAGAGCATGGAGACTTCCCTATACACTAGGCCAAGGGTGTGAACTCCTGTGTGGTTTTCAGGCCACCCGACTGCGGGGTTATATCCTGGGCTGAGAGCAGAATCCAGTCCGGACCACACAGGTCTGGGATTCCACTAGCGCCCGTGGCTTCAAGTCGGGGCTTGCCTGCAGATTAGGTCAGCTATCAGCCGAAGGTGGCTATGTACCACCTCCCTTCGTCTAGTGGATCACAGGGTGGCCTGACCCAGCCAGACTGTGTAAATCATATTCCCATCGATTGGGATTCAACTGGGCTCAATGGGCAAAGCCCAGTTCCAGGATACTGCCTGGAACAGAAGGAAAGTACTGTTGATATTGATTTAAATGTTGTTGTTGATGTTGTTTTGGGCAGAGCATGGGTTCTTTGACTATCCTTTGATCGGCTCAGGTAAGCCAAACATATATAAAATGGTTGAATTATATTCTTGTGTTTGAGAAAAGAGAATTTGAAAACACGTTATCAAGCTGACATTGAGGCGAAAATATCGAAAAAATGAACATGTAGCGTTTTAAGCCTTTTTATAACTGTGAAAGCAAAGTGTAAATTGGAAGCAGCCTACTAGCTGTGTGTTTAGCGGGACCAGAGCTACATTACAAGTTACACGCATGAAAATACTCGCAGCATTATATCATGAATTATAAAACCGTTATCAGTGAAATACCTTTATAAAAGGCTGAGTGTGATACACAAATTACACGCAGGTGATTCAGAATTAAAATAGACACATAAAATCTTTTAGGAATAAGATAAGCCGTATAAAAACTTGTCATATATGTTAGTGTATAGATCCATGATGATCAACAGCTTCAAGGAATATCTTCTCAAAGACATTACATTCAAGTTCAGTTAATATTCCGCTTTTGGTATGAGATTTAGGTAGGTTGAAATTACATTTTTAAGTGAAAAGTTGATATTTTATTCTCTAAACGTCTTTTAGGAGAGTGCTAGCCAGTCTTCGATACTATGTGTATTGCTGTTTCATTTGAACAGAATACAGGGTATAGTCTAGCATTTTGGACGTTAGAAATTTTCCTGTTTAGGGAAGATCCATGAAGGTTGTTCATTAATCATGATAACATTGCTAAATCAGATTTATTGGGGATATTATTAGGAGTTATCCTTTCCATATGGGCAGCAGTATATCATAGGCATTTAATTAAACAGTCTATAATATGTATAAGCATTTGTTGCTTGACGGATTTGGTGAGGTAATGAGACTTAGCTGGTTTGAAGTACAGAGTACCCAGCAGGTGAGGGTGATGAAAGTGGGGGAAAAGAGAAGAGTTTACTTACTGGTTCTTGCAGAAAGTTGAACAGTTAAAGGGGGTGAATAATGCAACCAGGAGTCCCCAATGTAACTGCTGCTTCCAGAAGGAAACAAAATAAATCTTACTGCAATAATGCTGAGGGACTTTGGGAGGGATTTGGACCCCTTTACTACTTAGCTGTATCTCATCAGGGGTTTTTGAGAAGCCTCTGAGAGTTGGGGGGAGGAAGTCATATTGGATGTTGTGTTGTACAAATTGAGTACTGGTCTGTCCATGTTGTTACAGTATATAATATGTATGGGTTGATAATCTCTTTGAGGATAGACTTGGTAAGTGTACCTGTATTATAATGGATTAAGTAAAAATATCAAAGCAAGATATGTAGAAAGAGTGGGCAAGGGTGGTTATAAAGTAAAATTAAAGTTATTAAATACTTACGAGGGATTGGGTAGTGAGGTTTAAATGATACTTAGCTGGTGAGTGGTACAAGAGAGTACCCAGCAGGTGAAAGGTGTGGATGATACCAACTGCATGGGGAAGTGCAGTTGGCACACTCGGGAGGGGGAGGTGTGTGAGGCCCCAACTGGAACAATCCAGGTCCCTGCCCCACACAGCACTGGCTCCCACAGCAAAAGATGAACTATGGTGTTCTATACCATACTGGCAATCAATTTCGTCGTCCTACGACATCTTACAGACCTGAAGATGTCGTAAGATGACGAATTTGATTTTCAGTATTAAGAACACCCTAGTTTATCTTGTGCCAGTACAACCGAGTCAAAGGAGAATAAACTAATCAATCTTCTCCTTGAACTAGGTATGCGACTCTTATTCAACAATACGATCCATGAAATCATTTATGATTTAAATGAATATACCTATTATGATTTTGAGGGCCGGCTGATTTAAGATTGCAGTTATAAATGAAACTATGGGTTAAGGAATTATAACTTCATGAATTAATTATTTAAATATCTGTTAATAAAGCCTGAAAGAGGTCAAATAATATTTTCATACAGCAGCAAACATAGTTGAAATAATATACGTGTACGGAGAATTTGTAAACATCTAGCAATCAGCTCTCAAAAATATTTCTCCTAATTAGCTTATTGCAAGTTCCCAATAAAGAGGATCACTTGATATCAAATTATGAATTTTAAAAATCATCACAATTTCCACAATTTTGCCAAATACAGTGATTTGGAAAATCATAATATTAAATATTGCATCAAATACGTTGAAATCTGACAACACTTACAGCAGTATCTCCAGATCTGAAAATTTTTATGTTTTGACATTTCAAAATTACGTGTAATGCTTTATTGCCTGTTTACTTATGTATGGTAATATCACGAACAGAAAAATTGGTGCATGATACTGAAACGCCAGAAAACTTGCGATCTAAAGGTCACATCTCTCTTTAATTCTCGAGGACTCACACGTTCTTCAAAAAACGACGACAGTCACACATTTCTGTATTTTCTGGCAGAGTAGTCCCAACTTTCAGTCCTATCGTTAACCGTCTGCTGCCACCGTTTATATCAGACATTTTTTCACCGTCCTGGGACCCTATCGTCAACTTTTTCACAGACCTTGCCGCCCTCTTTTTCACATACCAGCGTTTGTCAGGAACCCTGTCACCGTGTCTTAGACCACGCCCTCTCATGTTTCCGTCACCGCTTGAAAAACACCCCCATGCTCCTGATCACCGAGCCGTACACGAAGAGGAAGCGTTTCTCCTCGTGCTTGCGGACCTAGTAGGGACAAATTAGACCGGAGTTGCGAAGATTGAACTGCCCATTGAAGAGGGATGAAATAAGCTTTTGGTACACTTTTTGGTAGCTCAATTAAAGTCATCAAGGTACACAATTCTATCAAGTTTCATGAAAATCAGAGAATGAGAACTGCATAAAACTGGCGTTTGAAAATTGTTTTAAATCCTATGATTTATCCGATTGAAACCACCCCGTAGGGGCGTTTCCTCTTTTGTGGGCAGTTCTAATACAATTTGACAAAATTGGATGAAATATTAGCACACAAATATCAAATTATCTTCAAAATTAGTCCCAAAAACTGTACTACATCCCACACTCAATCGATCGAAATTTAGATGATATACGAAAACAATCAAGTTTTGTATGAATCAATCAATCGAAATTTATATACGAAAACAATCAAGTTTTGAATGACTCCTCTGCCTCCCCTGCCTCTCCACTAACCTGCATGAAGCCCCGAGGACAGGAACACCGGACACCGCCCGACAGCAGACTCCGGAGGTCAGACTTAGTGTTCGGGTACTTCCTAATCAGCTGCTCGCCTCGCTTACAGCACACCACGCAGTCCACCGACCACTTCATGTTTGCTGCGTGGCCTGACATATTGGTATTCCTGGGGCAGTGTGTGCTCAGAATAAATAGGCGGTCGCGATGACGTCATTTAAATTGTGCGCGCTGCCACATTGTTGAAAATAACCGCCTATTTTTCACGCGCGGGGAGTTTGCTAGGAGAATGTGATAGGAGAGAATTATGGGCATAAACACAAAGCCTCATAAATTTGGGTATAAGACGTTCTATATCGTACAACATGAGAGAGTAATTGTACATTGTCCCGGATAGGACGAATAACGTTATTTGAACGGAAAAAAACAAATAAAAAGAAAAAAGAAAACGAAGTTGTGAAAATTATGAATTGAGCGAATTAAATGAACGACAGAAAGTTGAATTATCTCTTAAAAATCGGCATCAACTTTTTTCAACCTAAAATGGAATAAATACAAGGTACAATACCAGACACATCTAGGCACATGATACTTTAAAATGGCTGATGCCATCTAAATATGTGTCTTTTACTACCTCAACTCATATCATTTTAATCTAATAATCTAACACTCCTTGGGAATATATACTGGGACCCTTTAAATATTATCGATCAGCGTGTTTAATATCCCCTATAAAATTAATCTCAGAGAATAATTGCTAGATCTTTAAACAATGATTTGCCACATTATTCGATAATAAGGTTTTAATTCTACAATCTGGTAGACAGCTGCTGGTGGCTAATCCTGGCACTAAACTGGTTTCCTTATTTAGATAATACTCAGATACATCAACTGTTAATATGATTGTGACTCTATAGTAATCATAGTCTTCAGTTAAATTTAGGTCACGCTTAAATGGCTAAAATATTTCCCTCTCAGATATTTATTTGACAATGTCTAAGCGTGTAAGAAATGATTTAATTTATTTATTTATTATGATTGATAGTGTGATGGATACCCAAGCTATTATTAGTTAACGGTTTACCCATGGATTCATGGAATTCCAAATTCCCAAACTCGTCTTGCTGAGTAAGGATGTACTATTAACCAATCAGAACGCGAGTTGATTGTCAACTTGTACGCTGATTGGTTCGTAAGAAAATTCTGGGATCCAAGTTACAAGCAACAACACTCAACAGCATATGCTGCCGATTATCATTTTCTAGAGCCAACTGCAATCGATCTCTATGCCTTCATTGCATATTGATAGATTTGAAACTGAAACGATTTATGTCGGTGTAAGTATTGAAATTTCCATCCAAGTTTAGGCTACCAACGCTACTGCTGAATGTAGTACAGATAAGCGTCCTTCTACACCTCCCAAGCTTGTTTTAGCGACCGTGCAAGTTGTGTTAAACAGTAACCACCAAATTGCTGTGCAAAAAGCTCCAAATGAAATTTTATTTTAGAAAGAAGCACTCAAAAATGTATTTAATTAAGCGTTGAATCCGGACGAGGGTCGTCAAACTGGAAATAATTAGGTAGGAACTGTTGTTTTGTCGGAAAATAGTCGGTCCCAGCTATTTTTGACGGGGTATAATGCGGTTGCATGATCTCAGCTGTGACCGTATTCCTTCGATAATGGAATTGGCACGCCTCGTCCATTATCCAACTTACACAGTCTCGGCTTCGCCTAGCCCATGTAAGTTGCGGTATACGGCCACTACTTCGACATGTTATGGCTTATTATGATTACTGAGCAATTACTGTAAAATTAATTATTGTTATGTGCTGTTGATGAATAAAGATGTATTAATATCGTTCAAATAAGTCGAAAGATAAATTTATTAGAGATTGAAATAGAACGGATCAGTAAAACACACCACTTCTGTACTGTTACCTTTGCATATCAAAAGAAAATGATAGTCATTGACCATTAAAATTATAATTCCAAACCTCGAACGCACACAATTAACGTAAGCAGAGCGCCTGCTCCAGGTATACGTACTACCTACACAAACTAAAGAAATTCACGTTATTGTCCTCCTCCAAAAAGATCTCACAGCACTCAGAGTACACACAATAGCAATTATATACGGTTCCTATACACAGCACGAGCCAGCCAACCTTCATGATATATATGTAATTATAACGTCTTTTGGAATCATGCCAAATACACGACGATCATTTCCTAAATCTTTAAGAATATTGAATGTCAACCGAGACATCAAGTTCTGAGACAGCAGAGATACCTGCCTTCTTGTAATAATTATTATCAAAATTCTCGGTTATATTATGTTACTCACGGTGTTATTGACGGTTTAAGATATGTTATTGACGCAAATTAGCGGAATGTTGTGATGTGTGATAAACACGAAGCTTACGCTGAGGAGGGGAGGCTAAACACGTCGTAGGAAACTGTAATTGTTATTCTAAGTACTCTCTTCCAGACAAATGAAACAAACACTAAGAGACTGAATATTATACTAATGCCATGCCATTTGTTTGTTTATAGTAGGTACTTAGGTATTCCATGAGTTTACAAGCTACCAAAGATACAACCATCATGAATAGGCCATGAGGGAAATAGAGCTGAAATTTGTAATAAAGATAATTAGAAAGCTGTGAATATTATCAATTATGCTTCAATACAGATATTAATTACGGTGACAGTTCGAACTGCAGTTTGTGCCTCTTTTGTGTGCGCGGCTTATTTTTGCGTGGCCTACAGACATGACATTCATATGTCTGCATGCCGCGCAAAGTGCAGTTCGAAGTTCGAACTGTCCCTGGAAATATATTATGTGCTTACGTTATTAACTAGAATCATAATGATATCGTGATGCCCATTCTCTAACATTCCCTAACCCACCCCCTCTTTCAGCAGCATAACTCGCAATGTCGCTGGAAGCACTCGACAAAACCCGTTCGGAACACCTCCGGCAGTGGGCGTCTAACAAAGTCAAAGACGTGCTCGGCTACTCCGAAAACACTGTCGTTACAGCTATCATCGCATGCCTAGGTGAGAGTTCTCTGGAAAATCTCATTAAGTGGAATAAGTAGGAAGTGAAATGACCACGGAATGTAGTGCTAAATATATAGCCCGGCTTTGGTAATAGAGTTATTGAATGAACGATGAACTCTTCTTGTTGGAAGGGGGCCAAAAAAGCATCACAAATATTACATGAGATCGTAGACGTGTAAATTATCTTAAAGCAGTTCTTATTGATAATTCCACTACCGATTATTAAGTTGTCTACATAATAAGTTCAGATAGTTCATTAGGGTGTCTATCATGAAGTCACCACCTGTTCTCTCAAAGTCTGCTATGATAGGTCTCAGGATATTTCGTTGTTATTGAAAATTAAAAGGATAGCAAACCTATTTGTTACAATCCTAGCCAGAAACTACGTGAATTTATTACGGCAATAAGATATTAAAGTATTGACACATTTTCTGAATTTGATGTGAAAAATAACTAAATTCATCTTCCGTTCTTCCTTCCTAATCTGCTATTACTCACGTATTTACTGTTTTTTTGTATAAAAGTTCAGTGTTCACGTTATTATGAAGTTATAAATGAGTGAACTTGTTTATGCTTAAGTGGAGCCTGTCCAATGACTTGTAGCTGTCGTTCAACACATGTGTCAGCAGATATTATCAATGTGCTGCGATTAAAATAGGTATCCTGTTTTACACCAAATAACACCACATACAAAACCGAGCATCATCACTAGCTACTTATTTCTATGATTGTTATGGTTCCAGGTATAACGCAGTTTAAACTAACGCCACTTCCACGAGAAGATATAATACTAACGCAACTAAATTCCGCCAGCAGCGATTAAAATTATATTTCCTATTAGTTCTCCGGAAATAAACAAGTGACACCACTAACAAAACCAAATATAACTTAGTTCTATAGTTGTACTGGTTCCACTACGATGTCTGAAGTAATTTTTTTTATAATAACTAACGCGAACCTCACGAAATGGTATATTAACTGTGGCAGTTCGAACTGCAGTTTTGTGTGCGCGGCGTAATTTTGCGTGGAATAAAGACATATTATAATTAATAAATGTCTGTACGCCGCATAAACTTACGCCGCGCACGCTAAACTGCAGTTCGAACTGGTATCGTAACACAACTTCACTCCTTCAGGTCGTAAGTTGTCGGAATCGCAGACGAAGGAGCAGCTACGACCCCTGCTGGAGGACGAGACAGACGAGTTCGTGCACCAACTCTACGTCAGATACGAACAGTTGCTCCTTCAGTGCTCATTAACATCGCCGATAGTAGACGATAGAGCAGGAAATGGAATGGTCCTTGACAGCTCTTTGATCCCGTATAATGGTATAGGGTCATTACAATAATCTAATAATGACTTTGATCTGTTTTATCATACCAATTAATAAGAATTTATCTCAGTTGATTGACGATAAGAAGCTCGACATCAAAGAAAATGCCACAATTCAAGCGCAACCAAAGACTAAAAAGCGAGGTACTAAATAATATAAAATGGAATTTCATCTAGTCTCCCACTTAATACCTGCCAGTATTGAAAGCTGTAGGCGTAACCCTAAATAATGATGCCATTATCGTGTCTTATCAAAAACTAAAAAAGTAAAAAACGAGGAGCTAAATTTGAACATATGATTTCACAGTCCCCCTATAGTGCTATAATCCATGCCAATATTCAAACGCTGTAATCCTAAAATAATGAGATCATCATCGTGACCTCATCTAATCCAAGTCAATGGAATGCAATTCATCATGATGCTGACGCTAGTTTGTTATCATATCGAAGTACCGTATCATGTAGATTGTAGAGCCCCTTATTATCTCTATTAAATCAGGTTACATGTTTGTATTACTAGCCGCTTTTGCTTTTGCCTGCTTTTGCTTCACATTTCACCTTCCAGCCATTGAGGACGTGTTCGGTGATGATATTGATGAAGGAGCGGATCCTGGCATCAGGAAGATATCCAAGCTGAAGCTTCCCCATGAGCAGATGGAAGAGAGCAGACTAATCCAGACAGATCTGACACCAGCTGAGGTAGGAGGGTAATTTGCCAGGGTTGCCAGGGAATTGGAATTATTTAGTGGCAATATGTGATATCAGAGTGGAGGTGACAGTTAAATGTCAGTTTGTTGTGATTAAATGAACTGGTCTCAGGTGGTCTAGAAAGGAATGTTGCACCATAATATGAATATAACAATCAAGTTCTGATAGAATCGCAGAATGGAGTACGAACAAAGTTCTAAACGGTTATTTTCCCAGCAACGTGAGTTTAATGAGAAGACGATGTTGCAAATCAACAAGCTCCGAGAGAAAGTCCAGAAAGACGAGGACAAAAGACGCTCAAAAGGGTCCATAGGAAAGGACTCGGCAAAAGCATACCTTACCGAAGCCATGGGTAAGTGAAATGACATCAGCAAGTAAATATTAGAATGTCGTCAAATGTTTAAAAAACAAAAGCCACAATCTGTCAACATTTATAATTTAAAGGTCACGGAAGTACTATCCATAGGGGTCTAACCTTTGAAAAAGTGAAAAGTGGCGTGCAATGACTATCAACCATTTTCATGTTGAAATTGTTTGACGGGACATCAGCGAGCCTACGCTATAAAATAATAGATATAAAATAAACAAAGAATCTCTGTCAGATAAATATATACAAACATTGCGTCATCACGTTGAACAGGCAGTTTGACAAGCTAAAAAAGCAACAGTTTCCTCGACCATTTAGGTTGGACTAAAGATAATATCATAGTGTCATGTCATGACTCATGTCTGCGATAAAATCCATTCATTACCAAAGATAGAAAGATTGGCTCTGCGGGAGCCGATTGGCGATCTTTCCCAGATGTCTTGTTCTAGAATAGGACCTCTAAAAGGACTGACATTTGTGAATAATAAGACTTAAAAAAGGACTGACATTTGTGAAACCTCATGAGAGATATTCAAATTTCACACACGATCATATCTTGCAGCTTCGAAGGACCGGGCTGCAGAACTGAAATCCAAGATAAACGAACGTATGGCTAACCTCAACCTCCCCATCCTAACCAAAGGGCCGTGTTTGGATAAGGAAGGACGGGCTACTGATGCGTCCGGCAAGACATTGACAGTAGTTAAGCACGAACCAACCCTCAAGGTATGTTTAGTGCACATTGAATCTTTCATTTTCAAACGCGAAACGGAGATGCGTGCTACGAATTGCTTGCCCTTAATAATTCATCAAGAAATTCAATCTCCTGGATTATCATATCTATATTTGCAAATTCACAAATATATACCATTTCCTAGATCAATCTTCGTGAATCCAAACGGAAGAACTTTAAAATAGAGAAGCCTGATGACAACCAGACGGTCACCAACCCCTACTTCGATCCTCGGATGAAGTAAGTATTCAAATACACTACCTTACGTGACATAATTAACAATTATGTGGAACGAAACTTGGGGATTTTCTTTCGAAAATTACCCATATTTGCGCACCCTATAAAATCTCAAAATGACGTCATCATCGTACGTTATCATGGGCAATATCGGAAAAATCCCTATATTTTTTAAATTATAGGGATGTCTTTATTAATTTTCATCACACATAAATAATATGTCTAGTGAAGTATTTTACTCAGAAAATATACTCAGAGAATGCGTACTATTGTACTCAAAGAATGGCCAAAATCTAAGGCTTTTCTTACAATAATATGAATAGCACACATACATATTTTGAATATCGTTTAATTATTATGCTTAATTTAAATCAATTAATTTTAATTAGAATACGACAAAAGCCCAGAATAGTTTCACTTACTGCTCCCTCCTTTATAATACCCATCTCCGCAACTCACTTCACTATCAGTAAAGTCTATTATCTTCAGAATCAAAGCACCACAACGTCAGTCCCGAGCCATGAAGTTCAATGAAGCTGGCAAGTTCATCCAGATCGCCCAGAAACAGCGAGCCCAGAGCAAGCTGGAGGAACTGCAGCGGAAGATCGCAGCTACGGCAAAGAAAACGGGTATTTCAACGGTCGCTAAGCGAGTCATGCTGACAGACGATACCGTGGCGGTAGGTGTACACACTAAACTCCGCACGCTAGGAATAGGCGGTTCAACGTCATCAACTCACCACATCATGATATGATAATGACGTCATTTCAACCGCTTATTTTTCGTGCGCGGTGGTATATTAAGTAATTAAGTGAACGAAGTGTGAGTAGTGTGGTTAATGCCTAGTGGAGTCAGGGAGTACGGATTGTGTGTGAAAATTACAGTACACAAAGCCAGCACATGCTGTAAAACAATGCGTTGTCATTAGCATAGTCACCAGTCGTAGGAGCTCAATAAGGTTATTTTTAGAGTGAAAATATGTGAAAATGAGCCGTTGCCCACATAGAATTTTCACATTTTTGATTCAATTACGTTGTATAACTCTATTGCTATGATGTTTTTGCGGATTGCTTTACACTTCATATAACTCTTGATATACTTGAGTTCTTGAAAGAGAGCCAAAGAATATTGTCTTTTTGGTCACCTCTTCGATACGGGCCCTCATTCCATTATCCAAGTTAAAGTTGTTACTTGTTGCACACAACTCAGTAACTCATCCCTTAGCAGCCAGTGCCCTCATCCAATACCATAGTTGAGTTGTAGCTCAGTAAAGCAGTGACGTGCATGATCCCCTCCCCATAATTGAGAATTTTTAACTCCTAACGCATCCCCTCCCTCGCCCAGAAAGACGACCCAGTCCCCGACATAGAGTGGTGGGATAAGTTTATCCTTGTCCGTGAGTCGTATGACACGTACGAGCAGCCTGTGTCTGAAGAGGAGATGTTGGGTGCGGTGACGCACCCCAAGTACCGGGAGATAACGCACCTGATCGAGCACCCTGTGAGCAAGGCACCCCCCGGCAGTACTCAGACAGTGCCACCTCACTCCATCGTGCTGACGAAGAAGGAGCGGAGGAAGCTCCGGACACAGCGGCGTCTGGAGAGACAGAGGGACGAACAGGAGAAGATACGACTTGGACTCATCCCTCCCCCGCCTCCTAAGGGTATTTACTATATACTTAGTACTTGTTTATATGACAAATTGTTTCACTATTGTGCAGATGCTGAATTATGTTGTATCGAAAGATTAGATTCCTTGACATCTTGGAAAGTTTCAGGGACTTATACTCCTCTAAAATATTACTTCTTTACCTATTCAGATAGTCTAACACGCCGTATCGTTTCAGTTCGTATAGCTAACCTGATGAGGGTGCTGTGTTCGGAAGCCGTTACACTTACCATCGTTTCAGTTCGTATTGCTAACCTAATGAGGGTGCTGTGTTCGGAAGCCGTTACACTTACCATCGTTTCAGTTCGTATAGCTAACCTGATGAGGGTGCTGTGTTCGGAAGCCGTTACACTTACCATCGTTTCAGTTCGTATTGCTAACCTAATGAGGGTGCTGTGTTCGGAAGCCGTTACACTTACCATCGTTTCAGTTCGTATCGCTAACCTAATGAGGGTGCTGTGTTCGGAAGCCGTTACACTTACCATCGTTTCAGTTCGTATAGCTAACCTGATGAGGGTGCTGTGTTCGGAAGCCGTTACACTTACCATCGTTTCAGTTCGTATTGCTAACCTAATGAGGGTGCTGTGTTCGGAAGCCGTTACACTTACCATCGTTTCAGTTCGTATAGCTAACCTGATGAGGGTGCTGTGTTCGGAAGCCGTTACACTTACCATCGTTTCAGTTCGTATTGCTAACCTAATGAGGGTGCTGTGTTCGGAAGCCGTTACACTTACCATCGTTTCAGTTCGTATCGCTAACCTGATGAGGGTGCTGTGTTCGGAAGCCGTTACACTTACCATCGTTTCAGTTCGTATTGCTAACCTGATGAGGGTACTGTGTTCGGAAGCCGTTACACTTACCATCGTTTCAGTTCGTATTGCTAACCTGATGAGGGTGCTGTGTTCGGAGGCTGTTACACTTACCATCGTTTCAGTTCGTATCGCTAACCTAATGAGGGTGCTGTGTTCGGAAGCCGTTACACTTACCATCGTTTCAGTTCGTATTGCTAACCTGATGAGGGTGCTGTGTTCGGAAGCCGTTACACTTACCATCGTTTCAGTTCGTATCGCTAACCTAATGAGGGTGCTGTGTTCGGAAGCCGTTACACTTACCATCGTTTCAGTTCGTATTGCTAACCTGATGAGGGTACTGTGTTCGGAAGCCGTTACACTTACCATCGTTTCAGTTCGTATTGCTAACCTAATGAGGGTGCTGTGTTCGGAAGCCGTTACACTTACCATCGTTTCAGTTCGTATTGCTAACCTAATGAGGGTGCTGTGTTCGGAAGCCGTTACACTTACCATCGTTTCAGTTCGTATTGCTAACCTGATGAGGGTGCTGTGTTCGGAAGCCGTTACACTTACCATCGTTTCAGTTCGTATCGCTAACCTAATGAGGGTGCTGTGTTCGGAAGCCGTTACACTTACCATCGTTTCAGTTCGTATTGCTAACCTGATGAGGGTACTGTGTTCGGAAGCCGTTACACTTACCATCGTTTCAGTTCGTATAGCTAACCTGATGAGGGTACTGTGTTCGGAAGCTGTTACACTTACCATCGTTTCAGTTCGTATCGCTAACCTAATGAGGGTGCTGTGTTCGGAAGCCGTTACACTTACCATCGTTTCAGTTCGTATTGCTAACCTGATGAGGGTACTGTGTTCGGAAGCCGTTACACTTACCATCGTTTCAGTTCGTATTGCTAACCTAATGAGGGTGCTGTGTTCGGAAGCCGTTACACTTACCATCGTTTCAGTTCGTATTGCTAACCTAATGAGGGTGCTGTGTTCGGAAGCCGTTACACTTACCATCGTTTCAGTTCGTATTGCTAACCTAATGAGGGTGCTGTGTTCGGAAGCCGTTACACTTACCATCGTTTCAGTTCGTATCGCTAACCTAATGAGGGTGCTGTGTTCGGAAGCCGTTACACTTACCATCGTTTCAGTTCGTATAGCTAACCTGATGAGGGTGCTGTGTTCGGAAGCCGTTACACTTACCATCGTTTCAGTTCGTATTGCTAACCTGATGAGGGTACTGTGTTCGGAAGCCGTTACACTTACCATCGTTTCAGTTCGTATCGCTAACCTGATGAGGGTACTGTGTTCGGAAGCCGTTACACTTACCATCGTTTCAGTTCGTATAGCTAACCTGATGAGGGTGCTGTGTTCGGAAGCCGTTACACTTACCATCGTTTCAGTTCGTATCGCTAACCTAATGAGGGTGCTGTGTTCGGAAGCCGTTACACTTACCATCGTTTCAGTTCGTATAGCTAACCTGATGAGGGTGCTGTGTTCGGAAGCCGTTACACTTACCATCGTTTCAGTTCGTATTGCTAACCTAATGAGGGTGCTGTGTTCGGAAGCCGTTACACTTACCATCGTTTCAGTTCGTATTGCTAACCTAATGAGGGTGCTGTGTTCGGAAGCCGTTACACTTACCATCGTTTCAGTTCGTATTGCTAACCTAATGAGGGTGCTGTGTTCGGAAGCCGTTACACTTACCATCGTTTCAGTTCGTATTGCTAACCTAATGAGGGTGCTGTGTTCGGAAGCCGTTACACTTACCATCGTTTCAGTTCGTATTGCTAACCTAATGAGGGTGCTGTGTTCGGAAGCCGTTACACTTACCATCGTTTCAGTTCGTATTGCTAACCTAATGAGGGTGCTGTGTTCGGAAGCCGTTACACTTACCATCATTTCAGTTCGTATTGCTAACCTAATGAGGGTGCTGTGTTCGGAAGCCGTTACACTTACCATCGTTTCAGTTCGTATCGCTAACCTAATGAGGGTGCTGTGTTCGGAAGCCGTTACACTTACCATCGTTTCAGTTCGTATCGCTAACCTAATGAGGGTGCTGTGTTCGGAAGCCGTTACACTTACCATCGTTTCAGTTCGTATTGCTAACCTGATGAGGGTACTGTGTTCGGAAGCCGTTACACTTACCATCGTTTCAGTTCGTATTGCTAACCTAATGAGGGTGCTGTGTTCGGAAGCCGTTACACTTACCATCGTTTCAGTTCGTATAGCTAACCTGATGAGGGTGCTGTGTTCGGAAGCCGTGCAGGACCCCACTAAAGTGGAAGCTACTGTCAGGGCTCAGGCTGCAGAACGGCAGAAGAAACACGAGAAAGCTAACTCTGACCGGCAGTTGACCAAGGAGCAGCGCAGTGCTAAGAAGGTGGCAAAACTTACAGAGGACACCTCGCAGGGCGTCCACATAGCTGTCTTCAAGTGAGTACGGGATAACCGTGTGTATTGCTGTGTAAGTTCTGTCTTCAAGTGAGTACGAGATAACCGTGTGTATTGCTGTGTAAGTTTTGTCTTCAAGTGAGTACGGGATAACCGTGTGTATTGCTGTGTAAGTTCTGTCTTCAAGTGAGTACGGGATAACCGTGTGTATTGCTGTGTAAGTTCTGTCTTCAAGTGAGTACGGGATAACCGTGTGTATTGCTGTGTAAGTTTTGTCTTCAAGTGAGTACGGGATAACCGTGTGTATTGCTGTGTAAGTTCTGTCTTCAAGTGAGTACGGGATAACCGTGTGTATTGCTGTGTAAGTTCTGTCTTCAAGTGAGTACGGGATAACCGTGTGTATTGCTGTGTAAGTTCTGTCTTCAAGTGAGTACGGGATAACCGTGTGTATTGCTGTGTAAGTTCTGTCTTCAAGTGAGTACGGGATAACCGTGTGTATTGCTGTGTAAGTTCTGTCTTCAAGTGAGTACGGGATAACCGTGTGTATTCGGGTGTATTGCTGTGTAAGTTCTGTCTTCAAGTGAGTACGGGATAACCGTGTGTATTGCTGTGTAAGTTCTGTCTTCAAGTGAGTACGGGATAACCGTGTGTATTGCTGTGTAAGTTCTGTCTTCAAGTGAGTACGGGATAACCGTGTGTATTGCTGTGTAAGTTCTGTCTTCAAGTGAGTACGGGATAACCGTGTGTATTGCTGTGTAAGTTCTGTCTTCAAGTGAGTACGGGATAACCGTGTGTATTGCTGTGTAAGTTCTGTCTTCAAGTGAGTACGGGATAACCGTGTGTATTGCTGTGTAAGTTCTGTCTTCAAGTGAGTACGGGATATCCGTGTGTATTGCTGTGTAAGTTTTGTTTATTCTTCAATTTATTTGAGTATTTGCGAGAATTCCCCTATCACCATAGTTTACACCAACTCCAGCAGCCTTTTTGCTTACAGCTGTTCGTATCAAAGGTGAGTGGTGATTGAGCTCGAACCATCAATGTCAATAATATTTTAAAGGTGCTCCATGTATTTGTATTTACTATTTCACTGTATCTTATTTCACTGCATCGTATTTGGCTGTATCCCATAACCCCGACTATTTCGCAAGATTGACAACCTGAGTAACCCGCAACACAAGTACAAGGTAGAAACTAACGCCACCCAATACATGCTGACTGGTCTCATGATGACGGGCAAGGACAATAACATTGTGGTGATAGAGGGTGGCCCCAAAGCCCTCAGGAAGTTCAAAAGACTCATGATGGTCAGGATCAAGTGGGACGAAGACGTCCGTTCTAGCAGGAAAAGTAAGTTAAATGGAGTGATTGTTTGATGTTTCTTTTAGTTGATGTTCATTCGATCAGATTGCTTTTATTGACAATCTACGAGAAAAGAAGATGTAGTGAGTGAATTTTGTAGAAATTCTATCATAATGGTGCTGCTGTTTAGGATGGTCAGTTGTTCTAACCTGACTAACAGCTCTTATTTCACAGATGTTGAAGACGATAAGAAGCCCAAGAATCAGTGCAAACTTATATGGGAGGTAGGTTTTGGTATAGATGATATCGTAAATCATTTTAATCAAAATTATCTCGAGAAAAGTTATCGGAAAGGTGCAATTATTAGATGATATGATCACCAATTTGGTATGTATATATTGAACTATTTGATGTACTGTTTTCTATTAAAATCTGAGTATTTGATACCGTTTGAGCCCATATTTGAATTCTCACAACTTTGAAAATACCCACCATCCCTCCCTATCACAGGGTACTCGCAAGACACGGTACTTCTCGAAGTGGAACACGAAACACATCCTCGGAGACCCTTCCTCTGCCAAGGAATACCTCTCCAAGTTCAACTGCCAGAACTTCTGGGACCTGGCTGTGTGTGAGAATATCGTGGCTGAAGAAGTCTGAAGAAGTGCTGGGTGCTAATATACCGCACAAGGGACCCTGTCAGTCCCCCGCGATGTGAGAGAGTGAGAGATCCGTGTCGCAGCAGTTCAAGAGCTCTATAACCTATGTGTGGAGGCAGGGGATTTTGCAGATAGTGAGATGTCACGTCTGAGGACTTCATGGACTACTGGAGAGGTGCCTGGAATGGTATTTCCAATATTTTGGAAATATTATGAGCTGTGTTGGGTGATTTATGGTTTATATAGCTGAACAAGAATGTGCTGTTTACATCGCATAAATGTAATCTGATGTACGTGATAAAAGGGAGTTTATACGCGGAGAAGTTTTAACTTTTAGTACAAATGAACTAATTCTGTCGAATCTGTTATTGCTTCAAGATAATGAATCGTAACTATCCCGCACATTCATATTTTACTCCGGGCTAGTCATACTTTGTACGTCTACCTTTTCGTCGCTGACAACTTTTTCAGATCATACGACATACTCACGCCAGATTTATGGACAATAACGTTGATTTAAAAGAGTGTGTAATTTGTCATTATTTTAACTTAATTTTATGTTCCACAAATTGACTATTTTAGTGTATCTTACACCCCATCTAATCTATCAATTTTACTATACGTACAAAGTAACAATATTGACACCGAATTACCGAAAGAAAAACGCAAAATTTGTTCATAAACGAATTAAATAAGATAAAAATTGTTCAACTAATAGACAAAGGGTTTAAAGTTTCTTTGGTATTCCGTTACCCACAATCCAGACTTATTTGTTTTATTGATCGTGAATAGTGCCTCTCCAAATAGTTTCATCGGGATTTGACTTTGTGTTCCGTTCGTTTTCTTGGCAGCCTTCTTTTTGCTCAAGCTCAGTTTCTCTCGGTCGTGTTTCGCTTTGAGGGCAGACTTGTGAACCCCATTTCTCTGTGCAACATTGAAAGTTTGCTTCTTGCTTCCCGTGTTCCTGCCATACATTACAAATGGCGGCTGTTTCTCGTCTTTTTCTTGAAGTGTGATGTTAACCGTTGATGGCGGGGCAGAAATTGGGCGTTCAATCGGGGATTTGGTTTTGACACTTTTCGTGAGAACTGATTTTGGTAATTCAGGACTAAGTTTGTGTTTGGTATGTCGTTCTGGGCTTTTCTTGATCGGACTTTTGGGTTCTGGGCTCTTTTTTGTTGCAGCTTTTTCGACATTTGTTTGTTTGGTCGGATTGATATCGATGCGGACGGAATACCCCTGATTCTTTGCTTCCGATGCGTCCTTGAAATGCGAATTTATCCTTTGAAGACAACACGACTGGGTGCTACATTGACACTTTTCATCTATTGCCGCTGTTTCAGGAACTGTCAGTTTGTCCGATGAGCTGCCTTTCAGAACGTTTTCCGTTGCAACCTTTTCTGGAGTCATCTTTCCTGTCTTTATCTTCTTCGTTTCCGTATTCTTGTCTTCGCCATCTTCACCGCCCTGTTTTTCTCCCACTTTACCGTCTTCTGTCCCGGCAGTGGTTGCTTTCTGGTTCCAGTGGATTGGAGTGTGATTTGCACTGACCCACATGCGGTTCTTGCGTTCCTTTACCATCTGAAAGTAGTTAGATCTTGTATCCTCATCCCATAACACCCTCCCATACTTTGACTCGTACTCAGTCTTCATCTCACATATGATTTTCTCTCTAGTTGTCCTTTAAAATCATTCTTACAAATGAAATAACCCTCCTAAGGGCTCCATACAGGTGTAAAATTTCTGGGATGGAAGCTGAAAGTACTATGAAACGAAATATTGGCTCGCAATTGTATTGTGATGTGTTGCGATAGATTTGCTCCTTTATAAAGAAAATTTTAAAAAGAGCAGATAAACAAATTTTGAATTGGCCACTTGGAGCCAATGTGGACTACTGAGAATTTAAAGGACCATACTATCTTTTCGAATAACCTTGACTTTTCGAAACGGTCTTCGATTTCGGACATTTTGCTGATGTGTCAGCAGTTTGCGCACGTACGTTTATGGACATTGGCGTGTAGAATTCATATCAGTTACGCGGTTAAAACCAATAGAACGGAAGTTTTGATGACGCAATTGAAGGATTTTCTGTAATTCGTGAAATTTCGTGCCCCACACAGCCTGAAGTGCTACAAAATCTTCTATTTGAGCCAAATGCGGTGGATTATGATGAATTTCTATAATGAAGATAAATTTAATATTGATCAGGTAAGTGTAGATGTTGATCAAGAAGTCTATAATGATAGAGTTGAAGAAGATTGTCCTCAATGTTGGATAAAAACAACTGCTGTAGCTTCCAGTAATCATATGACTTGCTAACTAACTCTCGATGCACAATTACATCAGCCTGGCGTAGGGTTCCATAAAGATCAAACTGGAACTAGAAGCGACAGAAATCATGAGATGTAGCCTAAAGATCGGGTGTTCATGCTTTTCTCTTCTTTGTCCCACCTTCTAATGACTTGTATGAAATTGGAAAGAAGCGATTAGTAGTCCAGCTAATAAGAAACATGTGTCTCTATACAGGTTAACGTAACAATGGTATTAATTGGATTCTCCCACTTTCAGACAATATCCAAGACCACCCTGGTCTGGTTGCTATGGTAACCCACACCAGATTGCACGTTACAAATTGTAATGTGCACACATTTCAAATGTTATCTCTGTGCAGTTGATTGTTACACTGTTGTCGCCGCCACAATGTCTGCCCCCGTGTCAGCTGAAGAACGTAGCTTGGAGGAGTTGTCCGGTATTCTGAGATCTAACGTATTCCCGGGTTCGTCTCACACCACTGATCGGTGGTGTCCAGTTGTCAAGAGTGTCTATTTGGACCATCAGATCAGCCCGGAGAATGAAGTGGGTATCTACATGAGACCCAAGAAGGATTATCGCAGAAAGGTAGGCTCACGCAAGACGGGCATTGGTCATTCAGTGTTCAATTTTTTGAATGATTGATGTTTCCTAGCCTCATGTATGGACCATTTGACTGAAGATATTAGATAACATAAGGTAAATCTTAGTGCACTATTAAGATACTTCCTTCATCCCACTGACCAGCATCTCGTCAGGTTCACGAGTACTCTAGATGGATGGAGAAGGACATCCAGACTAAGAACTTGGCCCGGCAGTGGAATGCCCACGTAGCAGAGAGCAAAGTCACCAAATCATAGATATGTTGTGGGTTCAGAATGGATCACAGGAAAGCTTTGTCAGAATACAGTTCGTGTAAAGGAAGGTGCCTCCTACAAATTGTACTGAAATTCATCTGTTTTATTTGACATTGAACTTCATTTCGGTGTTGTGAACGACATTTAACGAAATTTGTGACATTTTGAAATAAAACACGAGATTTTAACACAAATTTAATCACAAAGACATAAAAATCCATGTACTTTGTCAACAATATACAGTCTAGCTGCTTCACATAAAATTATAAACAGAGCGATGCACATAGCCATAAATATATCAGCATTTTTAAGCGTTTTCTTTGTTTTAATATTTAAGTGAATCGGTGCAGCAGCGTTTGTTTATCGACAAAGCTAAAGCTCTGCAGAGGAATTCAATCCTATCTTTCTCAAATAAATTCTCTGCTCTACTTTAGAGCAGAGCCAGTGCTGCTGCAAATTACCAATTGCGCCTTGCCAATAATTTGAACACTGCTCATCGGAGAGGAAAATGATATTTTATGTTTAAGCTAATAAGTCATCATGCTAGATTGGCATGATAAAAGGGGTCTTTTAGTTCTATTCGTGTGGAAAAATATATTTTTGATTTAAATGCAAGAGTTCATTTAAAAATCACGCGGGTGTAAATACACAATTTAAACTGTTTTATCGGCGGCATAGGTAACCCATAGAATTCCAAAATTGTATTGCAGATTGGCCAATCAATCATTGATCGTCAGCTCGCCGCATTAATTGGTCAATGTTCCATGAAACTAATTGTTTTCAGAACCCTATGGTCACGGGTATCAATACGCCGTCGATAATAAAATATCAAATATACTTCGATGATATTCAACATTCCAAAGAATAGCTCGGTTATTTAAACTTTCACTCTAGTAACAAACATTCAGGAATCAGCACAGCAGTCGAAAAACATGGGAAATGGAGCCCAAAACATCACAACATCTGACAAGTTTTCATTGGACATATCCATGAATAAGACTTTGAATAAGAAATTTCCTGGTATATTTTAGACAAACATGAATTTTAAGGATAAAACGAAATTGCAATTCAATCCACTTTCTATTTTCTTTCAAATTTGTTTTGCATAAAAAGTGACTGGGTAAGGACAATTCTACCGATGCTATCACCTTGGCTGGAGCAACATTCCTACGCACCCAGATGCAGGGAATATTGATCTGGCCAAGGTGAATCTCTCGCAATTATCATTCTTAAGACTGCAGATTTCCTAATAATCTCCACAACAACGGGTACAAATAATGAGTAACAATTACTCGGCTACAACATCAGCAAACTCCTAATATAACAAATAATCGCAGTGCAAAGCTGCCGCTGTTTCTTCAACGGGAGGGAAATCACCACATCACCTATTTGAAAATCACAGCGAACTTCATTCATAGCTTGTACGATGGGTAACGGCCAAACCGTTGAAGCGTACAATTTTAAAGTAAAAAGAAGACGTTGTTTTAAATTAATTCGCTGAAGCTGGGCCTGGGACTTGGGAGTATTGATTCTGATTATCTGGCATGGCAGTTTAAAAATCATTATTCGTCGGTTTCTTATCATAGTAATCCCAACTTCACCGAGAAAAGAGTATCATTAACTTGGAAATAGTAATTACAAAACATGATCAAATAAAACGGGACTCACATGCGCAAAAACTTCCGTACAATATTTGGTACCAAAATTTAAAAGATACAAAACAGTGGATTCCTATAGTTCTTTCTGACTTAGCATCTAATTAGTCAGTCATACATAGAAATAAACAAATAATGTTGACACCAACACATCGAGAAATGAGAGCGATTTTGAAATTTACAAGTCGCGTACACCGTTTAATTTGCGTACGTGATTGTTCTTTTGAGCAAGTATCACGCGCGTACGAATGGCACACGCGTGGAAATTTAAAGATAATTCTTAGATGTCGTGACCCATTATTGTTGTGTTTTAGAATTGCGAATTATCGCCGTCTGAGGTCTCAATAAATTACAACTAACTCGTTAAAATGATAGCACGCTTACACGCTATTCATTCACTGAATTTTGATAATTATCATTTTAATGTTTGAGACGACAATCACGAAATTGTTTCATGAATTTTGCTGCTAAATTACCATCTTTAATTTTAAACAATTCGTCCATATATTGTATACTATATACGGTATTAATTAATTAATAGGAGTAAATGTTTAAAATAAATCAATGTTTATCAATTACTCTAAGAATCTAAGATTGTCATTTTCAAATGACTTCAAATGGAAGCAATCCGAAAATATAAACTAGCTCGGGTAACAACGTTTTTTATAGCTATAAAATAAAAAGCCAAGGATTAAAAGCACAATAGATTGACAAATAGTTCTATATAAACGTAACTAACAATCATCAGATCATATTAGAAAACCGAAGATCCTATATATTAATATTATATAGTCACATGACCAAAGCTTTGATGATGGAAATTATGTATCTATTTTGACAACTGTTGCGTTAAACTATCTGAAGCTATGTCACCAGTCACTTCCGCAACAAATACGCAACCCCTCACACGCAGTATGTACAATACCAAATGGAAGGTTGCTAGCAACATTTGATGAGATATGATATTGTGGAGGGCAGTGAGACCGTGGTAATTGAAGTATATGGCCACCTTCTTGAGTTAGAACCCCAAAGAAATATCTTGATTTTTGACAGTGATCCGATCATTCAGTTAAGAAATATTTTTGATTCCGCCAGACTGTTCAAAAATTTTGAATATTTCCGCCTGATTTGGACAAATGATCTTAGAGGTTCATAATAGAATTTTTAATTTCTAAGTTTTCTACTCCGGTCTGGAATTTTTAGGGCACATTGTATTAGGCCTGTTGTGACCGCTCAAAATGTCATTGCATTTTCAGTTATCTTTTGCTATTTTGTTGTAATATCAGAGTGATTAGTAAAGTATCTGCAGGGAAGTGTTCTAGATGTAACTGCCCTCCACTATCTAGGGCACAGAATGCGAGATAGAACCAGCCTTAATTAAATCATGTTCAACTGACATTGATTTAAACAAAGCTTCTTTCATAATATATACCACAGTGCATACAAATAAAGGATAAATAACACACGCAATGGAGAGGGAGGGGGTAGAGTTTCAGTTCAATATCAAGAACAGGGAAAGGACAACAGTCGACAGACACACTGCCTGAGACCCGGCTGAGTTGGGGTTGTCTTTGATGAAGTCCGGCTCGTCGGTAATCAGGTTGTAGTTGTCCATGCTGTCGTAGATCTCTTCCAGTTGGACACTGTTCACGGCTTTGAACTGAAAGATATTCCATAATTTAAGCTTTTAAGGTAGCTCAGAAAAAAGGTGCCAGATTGAGATAACAGTCAATGTGAATTCTAGCAAAAAACTGATGCACCATAAAAACGTGGTTATCCACAATATAATGTTATAAAAGGCAATGTTATTATGTCGCGCCTACCTCAGTGTTGAAGTCGTCCAGTGCTTCGAGTGCTGCACGTAGTCCTTCAGTTACATTAGCATCGTTCAGCAGAGATATCTCCCTGGAGTTAGAAAACTTTTTAAAACCAAGAGGAGACTGACGATGTTCCACACAGTAAGAGACCACTTAGAAAGTGGTCTCAGGAGTTAGAGTTCATTAATATACCTTCGCACTTCAAGAGCCGTGCACGTAACGCCTGAGCCGTGCGAGGGCAGGGAATTATAAATTTCTATGACATTATCATTGTTCAGAAGAGATATAACCCTAGAATCGTTGGTATACGTTCAATAAAATGATTTACCAGACAACTATACAAATATAGACATGTCATTTTAATGTGTCCGATAATGAGCAAGGAAGATATACAGTAACCGTGGTGTTGAAAGTTCACCGATGCAGTGGCAAGGAAAGGTTACTCTGTATCATACTAATAATTAGAGAAATGCTAATGTACCAGGCGTATTTATTGTAGCGCATGCAGTTGCAAATACTGGCAAACGTATACAGACTGACTGACAAAAACTGACTGACACACACTGACTGACACACACTGACAGACACACACTGACAGACACACACTGACTGACACACACTGACTGACACACACTGACTGACACACACTGACAGACACACTGACAGACACACACTGACTGACACACACTGACTGACACACACTGACAGACACACACTGACTGACACACACTGACTGACAGACACACTGACAGACACACACACTGACTGACACACACTGACAGACACACACTGACAGACACACTGACTGACACACTGACAGACACACACTGACAGACACACACTGACTGACACTGACAGACACACTGACAGACACACACTGACAGACACACTGACAGACACACACTGACAGACACACTGACAGACACACTGACTGACACACACTGACAGACACACACTGACAGACACACACTGACTGACACACACTGACAGACACACTGACAGACACACACTGACAGACACACACTGACAGACACACACTGACAGACACACACTGACAGACACACACTGACAGACAAAAACTGACTGGCACACACTGACAGACACACACTGACTGACTGACACACACTGACTGACACACACTGACTGACACACACTGACTGACACACACTGACAGACACACACTGACAGACACACACTGACTGACACACACTGACTGACACACTGACTGACTGACACACACTGACTGACACACACTGACTGACAAAAACTGACTGACACACACTGACGGACACTGACTGACACTGACTGACTGACACACACTGACTGACACACACTGACAGACACACACTGACAGACACACACTGACTGACACACACTGACAGACACACTGACAGACACACTGACAGACACACACTGACAGACACACACTGACTGACACACACTGACAGACACACACTGACAGACACACACTGACAGACACACACTGACAGACACACACTGACAGACACACACTGACTGACACACACTGACTGACACACACTGACAGACACACTGACAGACACACACTGACTGACAGACACACACTGACTGACACACTGACAGACACACACTGACAGACACACACTGACTGACACACACTGACAGACTGACACACACTCACAGACACACACTGACAGACACACACTGACAGACAAACTGACAGCACACACTGACAGACACACACTGACAGACACACACTGACCTGACAGACACACACTGACTGACACACACTGACACACACTGACTGACACACTGACTGACACACACTGACAGACACACACTGACAGACACACACTGACAGACACACACTGACAGACACACTGACAGACACACACTGACTGAAACACACTGACTGGCACACACTGACTGACACACACTGACAGACACATACTGACAGACACACACTGACTGACACACACTGACTGACAAACACACGTACGTTTCTCCTGTGTAGGGAGCGACTGACTGGCCGTTCCAGCACTTCTCGTTGTCACTGTGACTGCTGAACCGCCCGCAGTGGATCTCATCCAAGTTACCCAGCATTCCTACCATGAAGTTACCGTTAAACAGCTTCTCTCGGATCTGACTGGTTTCAGCACTCCTCCGGTGTCTGGCTAGGTTGGTAGCTACGTCATACCCACACTGAAACAGACGCGATATTTGGTGAACTATTTGTTGGAGCGAGTCAACAATAGATCGAAAATTTAGGTCGAATTCCTCCTCTTTTTTCAATAAACTTCTGCAAATTCTAATTCGATGATACTATGCAGGACCACATTCGCAGTAATATCTAAGAGTAAAGACAGAACTAAGTGTAAGAAAAAAGCGGCACCCCTCCACGGAGGGTTTTCAATCAAATCAAAATGTAGGCTGTATTCCCATTCTACCCACCAAAACAGCAGTTTCGTTGTTGTTCAGCTTGGTAGAGATCTTCTGAATGGTTCTGGACAGGCCATCCTGGTATATCTTAGCGAACTTATCCAAACTGTCCATGACTTTCTCCGTCAAGTTGGCGTATTCCTCCCAAGTGTCGGCTACTTCAGCCAGGTGAGAGTAGCACTGACTTGCCACCTCCATGCACAACCCATTACAAGTCCTGACCTGGGGTAGGTGAGGATCAGTAAGATTGTTGATTTATAAGCTGGTACAATAATTGTTATTTTTTGAGGCTGTTAGTAATTGTCAACTTATAATATGAGTGAGAGTTGTTTCATTTCAAGCATTAAGGAAGTAAGGTTGTATATTTGTTGGCAATGAATCGTAGGCCAGCCATCTGAATGAGCTACTCCAGCTACAAATGGCATGTAATGAGTTTATCTTGTGATGCAGATGATCTACAAGCTGGATAAGTTGTGTAAGGTGATAATTTCAGCGCCTAAACGTGATCTCCCAATCTCATCAAATAATGAAATATCGTAGTAAATGGTAATACACAGACACGGCCATAAGGATGTACCTATTTCTTGATTACAAAGAGCAATTAACTCGGTCATGTTGATTGGTACCACCACTCGTTTGATCAGGTGATTAGCGTTGCATGCCGTTGACGTCTGATCGAAAGATTCAGGAATATTGACGCGCGCAGCACGCGCGTTTAATTTCCGTATCACTGCGCGGGATCTTAGGGAAGGTATCAACCGCGCGTTACGTCAGGTACTAAAATGGGAGTTAACACCATGAGATGATGTCATTGTGTTCCCTCATAAGTGCCGAAAGAATAATGGCTTATTATCTGAAATCACTTAGCAGTCTCAATTACCAGACAAATCAGTACAAGTGCAGATAATAGACTTTTTGTGTGTCCATGTGGTTTTTTGAAATCAGAGGCGGGCGTTTCTAATTGAAAAGCCCAGCTAATGAGAAATGATACATTTCAACAGAAAATTACTTAATTATCCCTTACACGAAAATAATGTGAAGCATCTTAAAAGTTTAAAGTGCTGCAATTAGCCCTCAAGTTGTAAAACGAAGTGTTTTACGGTGTAGCTTTAAACTTGCATTAGAGACGTTTACTGACGAAGTAGATAAAATGTGGTTTATTAAAAAGTAAAACACAGGTGTTTTACAAAGTGCCTCTTTAAAAAATTAGGAGTCGTTGTAGAATATTTTTATGCAAGGAAATGCTTTCCTAGGGTAAGGAAACCAGGCAAAAAAGGTGCTCTGTAGCATCAGTCTACAGGACCGTTAAGCTTTTGGTCCTTGGTCCACTGTTTATGAACAGGGAAAGTCGCCGAGGAGCGGTCAGTGGACTGCTACTTTGCACTGGAATTATACACAAGGCATTGAGATACACATGATTGTTAAGAATCTGATACATAGATACAATTTACACACTCCTGGTATTCGATTCAACTCACCAAATTTCATTTTGGAGTACATGCTTATCGGATTCTGATTTTAATCTCCCTAATGCAGTACAGAAGTGCTATAATATAATCATCCCATGTTCAGCTAAATCTTTGTTTGTTAGTCCGTTTGTGTGTTCCTTTCTCCGTTTGTTCGTTCGTTTGTCGTTCCACATGCCACACAATAAATAATCTAGCGTGCAGCGTGTGTCGGATAATTAGATTTAAATTCCATGTAATTACCAAAACACAAGAGTAATACTATATCCCACACGTGTGAAGTGCTGTGTGAAGTGTGAGGTCTGTACAGTGACATATGACACACATACCAGTGGGTGAGGAGAGTGTGAAAAGGAGAGAGATAAGCATTATCTCTCATGACAGGCATCCGGTAGATGCGGACATGATGTGATATACACAAGGAAACACTACCTGGATGGTTTGTTCAGGACAAAACACCGACACACGACACAGACACAAAAGTCAAAACAAGGAAAAGACAAACCACAGAAAAACAGTACATACAACACACAAACAGGAAAGATAAAACAAAAGTGAATGTCATAGACACAGAAAAAGGCGTACAACAGGGACAAGTACTTCATCTCTAAGGTCATGATGGATCTTAACATTTTATTTGATTCCCGAGCACACCTCAGCACACACCAATATTCCGTTTATCATTCGTCACACCCAAGCAGTGATAAACAATGAACGATCTTACTAACACGGGCGAGAAATAAAACCCGAATTACGTCATCAAGGGACCATTTTAACCCGCAATCATGAGGTGACACCCTGCCACCAAGGATTACTGGTGCACGTGAACTGTACAAGGGATTAGATGAAATAGTTCATTACTCGTATGGTATGGATTATTGAGAATCCCAGTTATACTGGCTGAGAATTATCTGAACAATTACCTAGACTAATAGTCAAATAACTTCAATAGTCAAATTACTCTCCCCCAGTATTATGTGCTATATATTGAACAATCACCCCCGTCTGAGTCATATAATCACAGGGAATTGAGAATATTTATCAATTTTAATAGTAGAATACCCGGAATCAAATAGCAGGAGCGCGAATATAAGTTGATATTTAAAATGAGGCAATTATATTTTACATTCAACCACCCTAACCAGAATTTTAAAGAGCGTATGATAATGGAAAAATCGCTGCAAGGAGGTTTAATTCCCACAACACAATATAACCAGTGACCAGCTAACTCTGAAACCAGTCTGAATGGATATCGATTATACCGGGAAAGGGAAAATACCTGTATCTGCATACCACAGTGATGGAGAAGTGCTACGATCACCCATTTCAGCAGTAGGTAATCAAACGCACCATACACAGAGAATCATGCTTTAAGTACACTACGAAAGTTTCATAACAGATTTAATGAACATTTTAATGGAATAAAGGGTGCTTTTACTAGCCCAGTCAGAAGATTATTGGCAAGCAGCCAATGAAAGTCACAAGACAAATACCTAACATTCTCTGAGTGTATTCTACTATTGCCACGCGAATGGGTGATGACACCGAAATTACTCTGCCGAACACACTGCTATCTCACATCATTGTTCTCCTCTTCATTCCTTCGAGTACGGAACTTTTACTTAGGAACATTTAGGTTTTAGGAATATTACAATTTTGCAAAAGTTTCACTGTTTTATTTCCTAATAACTACTTGCTATGATCTATATGTACTTTAGCGAAAGACCAGGAATTAACATATCTCTATTACATACGAATGAAATAGTATGGAAAAGAACTTGCTACGAAATATTTATACCTAATTTATCTTTTAAGGGTGGAGCCCATGAATGGCAGCAGAAAGACCAGAATTAACATATCTCTATTACATACGAATGAAATGAGTATGTAATAGATATAAATATTGAGTACGAAATATTTATATCTAATTTATCACGCGACACCCAAAGGGTGGAGCCGTGATAAATTTAGATATGTTATGAATGGCTTTCGCTAAAGTAATATAATAGTCGAACGTGTTTATTTTGTAGGTTATATGTAGCTGTGGTTTGGGGATGTCGGTGAATAATATTCATCTTGGGGCTATAAATTACAAGGGATACAAAGAAGAAGCATGATAAATTGGCATGTGAATTAGCAAAGATCTATTTTATATAATGTTGATGTAGTATAACATTGATGCGGTGTCAGATTTATCAAATACATGTAATAGATGGGTTTTTCATTTAGCATCCGTATGGCTAGATATCAAGGCATGTAACAGAGGAGCTATGTTAATATACGTGAGACTATTATAGTAATATAGTCGAACGTGTTCCGTATATTTGTAACACGTAGGTTATATGTTGGTTTGGGGATGTCGGTGAATAATATTCATCTTGGGGCTATAAATTACAAAGGGATACAAAGAAGAAGCATGATAAATTGGCATGAATTAGCAAAGATCTATTTTATATAATGTTGATGTAGAGAAGATATAACATTGATGGTGTCAGATTTATCAAATAGAGCTCATGTAATAGATGGGTTTTTCATTTAGCATGTCTATAAAGTGTATGTGAGAGACGCTAGATATCAAGGCATGTAATTCTCAGAGGAGCTATGTTAAATATACGTGAGACTATTATAGTGACATGACTGATTGGTACTCAGTAGTATGTAGATGAAAGAACGTTAGGCTGTTAGGGAATGTACTGTGTATAATGACATACTGATTTAGAAATGACGAACCACACGTCAATATTAAATGCCACATTCTCTGGATGTAACCTTCTGAGTGTGTAGTGAGTGTACAACAAATTGTACATTATATTGTAGAATGTACATTGATGACGTCATTCAATAAAACAGTTAGCCATTTAATCACGAGGTGCTGGTAAAACACACTAGCTGCTTATTAAGTTAATATTGCTTAATAACTCCGTACGTATATGGCATGTAGGATTGAGATTATATTGCTGCACGTTAGGTTATATGTTTCTTAATTCAAGGAATTTATTAACATAAAACTCTGTTTATGCAGCTTTGAACAACACTCAAGTTGAATGAGTTATATGCACAATATTTTGTGAATATTATGAACTTGACTGTCAATCTCGAATCCTCGTGATGTTGACATTACGAAGAAAACTAAAGAGAAAAAGCCCTCCTGCTTTCTGGTCGACAGGATTACGTAATTAAAATAATTTACAGATTTGATGACTTGGGTTTGCCTCGGTGGAATCTGGGATGCAATTGATAAAGTAATAGAATCTGATGAAATCACCAACTTATAAATGCATACACAAAAGCTATCATCAATCTGAAGTGTATATGGGACAGAGATCATTGCTGGAACGTTAAAATTCTTTAAATTCAGGCCGTTATCTCTAAAGTTGGTGATGAAATGTAGTAGACACAACCACACAAGGGCCCATTGAACACATCCACACCATATCGTCACCTAGGAGGGAGAGTGTAGACACACGCTCATGCGAGCACCAAACAACTAGTAGTCACACGAGCAATGAAAACAAATATTAAGTCCGTGGATACACACAAATACACCGCCAATAAAGCAATAGAAGTACTGCAGACACCAAGAACCTTCAGGGACATACACAGTACACACAGACATACACACAGACATACAAATCATAGTAGATCCACATTGCACTTGTTTATTTGAATTGGTGATCCCATGTTAAATCACCGTGTTAAAACCAGTGTTAAAACCACTCAAACCGTTACTTTAGTAATTCATTGACACACAATGTTACACAGCCCCATCGCTATCACGAGATAACAAGGTGACATTGTATCACCCTGCTATAACAGGTTACATCTCAATAAGAAGTGTGATAGAGTGCCGTCATTATCAGAGTTTAGAATAACGAGTTGATGACATACCAAACAACAACCCACCACCACTTATCGTTGGTGACCATTAATAAATCCCATCTTATTGTGTCGTTTTGACACAATATATCATCATATATCATCATATCGTCACCTAGGGTGTAGAGTGTAGACACACGCTCATACGAGCACCTAACAACTGGTAGTCATCCCACGAGCAATGAAAATAAATATTAAGTCCGTGGATACACACAAATACACCGCCAATAAAGCAATGGAAGAACTGCAGACACCAAGAACCTTCCAGGACATACATGATACACACAGACATACACACAGACATACAAAGACATACACAGATCCTTAAAACGTGCACTTGTTTATTTCACCAAAATATTTGGTTATTTGAATAATGACCCCATTGGAAATCACCGTGTTAAAACTACTCAACCAGTGTTTTAAACCACTCAAACCGTTACTTTAGTAATTCATTGACACACAATGTTACACAGCCCCACTGCTCACGAGATAACAAGGTGACATTGTATCACCCTGCTATAACGAGTCACATCTCAATAATAAGTGTCGTAGAGTGACGCCATTATCAGAGTTTAGAATAACGAGTTGATGACATACCAAACAACAACCCACCACCACTTATCGTTGGTGACCATTAATAAATCCCATCTTATTGTGTCGTTTTGACACAATATATCATCATATATCATCATATCGTCACCTAGAATGTAGAGTGTAGACACACGCTCATGCAATCACCAAACAACTGGTAGTCACACGAGCAATGAAAACAAATATATAAAGACCGTGGATACACACAAATACAACACCAATAAAGCAATAGAAGTACTGCAAACACCAAGAACGTTCAGGGACATACACACAGGACCAGACATACATGATACACACAGACATACACACAGACATACACACAGACATACACACTTAAAAACGAATTGTACACTTGATCCACATTTCACCAAAATATTTGGTTATTTGAATTGGTGATCCCATTGCAAATCACCGTGTTAAAACTACTGAACCAGTGTTTAAAACAACTCAAACCGTTACTTTAGTATTTTCATTGACACAAAATGTTACACAGCCCCACTGCTCACGAGATAACAAGTTGACATTATATCACCGTTCTATAACGGCTCACATCTCAACAATAAATGTCGTAGAGTGACGTCATTATCAGGGTTTAGAATAACGAGTAGATGACATACCAAACAACAACCCACCACCACTTATCGCTGGTGACCATTAATATAAATCCCATCTTATTGTGTCGTTTTGACAGATGTCACGGAGTGTTTGACAGAGGCTCCTAAATTTTGGGATGTGTTTAAAACATGAGATGAGAGAACATCTGACATATTCCACCAGATCTGTAACACAATAGCAGTTAAAATCACATGTCACGCGTGTCATCTCACGTGATTGGTGGGAAAAGTCACGTGATTGGTGGGAAAAGTCGCGTGATTGGTGGGAAAAGTCACGTGATTGGTGGGAAAAGTCACGTGACACGTCACGGGTGGGAGATCAGAACACGTCATTCTACCAGTGGTACTGTCACTCTACACCAGCCAGGGTGTCTTGACTGACATGGGAATATGCATTATAACATGACACTTGAACACGCTGATAAGACATGAACTGGTAGGAATACATCCAAGTATTTGTGATGTTAGCATTCAACCGCTAACACTGTAGAGATACCGGGTCTTTAAAAGTGACAAAGTGGTTCACTGGTTCAGATAAGAACACATTTTAATTTACTACTTTCTGCCACACTGAAACAAAATACCATTGTCCATGTGACAGATAAGCTTCAGACTTTTAGATATATTCACTAATTGAATATATTCCATGTTATTTCCAAAAGTGATATCTTACAACAGAAGTACTGTAACTATTTATCCGAACCACTGTCCACTTCTACTTCTTCGCTCTATTAAAGCATTATTATCTATCACTTCTACACGAGTTCTTACAAGTTACAGCTTCTACAGCACTTCTACTCCACAGTTTACTACTGTAGAGTCTCTCCTACAACTTGATGATACCTATTACAACCAACTACCACTCCATAAATTTCCAGAAACCAATTACAATTTACAACTCCATAACTCCAAATAGCAATTGCCACTCCACAAGTCCAGATACCAATCACCACTCCATAACTCCAGATACCAATTACCACTCCACAACTCCAGATACCAATTACCACTCCATAAGTCCAGATACCAATTACCACTCCATAAGACCAGATACCAATTACCACTCCATAACTCCAGATACCAATTACCACTCCATAACTCCAGATACCAATTACCACTCCATAAGTCCGTTCAGATACCAATTACCACTCCATAACTCCAGATAAACACCACTCCATAACTCCAGATACCAATTACCACTCCACAACTCCAGATACCAATTACCACTCCATAAGTCCAGATACCAATTACCACTCCCATAAGACCAGATACCACTACCACTCCTTATAACTCCAGATACCAATTACCACTCCATAACTCCCAGGTTTACTCCATAACTGTACCACTCCATAAGACCATCACTCCATAACTCCAGATACCAATTGAAACCCCATAAGTCCAGATACCAATTACCACTCCATAAGACCAGATACCAATTACCACTCCATAACTCCAGATACCAATTACCACTCCATAAGTCCAGATACCAATTACCACTCCATAACTCCAGATACCAATCACCACTCCATAACTCCAGATACCAATTACCACTCCACAACTCCAGATACCAATTACCACTCCATAACTCCAGATACCAATTACCACTCCATAAGTCCAGATACCAATTACCACTCCATAAGACCAGATACCAATTACCACTCCATAACTCCAGATACCAATCACCACTCCATAACTCCAGATACCAATTACCACTCCACAACTCCAGATACCAATTACCACTCCATAAGACCAGATACCAATTACCACTCCATAACTCCAGATACCAATTACCACTCCATAACTCCAGATACCAATTACCACTCCTCAAGTCCAGATACCAATTACCTCCTGACACTACGACCGCTGACACACTACACACAGAAGCCACATCAAAGGGCGTGTGTAGGCGAGTAGAGGGAAGCTCAGCGTCACAAACCAACCGTTTCTAAGTTTGGAAATGACGACACTCAGAAGGCCGTACTATTGAGGCGCGCGCTACAACTAATTAGACGAAGACTCCATGAAATGAGTGTGAAGTCCGAGGAGAGGAACATCGTATCCTGTGCTTGCCTAATAACCGATATATCTCTCAGAGCATGAGTCTGGCAGCCAATATATAATATGATGAAGAAGAGGAAACATTATGAAATCATCAAATTGCAGCTCGCTTCTACAGAGTTTGGTAAGATCGAAAACACCGTACAAGAGTCCTTACTAAGACCACACACACAAACACACAGATGACTTATCAAAGCCACACACATACATGCATACTGATTGCTGATATACCTACAGAAACACAATCAATCATACGGAGTTATACAAGGTTTAGACACACGGACATACGAATTTACAAACAGTTAACAAACACAGTCATCCAGTGTCAAACGCACCGTCATACGAACAGCCATAGAACACGCACACAGTCATACACACACACACACACACACAGTCATACAAACAGTCATACGCACAGTCATACATACATACAAACATGATACACAAGTAAACCTGAACATTTTCCAATAAACTACTGCTACACGACCACACTCATACACCAACGTATGAACATTGGTCTACTTTACTTAGACCGAGTATAGAGCTCCTATACTCTACGCATTTTAGTGTGTTGGCTTGGTCACCCCAAGCTTTCAACTGACCTGGGGCAATAGCTGAAACACTTACAGACTTGAAACTTCCAGTTCATACAATATGGAGAAGACTCTCCGTGTACTGAGTGTTTCAAGTCAACCGTTGTTTCAGTTATACTGCCCCAGGTCAGTTCAAAGTTTTGGGTCACGTGACCGAAAGCCGATATGTGCGTGTGGTACACTTTCCATCTTAGGGTACTCAAAACGAGGTGGCGTGATTGAGTAATGTTTTTCATCTGCAATTGGCGTGATAGTAGCGTGCTATTTCCAGCTTTTGGCGTGAAAGAATGATCTCAATAAGTTATTCTGCTATGGCGTGACAGTAAGATGTTGATATATATGAGCAATTGTGGCGTGACATGCCTCAACAAGGCCATGGCGTGACATGCCTCAACAAGGCCATGGCGTGATATTTAACAAGGCCATGGCATGATATATTCCTCTCAATACAAGGTGGAGTAGGCTGAATGTTGATGATAGCTCATTCAGAGTTTGCTATACTACTACAGCACTGTGAGCCGATAACTAATTAGCACTGTCGTAAGAGTCGCTTTTCAGTTTCCAAAGTGAACAACGTAATTAGTAAGAACTGTTACGTGCAGTAGCTAGAATCAGGTCTACAGTTAATTATACAGACGGGCTTTCCTTGTAAGAGTGTGAGTTGAAATCTTATAGCCTGTGCTCCTATATAGCTATATGGGTGAATAGATTACGATAATTATTCATGTGGGACCAATGGCCAGTGGGACAATAATTTTGTAGACCATCGAAATATCAGGGTTTAGAAAATATGGCGATTCTCTTTCAATATTAATCTTGTTCACGTTACATGATGACGTCATAGTAAATTTTATGGGGTGCGGAAATATGGGAATATCTTTCGTTAGATCCTCAGTTCCGTTCCACATAAAATGTCTCGTAAGAAAGGCACCCTATCGATGCAGATCCAGGGCCTGGAGATACCTGGGGAACACTGGAAATGTTCTCCCCAGTCAATTCACCTGACGCATACAATATCTATGCATGTATGGTCGATGATAGTACGTTGAAATTCATTTATTGGGTATCAGTTATAGTGGACAATGTCCAATGTCCATCCAGTATACAAGTATACATTCAGTACACGGTTTACGCATAGCAGGCAAACCAATAGGTCTATACATAGACCTAACTCCTACACACATACACGCAGATAGAAAACAGATTAATTAGTGCAGTGTCTGGACACCTGGTCAGTTCTTGTACTGTACACTAGACTGTTCAGACTTAGATACTGTACACTAGCGACCAGTCCAGTGCGAATTGTGGTCTTTAGTAGATGATTTCCCAAATTAGGCCCTGGATCGATCACAACATTACAAGATTGGAAATATTTACTCCATTTTGTACTTGGAGTTTGAGAATTTATAAATTCATGCCAGAAAAACACTGGTTTTATTTAAGCATAAAAACGCATCTCTCAACCTCCGGCTGTCATGGCTGATAAAGGCTGGTTCATGACACCATTGTACTATGTTAATTGCTGAAAATTCCGGATAATTTCTGCTCGAGATAGAGAGGCGTATATCGCATGTCATCAGTGAACTAGAATTCAAACGATGGAGCTGTGAGGGAGCCGAGATAGGCGAGTCTATACTGCATGTACTTGAATACATACCAAGCACAGTACAATGGGTTTTAAAATGATTAGTGATATGTGGCGGGATACAAGGCAGTAGGTGAGATCATCGTCCGTGTAATGGTAGATGTGTGTTTGTGTGTGTGAACTACACACACTGTGTGTATACTGCGTGTAAAGTGTACATTGTCGAGCACTGTCTCGTACTTAGTTCCAGCTCCTATTAGTACATTGTGTACTTTACACACTGTGTGGATACTGTACATAGCGTTTCCTGGTACATGGTGTACCGCAGAATACATCGTATTCTGCACTACAGTAGTACATCGGGTTCCGCCACATAACAGGGGTTCATGATGAATTAAAACAGAATCAACCCGGTTGTATTTTTTGTTCTATAAAATATCTTGTATAATATCTTATACAAGTATAATATCTTGTACGGTAGAATGTTAGGATACGAGAAGTCAGGGCCGTAATTGTCAATTTCGAGTTGGGGGGGCTGGGCGAGGGAAGCGAGCCCAGGGAATGGGTCCAGGGGCGGAGCCCCTGGCGGCAGGTCTGGGGCGCAGCCCCATGGGGTCCAGGGGCAGAGCCCTGGGGATAGGGGGCAGAGCCCCGGAAAATTCCCAGGTTTTCAATGTCTGAGAATGAATTTTGGGCTACAGAAATGGGTAAGAATCGTGAAAATTATGAGTCGTATAAAATGGTACCTTAACAAGTCTTGAGCAATTTTTCATGTTAAAAAACCGTGTGCAGACATATTGTGCCTCATAATCACCCTTATCCAACTGATGACCCATTGTTAGCCCAGAGCACTTGCTTGTTTTATTAAGGCGTTAAATTATTATGAACATCATTGAATCTTTTTGACTTCCCCAACATATCCCTGAGGCTGAAGGAGTCCTTGATTATTGAGAGTGAGCTCCAGATGGTGGACAGAGTGTCTCCTAACCATTGGGCGAAACGGTCTGCCCAAAGTACACAAGCAAGGCACCCCACTCCGCCCCATCATTAGCATGACCAGTGCATTCAGCCACCATTTCGCCCAATGGTTAGAAGACACTCTATCCTCCATCCGGAGCTCGCCCTCAATCATTGAATCTTTTTTATTCATTCGAGTTTGTCACTTGCATAAATCTATGAGCATGTTATGAGCATGATATGTCGATATGAGCACGATATTTAGTTATTCCTTTCCTTGTTATTATTATTTTTGCCTACTTACTATGGAGACATGGATTTATTACAGCACTTCTGTACTGTGGTTTGTAGATAAAAAATACCATGATGAACCTACAAACTAGCATACATGAAGAGTTGATATGATGTTGAAACCTTCACAATTGCGAATGATGCATCAATATCATTCCCCATTCAATGAGCAAACTGTTAAGATCAGTAAATTTGGAAATTTTGATAGGGAGTTAGAATTTTTTTTGAGTCAGTTCAAAAATCTTGGGGGGGCTTCAGCCCCCCTAGCCCCCCCGGGAATTACGGCCCTGCGAGAAGTGTCAACTGGTGCTCATTACCACGATACTATTATATTATCAATGAGTGTACTCGCGGTAATTTGCGGAATTTGCACACTGCCAATTATCAGTGTGGTATTTGTCCTGTCCAATGTATAATACTGTGCGGCAAGTCAACTATGTGCATTGTGCATCAATCACTCGCATTGCATGTGAAGCGCATTGTACGTTTGCGGTAAATCGTCCTTCAAATTTCGCTTGAGATTCATTAGAATAGATTACCAATCGTAGTCAGAGTCAAACCGAAGTACCGAGCCTTCCGCCAAACTGATAACCGGGCCATACCAAAATACCGAGTCAAACCGAACTCCGAAGGTGGTGCCCGTGAACCGAAAGTAAACGTCAAGACGATGACCATGAAGGAACTGAAGGTGTGTTTTAGGATGATATGTGACTGTATAAAGTGTTATAACTAACCTTGATAGCGGTAGAGTCTTTACAGAAGTTACACCTGTGCGCCTTAACCAGTTCCCTCAGGCACTGATCTGAGAGACTCTGATCCTTCATCTCCTCCAACACTGCTACTCCCTCAGGGATAGCCTGCAATGGAGCATGGGATTAGGTTTATATTAAGAGTTAAAAAACATTGTCTTGTATATTAATTTACGCATTTTCCTACCCTTTTCTCTCCTTTTTGCTGTTTACACTACTAACAAATAACAATTGTTATGACAAATCACGGTGGCAGCAACTCTGTTGTTTGTTTTTTTTGAAATATTACATAACAAACTTCTCTAAAATTTGTTTCCTCAATATATCGATCTGTAAAAATTCATGCCTTGACCCTGTGGTTTGTAGATTAAAATACCAATATCGGGTGAAAGTCAAAATGCAGAGCTTGTATTTATGTTTGTACTTGAGTTTGTTTGTTTGTTTGTGTGAATGACACATGCAGGCATCCCTATTTAGTTGATATATACAGAACACAGACAAACAAACACCATATACTCGACACGGTACAAACATAAAACCACCATGACGCATATTGAACGTAAAACAGAGTCCATTAAACTTACAACTTGTGTAAAGTCATGAACCCCATGACCATTACAAGACATGACTCATCAGCACACGAGTCCGTATAATTATAACATGGATGACATACGTCACTGCGTAATAATACATCTATATATATATATTGAGTGAAACAGACACCACTTAGGGCCGGATTACACAATTTTCGTGTTAGGTCGACCTAAGAGGCCCTAAGTTTAAGGAGGAGCTCTAAGGCCCGTATTCACCAATCGAAAAGTTCATACTTAAACGGCCTTGTAAGGGTGAGCTCATCCTTAAAGTGGAGTTAAGTGGCAGCTTCCGTTTTCGTATTCACCAAATCTGTGTTTAAGTGTGAGGTCATACTTGTTACTTTAACTTAAAGTACGACCTTTAAAAATTAAAAAATTGGTATTCACCAAATTAAATTGGGATCAGGTGGCACTTTAGCTCGTCCTTAAACCGGCTTTTTGTAAGGTACCTCAACGTCAACCTTTAACTTACGACCTGCCACTTTAACTTAAAAAAAGTGGGAGGTCGCACTGAAAAATTAAGTCCGAGATTTCATCGTTTTGGCGAATACGACTTTTGTTTAAGTGGCAACTTTAAAACTGATACTTTAATGTGCTACTTTAATTCGTCCTTAAAGTTCCCACTTAACGCAAATTTGGTGAATATGGGCCTAAGGAGCACCTCCTGAAGGTCCTCCTTTAGCGAAATTGGTATTACCCAATTCGTAAAGGTCGACCTAAACCGTAAAGGAGGAGGTCGTCCTCAAACGCTAAGGAGCATCTTAGGAGCAGCTCCTCCTTTGACACTTTCTGCGATTACCCAAATTGAAAGGAGGAGATCCTCCTTAAATGTTAAGGAGCAGGTCGTAAAGGAGCAGCTCACTTAAGGAGCAGCTCCATATATGGTAGAGACTACCATATAAGGAAAGTCATATGGAAGTGAAATTAAATTTAGAAATTAGATGCAGATTGAATCTGTTAGCAAATGCAATTATAGATGGGTTTGAATGAGCTCGGTGCCAGTGAAATGGAGTTCACTGCTGTAAGTAAATATCTTGCAATGATAGCAGATAGGGCTCGTTGAAAAATAAACATGCCTTATCAGTCAATCAAACACAGTTGCTAGATAATTGACTTTTTTCAATTTGATTGATTGAAGCCCACGGTGGGGCACTCACACAGTTCCCAAAAGCATGAGAGCTATCACTGCCCGCTCTGTTTACCCTCATTCTTGAATTAAAATTGAATATAATTGAAAATTTTGGATACAAATTCCAGAGGTTATTATCGGATCTACCGTTTATGAATTTTAACGTTTACGAATTCCAATGAAACATAACACATTATGGAGGTAAATTGTTAAAAGATTTTGGCTGCTTTTGCTTTTTGAACCGATCACAAGAGGACTACAAACTCGGCTAACAGCAAATTGAATCAATGAATCATTGATATTTATCTGCTCTCTTTTGACAACGATGTTACTCCATATTATTATCACATATAACGTGTGGTTTAAGGAGCACCTACTGGTTTTAAGGACGAGCTGGAGGTACCTTAAAAATTCGCTGTTTAAGGAGCAGCTAAAGGACCAACTTAAGGACGAGGTGGATTGGGTAATACCGATTTTTCGGGAATTTTAAGGTCGACCTAACTCGCTAAGGAGCACCTTAAAATCGCCTCAAAGGAGCACATTGGGTAATACGGAATTTTAAGGTGGACCTTAAACTGCAGTTTGGGCCGTTTTAAGGAGCACCTAGGGCTAAAGGTCGACCTTAAACGGTTGTACCCTAAGTCTATGCAGACGCCTTAGGGCCGGATTACACAATTTTCGTGTTAGGTCGACCTAAGAGGCCCTAAGTTTAAGGAGGAGCTCTAAGGAGCACCTCCTGTAGGTCCTCCTTTAGCGAAATTGGTATTACCCAATTCGTAAAGGTCGACCTAAACCGTAAAGGAGGAGGTCGTCCTCAAACGCTAAGGAGCATCTTAGGAGCAGCTCCTCCTTTGACACTTTCTGCGATTACCCAAATTGAAAGGAGGAGATCCTCCTTAAATGTTAAGGAGCAGGTCGTAAAGGAGCAGCTCACTTAAGGAGCAGCTCCATATATGGTAGAGACTACCATATAAGGAAAGTCATATGGAAGTGAAATTAAATTTAGAAATTAGATGCAGATTGAATCTGTTAGCAAATGCAATTATAGATGGGTTTGAATGTGCTCGGTGCCAGTGTAATGGAGTTCACTGCTGGAGAGTAAATACTTGCAATGATGGGGCTCTTGCCTCGTTAAAAAATAAACATACCTATCAGTCAATCAAACACAGTTGCTGGATAATTGGCTTTTTTCAATTTGATTGATTGATGCCCACGGTGGGGCACTCACACAGATCCCAAAAGCATGAGAGCTATCACTGCCCGCTCTGTTTACCCTCATTGTTGAATTGAAATTGAATATAATTGAAAATTTTGGATACAAATTCCAGAGGTTATCATTTGATCTACCGTTTATGAATTTTACCGTTTACGAATTCAAATGAAACATACCACATTATGGAGGTAAATTGTTAAAAGATTTTGGCTGCTTTTGCTTTTTGAACCGATCACAAGAGGTCTACAAACTCAGCTAACAGCAAATTGAATCAATGAATCACTGAAATTTATCTGCTCTCTTTTGACAACGATGTTACTCCATATTATTATCACATATAACGTGTGGTTTAAGGAGCACCTACTGGTTTTAAGGACGAGCTGGAGGTACCTTAAAAATTCGCTGTTTGAGGAGCAGCTAAAGGACCAACTTAAGGACGAGGTGGATTGGGTAATACCGATTTTTCGGGAATTTTAAGGTCGACCTAACTCGCTAAGGAGCACCTTAAAATCGCCTCAAAGGAGCACATTGGGTAATACGGAATTTTAAGGTGGACCTTAAACTGCAGTTTGGGCCGTTTTAAGGAGCACCTAGGGCTAAAGGTCGACCTTAAACGGTTGTGTAATCCGGCCCTTATTGAGCTACCCTGTGAAATACAAGTGCAACACACCGCTCCCTCATACGTCATGCTCAACTGAAACACCAGCTGCTTTATACCATTGCAATGTGTGGTATTACACACTTTGTATGTGTGAAGTGAGATAAGTTACGAGAATCTTTGATAATTCGCAGGACACGCCGATACTTCGTCATCAGAGTTGTTGATGACGAAGAGTTAAAAGGAGGAGCTGGTTAAGTTGTGTGTAAAGAGAGGGAAAATAACGAGATTATGGGAGAGGAGGGTCGGAGTGAGGCCATAGATAAGAAATAATATTCGCTTCGGTTTTTGAGTGCAAAATTACCGGCTTAGAATACAAATTACGTTTATTGTGTTTTTTTGTATAATGAGGAATTGGCCCGGCAGGTCCAGGGTTAGATTCAGACGCTTTGTAAATTACGTAGCCGAATTCTGTTTTCCTGACTACAAATCCATAACATTATTACAAATCGGAGATTTTGCTTTTCATTTTGATAAATATCGGTTTGGATAATTGGATTATCTGAATTAATGGTCAGTATCTACAGTAAACTTTTCCCAGTTGAGAGTGAGGCCTCTACTTACAAGCCTCGCAAACATCCGCTCATAACGCACAGTTCAAGGGTGATTTGAGAGTGTGCTGAATACCGGACAGACTGGAATTGAAGGATTTAGGATGTTTGTGTAGCTTGATCAAGGAAATAGTACAACACTTGATTATATTGTTTCAGTTATCAGGTGATGGTGTACACATTACTCTTATCGCGATTATTACGAGAATATTATGCTTAGATTGAACGGTAAGATTGAACACATGGTATAGAGCATACTATGAAGATTTGAGGAGTGATTAATTTCCTCTCTTGACTTGGTTGTCTTGGTACAAGGTAAACAATCATGGTGGTCTTCTCTGGCAATCAATTTCGTCGGTCGACGACTTCTTCCCAAATTTGATTGCATACAGAAGCATGACCTCTGTTGTCTGCTGAGGTCAATGAACAGTGTGTGCCTAAAATTGTTTGTGCTAAAATTGCCTAAAATTGTTTGTACTCGCATATATACATTTACATAGCTAAAATCCTAAGAAGAAGCCCGTACACGGGAACGTCATTTCTATACACAGTGGTACACAAGGTGATTTAGTTTCAGATGTCACACACCCCATGACACCGGATGACACATGAGATCATTTTTGGTTTTGGCTTAAACTAGAACCACTTTGTTGCTACCAGAGAATTGAATTTCTTCAGTGTGGTTTAACGGGTTATGAATTTGTGCATTCACATTATTATCATTACATCATCAGAATCTTACGAAAATACTGTGTCTAGTTCACTGTCCTGTGTATTTGTATAATGAAGGTAATCAACAAATAAAGTTTGTGGATGACGTATCCTGGATCCGGGTAATGACTCCCTCTAACAGGACGTTTAATAGGGCCTGTGGACGGAGACGAGTTCCAGGGTCTCTGCTTAGACTGGAATTGTGAAGTTGTACGGAACCGCCAGGGTCCATAACCTACTGAGGTTCACATCCTACTGTGGTAAATCCTTAAGATCTGTACTCTCTTACAAACTACACTGTGACACGATCCGGCAAAATCAACAGCAACTGATGCTGGGATCCATAATAACAGCTTTCAAAGCCTTGGTCTTTCTATTAATTAAAGAATTGCCAACTTGGTATTTGATGAAAATGCCAAGTTTCTTAGCGTTTCCTAGGCTAATACTTGATTCAAATCAAGTCGCTGACTTATCAACGATAATCCCCATTCCTTGGCTCCCACCAGAAATTATCAAATCATTTAAATACGCACCAAGATGTAACCTGCAAAACCACTATCTCACTACCCTAAGAGCTGCTATTCATTTATTGCTGTCTAGTCAGTTGCAGTCAGTAGCTCATATAGTTGCTGGTAGTAACCGTTTAATACTACACGCTGAACACACTGCTTGTTGCAGACATAGGTACACCCGTCATACGCATCATGATTAATACATACTACACTGTACACACAGTCAGGCTGATTTATACCAATAAAGAAATTCAAATGGGGCATTTATCGAACAATCTCCTGGCGGTTTTGTAGATTCAAATATAAGTTAGGTGAGTAGGTACACCATTTTTAATGGTGTTCGACAAGTTACTTCACTGTGGCACCACTACAGGGCATATATCGTGACACCTCACACTACTCCACCATGACAAGGGACTCTGACACCACCCTTCCCTGACACCACTGCACCCTGACACCCTTGCACTTTGACACCACCCTTCCCTGACACTACTCCATCCTGAAAACACTCCATTTTGACACCACCCTTCCCTGACACCACTCCACTTTGACACCGCCCTTCCCTGGCACTACTCCACCCTGAAAACACTCCACTCTGACACCACCCTTCCCTGACACCACTCCACCCTGATACCGTTGCACTTTGACACCACCCTTCCCTGACACCACTGCACACTGACACCACCACCAAGTCTACCTACCCGATAAAGGAGACGGGCTAGTTTCAGTCCGCTGACTTGGAGCTCTCCGAGTCCCACCATGTAATCCATCATCTCCCTAACGCAGTCTGGGTCATCCTGCAAAGTTGAGAATTGTTAGATTCCAACGACGTAGAAAATCGTAGGGGAGAAGGAGGAAACGCATACTTCGTTAAATATGCGTTAAATTGGGATCAAGTTCTGTAAAATAATCACCTGATTGTTTTGTAGAATGATCACCTGATCGTTTTATGACTGTTGGATAATGTCGCGTAGAAAACATTATAATATTGAATAATGATAAGATAAAATGTCGAAGTAAAGAAGTAGTTCTCAAGCTTACTTTTTGAGGTTGCTTTATACTTGAACAACACTCAGCATAATGAAACTTTATAGTGATCAGAAAATTACAGTATTTATACTATATAAGTATATACGGTACATATAATAATAATAATATCATTTCAAGTGCGATTATTCTTACCTCCTAACATATTTGCCAAGGTGTATTGCGCAAACATGGCTCAGATGAAACTAATTATAATCATTAATCACGATATTACAGTACTGATAGGCTTGCACGTTTTCTGTGCTGAAGTGGTAAACTGTTGGGTTCATATTGAGCTTCAAAACATGCTACTAACCCAAAGAAGATCCGTAACTCCATAGGACTCTGCAATATCAACAAGGACTGACTGAGGGTAGGGAAGAGTGTCTATGGCTAGGAGCTCCTTCTCTGAAGTCTCCAGGAACTCAGTTACCAGGACCTCGGTGCGGTGATTAACATTCCTTGCCATTGTCAGCATCTGAGTCATGTATGTGCCTTGGGGAATGGAGAAAATGGTGAGGAGGACATTCATTACCAGAGAGATAACTTATAAGTAATGAATTACTTTGTTTTGCCTATCAGACTATGCCTGCATCTTGATTTGTAAAACAATCTGAATAGAAATCGCAAGTTCAACAATTAGTGCTGAGCAAATGAATTTTAATGATTTTTGGTCTTCTGATCATTAAATACTAATACAAACCTACCGATATTGGAGCGGCCATCCTTAAGTTGGGACACAAAAACATCTTTGTGGAAATTAATCTTTTTAAATGACCCATCCAAATCATTAAGGAAAATCTCTTCAATTTGGGGTGTACAACAGGTTGGCCCATCGTTACACATGGCCAGTGGTACATCTGCAGAAAAATAAATTAAGTTAGAATAAAAAATCTTTACAATATAAGCCTAACTAATGAAAGGTGCCTCAGTTGTTTATTAAATAAATTCTATGTTGTTTCTTGGTCGTGACAACCAAGAAGGTAATCATATTTTATGAAGATTAACCACAAAACATGTAACTTTTCACAGTTCATCATACTTATGAACTGAAAATAAATTGATAAGTGTCTTCCTAAATGAACAAATAAACTGATTATTATCTAACCTGGTTCAGCTGCATATCTCTGAGTGTAACTCTCCTTTCGGAAGTGCATGTATTGACGGACTTGGTTGCAGGTGTCATCAGTAGTGTCCACAATAACCAACACTACAAACACTGACACCAAACTCTTCAAAAACATAGGGAAATGCATCTCAAATAGGTATTCAAGTAAGGTTATCCATAAATGTTGTGAAAAGAATACAGATTGGTAGAAAAAAAAACAATGAATCAAATTTTGAATCAGGGGAAATGGTCAAGACTTGGGAACAGAACCATCAATTATTTGGGCAAGCAATACTTGGAATGGAAGAATTGGACATGGAAGAAGAGAATACTTGGGCACTGGAAATAAGCACAGAAAACAGACAAAATTTTGGAACAATTTTGAGAAATACAATGTTATCTGTTCTCAAAATAAATAAGAATATTTGACATAATTAATTCATTGATAACTTAATTGCATGTCACCAATCACAAAACATATAATTGTCTTCATCAATATATGAATTAATTGGCTGAGTCATCTGCTAGTAGAAATTAAATTATCATTCATTCCCATCTGAAATATTAACATTGACCAATTGAGAGTAAGCAAACAACATGAAAGAATAAAATAATTCCTATAAATTTCAAAGAATTTATTGGCACTGCTGATTAACCAGTCTAAAGCACCAAACATTGTATGGAATTATATAATAAAACTGCTTTACTCATGATCAAATATCATCACTATGTACTCAATTGCACAGCTGCTCTGATGTTGTGTCTTTCTTATACAATGTCTCGGTACAGTAAGCACTGAGTTTACCATAATGGTTGAAATAAAGGTTGAAATAGCTGTCATGATTCTGAATAGTAGCTTAGTGGGTTAGCCTAAATTCAAATTCAGTTTTCATATCATTTCTTGACTTTCCTTACATCTTTTTTCAACATGTTCAGCCTACCACTGCTTTTTGTGGATGTCAAGGAATTAGAGAATAAGGGGCTCATAATGACTCCTTTCTTAGCCTGAAAGTAAGTATAAGTAGGTTAACAAAAGATTGATTTAGTCATCCTTAGTAGATTTGGTGTGTCTAATAGATATTATTATTAATAAGTCTAAGTAAATTTTTCTTTAGTATTTGTATAATCTATGTAAATGATGAAAAATAATTTGGATAAAAATGAATAAGTTATATGTACACACTTTTGAAGGGAATGTTTCTTCATCAATATCATCTCGCATCCTTTTCATTTGCTTGGGCTCAAGCTTCTCATCTTTTGGCAGCTTTGACACCTTAGAATTGAGTGTAATACTTTCATATCTTAGATTGTATCAGTTTTAAAATGCATAACATTTATATTCAATTCAACTCAATTAATAAAACAAGTAATTTAATAAAACAAGTAATTTATATTTTATAGCCATTACACCATAATTGAACATATATTAGTATTATCTCATTTTCAATTATGATTCAGATATCAATTACAATGGGCAACATTAACATAACAAAACAACTTAATAAATTATAAAAACTAAAAAGTCAGGATATCCTAACAATCTGAAATAATTAATTATTGTAAAAATTAAAACAGTAGCTTGCAATAAGCTATATTTTTACACACATTGGTTAGATATATACTGCTTCTTAACTATAAGAGAGGCTTTTCAGGTTGTGCTGAGGGAAAAGCACCAAGGCAATCATTAAGACTGTTAAAAGGGCTACCCGCAAAGGACTATCTATACATATATGTAAAACAATATCAGAAGAGAAGGCCAAAAAAATTTTTTTCCTTAAACGAAAATAATGTGTACCCTCTTAAAATAGTACATATTGAACATTAGCTTACCAAATTAGACAAGTCTCCAGACTCAGATATTGTAACTCCAGCCCATTCAGAGCTTGCTATAACATCTTCACATAAGGCAACAAGCTTTTTTGCAGATGCTGGATCATTGCTGTGCAGTAATGCAAGCCCTTGCAGATATACAGTGTCAAGATCACCCATGACCTCAAAGCAAAAGGTATTTTAAGGAGGAGTTACACTCAGACATAAATTGGAAATTTCATGTAACAAGGTAACTGCATCATCAACCATTGAGGAGGTAGGTACATGACAGAGGGTGGGAGGAACCCCTCCAACATTATCAGGTGGCACATGGCATGAAAACAAAACAAATGGAGGAATGAGGATAATAGTCATGAGGCATCAATTGGGAGAATTGTCAGGAGAATAGACCTTGTGACTTGTTTCAAAAGTCACTAGGTCAACTCTAGAGAGCTGGCTAACACTACACTCTGCTTCCCTGGTTCCCTATCGAACAAGTTCATAATTCCTGGTATATTGACCATTTAACCAGTAGATGGATGTTACCTATCATGCAACACAAAAACACTACATTTAATTGGATGTATATAGAGATATGAAATGGCTCCCCTTGCACCTAAGACGCCAGGTCCACTTATCGTCCTATATGTTCAAAATACTTAATGGACATCAGAGGCGTGCCGTGGAGAGACTAGTCAGCATATTTGGGGTGTACGGTATCGAGTGACTCAGGGGGTTTGGGGGGCGGGCCCCCAACCGCCGGAGGCTATGCGCCGCAGGCGAAACCTTTGGAAAATAGCCGAAAAATGCACTCAAAAAGTTCCAAAAACAAGTCTCTTTTTACAAATTATACTACGTTTCAAAAGTTGTATTTTTTGCAAAATTTTAATTGCTCATATCATGTTGATGTATGAAATTCATAATTATTCAAAGCGTAAATTTGCCAGACTTCACGACGGTGAGGAATGTGTCCCATATAATTCTGCTGAGTTACGTCACGTGACTTTTCGTCCAAAATAAGATGAGAACTATACATGCTCCAGTGTGCATGTCCCCATGTTTGTCAATTCCTCAGACTATAGATGAGGATCATCGGACACAGGAACATTAAATCATAAGATCGCGAATACTGAGACATAGGTAGGTATAACACTTCTACACGAGATCATTGGACACATTTACATCGGATCACTAGATCGAGAACACTGGAACGTCACAACACAAGATTATGGGACGCAAGCACATCGGATCATTAGATCAAGAACACTGGAACATCACAACACTAGATCATGGGACACAGGTACATCGGATCATTAGATCGAGAACACTGGAACATTAGAGCAATACATCTTGGGACACAGGTACATCGGATCATTTAAGATCAAGAACGCTGGAACATCAGAACACAGGTACGTCGGAATGTCGGATCATTAGACTGAGAAAACTGGAAAAATCAGCAATTAATACGTTAATTAAAACTTATTTGTCACTATATTTGTTCCGTCTCGAATCTTAGAAATCCGTCACAAGAAAGAGAAAATCAGTCACAAAACATTCGAGACGAGTAAAAAGTGTCGGCGAAATCTAAAAGACAATGTTGGAAATGGTACGTGTGCACTGCAAACTGAATGCGCGAAACTGAAAATCGGGGGTGTCACGGGCACCCCCGCGCAATTAAAATACAGTAGGCACCCCGATTTCACGGCACGCCTAGGGAGATTGCAATTTTACAGTAGTACGGGGTGTATGAGAGTTTTACGCCGCGCAGCGCGCGCAACAATTGCGCGCGCTAGTTTTGCGGAGGAAAAATTGGTAAGATAAATGACAAAGTGCGCGGCGCGACGTTGGCTATTCGGGGCCTTCAGCGCTGGGCGCAAGAGCAATGATCGCGCGCGCGATCGCGAAAATGATAAAAATAAAATTTGATTTTCTTAATTTTAGTGGGGTGTACATGGACACCCCAACACCCCCACGGCACGCCTCTGATGGACATAGCCCATCTAACTTTATCTACAAATTCAACTACATATCTGGAGGAAGCAGGGATGGAGCCCAATGTAATCTTTATACTCCAAAATCAAAAAATCTGAAGAATTTCTACTACTTAGGTGCTAAGGCATGGAATAGCATTCCAGTTGATTTAAGAAGTATAAGTGATCCAAAAGATTTCGGGAAAAAATACAAAACTCGTCTACTCGACTCAGTAACTAGTGATTCTAGCTATGTAGTGAACAATTCATTTGACCACATATATAAAATCAAGGCATAGTGTCAAATGGATTTAGGTATTTATTTGCTTGAGATACTATCTCATGCTGTAAATTTCTTATACCCCCTTGATAGCAATGTTGCAGTTTCCTTACAATTGACAGTTTTGCTTTGCCCCAGCATCACAATATGTTCTGCCGTTAATTTCAACTTTTTATTTTCTCATTCTTAACATTTTCATTTTAATGACTAAATTGTGCTGCTGAGGGACTTTTTAATTAATTTTTTTACTTAAATTATTTGATTTGACCTGGGATTGTCACTAAAATGCAGCCTGACCTTGGTAAGTCATTAAAATGCAGCTTTATTTTTCTGTAAATAAGTTAAATACTCTTTTTATTCTTAACAGTATGCACTTTATTGAGAGTGTTATGAAATTACCTAACCAATTTATTTTCAGCATATTATTTGATATATTATATTTATTTCCTTAATGGGTAGCCTTGATAACAGTCTTAATGATTGACTAAGTGCTGTCCCTCAGCACAACCGAGAAGTTTCTTTATATAAATTATTGAAAAAATGTATATTGTAATTGTGCTGTAAAATGATATTCAAATTCAAATTCAAAATGTTTCATATTTTTCAACTAGAAATTACAAACTTGCGACTGAGTTCAAACTAAATGTAGCAACAATGAGCGAAGGAATAATTTCAAGGTTTTGTCAACAAATATAAATATAAATATAATTAATATAAATTAATAATAATAAATGTAATGTAAGCATAATGGTATTGAACCATCTCTAATCTCACACCCAATTGATCAATATCAATTAATGTTAACAATTATTTAGCACCATTTCACTCCGGTGCCCATTCCATAGTAACATTAATAAAAAGCAATTTTACAATTAACAAATAAGAAGTTATTCAATGTGATAAAACTAATTTTAACTTCCACAATGACAAAATATCAAAATTGATAAAAACACTGAAAAGCCAGTAAAAATAGTAAGTCAAATAAACATGGTCAAATAATACCAAATGGCAGAATATAAAGAAGAATGTGCAATTTAATTTATCAAGTATAAATATTGATACCTTTCTTCTTGGCTACAAAAGGATTATTTCTTAAGAATTCATTAAACTTTAGTTTGTTTCTTAAATAGCTATCGCCTTCAATTTTTTCAAGCACAACTGATGATATATACCAGAAATTACTAGGAGAGTGTATTTCAGTATTGTTCTTATAATGATCTAATGAAACCTTAAACAAGATGCTTCTCGTACAGTTTTAGGTAAGTCATTCCAATAAGGTCTAACTCTCTCTGAAATAAACCCATCATTTACTTTAGTTACTTCTCTTGGCAGCTTGCTACAAGATTTTCTACAGGTCAACAGGTTTCTTCTGCTTCTGCCTACTTTAAACCAAGTCTTACCATAGTCAACTTTATCATTTAATACTTTAAAAGTTTCAATGAGGTCCCCTCTAATTCTCCACTCAGCTAAAGTAGTTATATTCAACCTATAATATAAATAAATAGTAAATAAATAATTAATCCAAATTTTCTTTGTAGAACGAATACATATGGTATATGACAAAATAAAATAAAATAATTAGTTTTGATGAGCACATCACCATGACAGAAATTCTGAAATTGATTTTCTATTTCAAATATTGAACTAAGGTATAAGGAAGACACTAAGTTGGAAGTATGTAATGAAATAAATAACAACTTTTACATTGCATATGCAAGGTGGCCCACCATACCCCTCAGCTTCGGAGAATAGAAACAAAAATTTTCTCCGGGGGTATTTCCAGAGCTTCCACTTCCACTGATTGCCCAAACCAGTACCCGTCTATTTCTTCTGACTGGATGGCGCGAAGTGACGTCCAAATGTGTTGCCAGGCGTTGCCTGGCCCCCTCGCGCGCGCCCCGACACGACGGACGTAGCCCCGTCTATTTCTTCTGACTGGATGGTTGCAAAGTGACGTCCGCGTCCAAATGTGGAACGTTGCGCCGCGCGCGAAGGTAGGGTAACATCCTTTGAGCCCCGATTTAAAAATATGGGGCAGACAACGTCTGGCAAAAAATTCTGCAGGAACGTCGCGGCGTCGCGCCGCGCACTCCGTGCGCGAAACCAGGGCGCTGGTTAGGGCAACATTGCATCTTGCTCTAACCAGGACCCTGGTTACGCGCGCGGCAAGCGCTTAACCGACGCCCCTGGTTAGGGGAACATTGCATCCTATTATGGTTTTGTGCACAGAGTGCGCGGCACGGCTATCGGAATCCTGCACTTTGTTAAACACGCATATCCCTGTTTGCGTTGCGCGCTTATCCACAGGAAGCGCGCGCGCCGCGCAGCGCGACATAAGCCCTTCCCCTAACCAGGGGCGTCGCGAAACGACGCTTAGCGATTGCCGCTCCGCGCACCCCGTGCGCGTGCGTAACCAGGGTCCTGGTTAGGGCAACATAAGCCCGCATATGTGTGTGTACATGTACGCGCCGCGCGATCGCGAGCCAAACAGTGATATACGTGTTTAGCAATGCGGGCTTAGTAAAAGGGGTCCAGGGTCCTGGGGTCAGATTTTTCTAACCAGGGTCCGGTTGTCGATAAGTATAACCAAGGCTTGCCGCGTTGCGGATTCTGTGCACGTAGGGCAAGGGTCAGACAACGTCTGACAATTAATAAGAGGCCCGGGGTAGTGGGCACGGGTATACGCTGATTTTCCTATCTTACCCTGGTTTCGTTATTCGACGGACGTTACCTGTTAATTTCCGGAGTTCCCCTCACATAGAGTTGTAGCATTTTGAATAACAACAATATTTAGAGAGTTAAATTACAATCAACATTTACACAAATACAATAAACTTCAAATAAGTTGGACAGTGTTTTGAATACAATAATTTGTGCAATGATGAAATCGAATGATTCAATTTATAATTAATATAATTCAATGATAAATTTTATTAAGGAATTTAATTCTTTTTAATCAAATAGGTACAACATTTACTTGTTTAAATAGCAGACCCTTGTATCGACTGAAAATATGCTGAATAAAATCCTCAGCCACCATCACGTATGTCGTACTCGTATAACTTGTATCTTTCTATCGGTGACGTTTTCTCGTATGTAAATGCATCGTCGGGATTGCCGAAATTTGTGCCGCCATCATCGTGTTTCCCTAATTCAGAATATTGGCAAAATTTCCAATTTGGTGACAGTTATCACGTATCTGCTCGTTTGGTGATACCAGACCGGCTCCTAATGACAGTCGCTTAATCGTACGGCTTGGAATTTTCCATCATAGATGGATGTGTGATCAGACACGCTGAATAAACTCATACATCATGATACGTGAGGAGTCAGGAGTGGGATAACAGGGCATGTCGTGACGTTAGAGTCACGTGACTTTGACACCTGGATCAGCCCATCAAACAAGGCAATCCGATACATGCAACTACCCAATTACTCGAAACAGGGCGGTTATAGAACCATCAGGTATAAAATTGATGCAAACCCAGCGACAAATCCATTACCCGGCCCCAATTCAAATGTCTCCTGCACTTCATCCTAATATCTGCAACTACAAACCTCTACCCTCCCCCATCCAACCTCCTCTAATCAGACTTGGAAGAGCGGAGTCACAACTCAGCACACTCAACAGGATGATCCTTTCCAATGCCTCTGTAAGGGATCCTCCTCTTCAGTTTGAGTCCTCCTCCCCTCCTGTAGCCCCTTGTTATGTAAACTGCTTTCCTTCACCCTCCGTTCTGGAAAACACATACGAGCACCCATACTGCCACCATCTCATACTTCCCATACCTCCCAATAATGCTGCCAACCCTGGATCTGACATCCCAGTAATGGCTGCTGCTAATGGTTCTGTAGCCCCATTGGCCCCACCACAGTCTACCAATGAAGAATCTAGATCTGCCATCTCAATCAAGAAAACCCCTCCTCTTCCTCCTCTTCCCTCTAAGTCTAACAGGAACCACTTCTTCACCATCTGGAAGCAGCTCACCCACAAACACAGACCTTCTAGCAGCAAAGTCATGAAGGTAAAGAGTGCAACCCTTAGAAGAAGCACCTCCCAGGTCGACCTCTGTCAAGTCAAAGTCTCCGATCTGAAGTGCAATGCCTCGGACATAAACACCCAGAAAACAATCATTAGCTCGAAGGGCATCCCAGTTTCTTCGCGTTGTTATGATGGACAAGTCTCTAGGACTCCAGGAGATAAAGAAAAGCCGAATGAGAAAGTGCCTGAGAGGGTTTTCATAAGTACAGCTAATGATGAAAAATGCTGGAGCAGAGGGAAAGATAAAATCAAGATGAAGAAATTGAACGGCAAAACTCAGCCAAAGCTGAAGAAATCTGTTTCATTCAACAGCCACTTGAATGATGTCAGAATACTGTCTCCGGAAATGAAAGTTGATGCTTTTCAGTACCCAATCTGCACTTATCTGATGAATAACTATATCTTTACTAAATTGTGATTGATTCCTTGTGCTCTTGTTAAAGCTGATGAAATATAAATTCTATATAATATAAATGCTTTATTACATCTCCTCATTTACGTTTCTAGAAATGCAAGCCATTACATGTACTTTAGAGGCGTAAGACGAACACGCAGACAATATAGAGCCCTGCGAGAGCAGGGCTCTATATAATATTTAAATGTCGACAGCGTAGCTGGAGACATTTAAATAATTTAGAGTGCGAGGCGAAGCGAAGCTGAGCCGAGTGCTCTAAATCATATTTCTGCGGTGAGTCTGAGCCTCTAAAGTACTATAGTAGTCGAACGGTGTACAAAAGACACACCCTGTACACAACAAGCACACATTACCTTATATGGTAATAATAGAAAATGCTTGTTAACACAAAACAAAAAAGCGCATAACTCAGCCGTTTTTGAGCAATTTTGATCAAACTTTCAGGATATTACGGGCAAGATATGACCAATACATTCCTGAGTAGCTAACATTTCTGACCCTCAGAAATTGAGATATGACAGATAAACCGGTGTTTTGTTTTAAAGTTACCGCTTAACAACTGGCTTTTCGGTCATAACTCCGCTTCTGGAGCTCAAAATGAATCTAAACTTCACTGAGATGTTGCTTTTATGAAGCTCTAAATATCCTGAAAGTTTCATCAAGTTTGCTCAAAAAACCTCGGAGATATGCACATTTTTGTAACGCAAAAGCAAAGGTCGCGTAGATGTGTATTTAAATTGGTGTGTCATAACAAACACATGATATAAAGCGCGAGTAGAACACGACTCTACGCATATAGTACTACCCTTTAAATCGGTCAAAACTTGTCGTGAGACTACTATATGTACTTTAGAGGCGTAAGACGAACACGCAGACAATATAGAGCCCTGCGAGAGCAGGGCTCTATATAATATTTAAATGTCGACAGCGTAGCTGGAGACATTTAAATAATTTAGAGTGCGAGGCGAAGCGAAGCTGAGCCGAGTGCTCTAAATCATATTTCTGCGGTGAGTCTGAGCCTCTAAAGTACTATAGTAGTCGAACGGTGTACAAAAGACACACCCTGTACACAACAAGCACACATTACCTTATATGGTAATAATAGAAAATGCTTGTTAACACAAAACAAAAAAGCGCATAACTCAGCCGTTTTTTGAGCAATTTTGATCAAACTTTCAGGATATTACGGGCAAGATATGACCAATACATTCCTGGAGTAGCTAACATTTCTGACCCTCAGAAATTGAGATATGACAGATAAACCGGTGTTTTGATTTAAAGTTACCGCTTAACAACTGGCTTTTCGGTCATAACTCCGCTTCTGGAGCTCAAAATGAATCTAAACTTCACTGAGATGTTGCTTTTATGAAGCTCTAATTATCCTGAAAGTTTCATCAAGTTTGCTCAAAAACCTCGGAGATATGCACATTTTGTAACGCAAAAGCAAAGGTCGCGTAGATGTGTATTTAAATTGGTGTGTCATAACAAACACATGATATAAACGCGAGTAGAACACGACTCTACGCATATAGTACTACCCTTTAAATCGGTCAAAACTTGTCGTGAGACTACTACAATAATTTACACACAGCGCAAAAACATTTGAATTTCGGGCACTGCCCGCAATAAGGACCCCGAAACAAACTTTGGAAGGGACCTCCCAAGACCTTAGCACACTGGGATCCTTGGTAACATTTAGAGGGTCAAAGGTGTCAGAAAATGCGAGAAAAGAGAATCATCCTGAAATTTCTGACTCGCGCAGCATCAATCAGTCTAATGATTCCCGTACGGACAAATTATGCCGGTGGTCATGAATTTCAGAATGCGTTCTCAGAACTCGTGACACCTTCGTTACAGTCATTCTGAATTTACTTATTGCTTTATTGATTCGACGTCCACATTCCAAATTAAACCTACTACTCGCTTAAGATGCGGACTGAGGAGTTTCACACGTTTCCATTGCAATGGCACTCCTCATCTCCCTCCTCTATTTTCAGCCGGTTAGTGTCATTGTTATTCTTCTCGTTTCTCGTCCCCACCAAAGCCTTGGTGAAGTGGACGGTGGACGCGTTGCTGGTCCGGATGTGGTTGTTCCGGACCCCCAAAAGTCCGCGGACCCTATTCCGGGCTTGTCTGAGTTTCAGGGCCTTGACGCACTCGCTCTTGAGCTGCGCTAGCTCCTTCTTGTACTTCGTGTTCCTCAGGATGTAGAGACTGGGGTTGAAGAGGGAGTTGAGGTAGATGGTCATTATCATCATTATCTCCAGACACAGGTAGCTCTTGTTAGACCAGCTCTAAGGAGGAAGGACTTAGTGTGATTGTAATTAAACAGGGTAATTCGACCTTCAAATGTTGTAGGGTATGGGTGGAATTTGATATACAACACAGACTCAAGTACTAAAACTAACAAAATAGTGCTTTTTCAAAATGTTATCGTGACCTCTAGCGCAAAGTGAAATGCGCAGATGGCGTGATTTTAGAATGCAGGGCGTATCACTATCAGTATATGCCAGGAATGTGTTATGAAGTTAGGTGAAGTTATGAATCTCTAGATACCTCAAAGGAGTTAGCGAAGAGGTAGCCGAAGAGAGAAAAGTAATAGCAGAAGTAGCTGATAATGAAGGCTGCGATTATCAGAAGGGTGGTGATAACAGCATCAATTTCCTTATCTCCTCGCTTATTACCGTCCTTCTTCAACATTGACCTGCGCGTTACATTGGGAAATGGAAATACTGTTTAAATAGCATGCCGATTTGATGTAGCATTGATGTCTTCCAGCAGTCTATTTTCAAAATCTTAGTTTTAATAGTTTTAAAACCGACACTCTGACTCAGCAGCTCAGTGAACGAAAGTGCAGTTAAATAAAGAGTTTATCATCCGGATTGTATGCATTAATCAGTGCAATTAACAATGAGTTAATGAGGCCGAATTGTTAATTGACACGATTAATGCATTAAATTCGGATGATAGACACTATTTAACCATGACCCAAACGTTTAGATGGACCAAAACCACAAGATTTAGATGGTGGTATTTCGGGGGAAGGGTTAAATATATTTTTAGGTACTCCACCAAACAAATTACCTGAAAACAGTAATTCACCATTTCTGTAATACCTGTGAACAAGACACACAATCATGTGGACAGAGCAGTAGATAATGACAGAGAAACTGAGGCAGAAGGGAACCACAATCAGCAAGTAGTAGATGGGGAGTTCTAACTCCTTAAATACGTCCTTTGTCGACCTGTCATAAAACCAGACTCAACACCTTAGTCATGATGATAATACCTATCACTATCAGTCTTAAAATCAGGCAAATTCAAAATAATTTACTGCCAAAACTTGCAATTTTAGGTGCTCGCATTTTTCAAGACCAGATTTTCGCTTAAAACTCAAATGGAGTTGTTCCACCACATATAGCAATTCAAGTTATATACCCACCAACTGCAGAGCGTGGTCTTGTAGTACTCGTAACCGCGCCCAAAGAAGAAAGGGACCATGGACCTGACAGATCCAGCCAGCCACACCACCACCACCGCTACTTGGGCCGTCCTGATGGTCATAGCTCGCTGGTACCGGATGGGAAACACCAGCGCCAAATACCTGGAGGAGGAGACGGGTAAACAATCGGGGTAAACAAGGAGGGATGGTAGCGATTTGACCGAAAAGTAGGAGGGAAGCGTACAAATTGTGGGAATTGAGAGGTGAGCCACTCAGCTAGAATAGTTTAGAATTAATAAAGTACAAAGGCAGGTAGGTAGAAGGGAGGGAAGGGGATAAGACAGACAAGCACTCGGATAGGAATAAGGAGGTGTGGCATGCCATTACACACTTTTTCGAGCTAGTGGGGGCCAAGGCCCCCCCTAGATTTTTTCTAGGGGGGGGCCTTTTGAAAACTACGGGGGGCCAAAATTTACAGAAACAAATTTTCATTTTCCATAGCCCTACTTTTCACAGTTTTGCATAAAAATACGACTAAAATCATATTTTATTCATTGATTCAACTCTAAAAAAGGTGAATTTCAGGAAAATTTCTGTCTAAATGAACTAAATTTTCACTTCCTTTCTATGTTCAAATTTTTGAGAAAATCTTTGGTAGGGCCAAAGCCCCCCCTAAGATTTTTCTAGAGGGGGCCTTTTGAAAACTAGGGGGGCCTGGCCCCCCCTAAGGGGGGCCGTGTAGTCCCATGAGGTGTGGATAGGGAGGGGCGGGATTAAGAAGAAATTTTTGGATAATAAGTGGCAGTATAGTGCAGCAGGCCCGTAGCCAGGATTTTTTCCGGGTAGGGCCCTTCGCAGTGTGCAAACTACAGCAGGGGTTTGGGCCCAGCCCCTGGAAATTTCTTTGAAAAATTGGGTATTCCAGACTGTTTTTGGGATCGAAATATATCAATTTTATCATTCACACAATCTTTTACACACAAAAATATCATCCTAACACCGTGAATAGAACGATATTCGTTAAATTAAAATTAAAGCAAAATTTGGGAAGTTCACATTTTTCCGAGGGGGGGGGGGCAGACTCTATGGCCTCCCCCGCCCCCTGGCTACGGGCATGGTGGAGTGGGACTTATCTGGATTAATGCGTGAGTTCAAATAGTTCAAATAGTTTTACGTCTATATAGATAGAAAATAGAAGTTGCTGATTAAATTATTCAGGCTGAGTGCCATGCTGCTTCTTCTCACGACTTCTCAGACCCCCTGCAACGTTACATTGCTTGCCTAGCATGTTTTCGAGCATACTCTCCTAATTTATGTATAGCTTCGATTGTTTTGGGCAGACTATAGACTTGCATCACGAATTGGTAAATTAGTTCTCACATGTTAAGCCAATTAAGCATTAGATATGCGGCGGACTTAAGATTACTTTCTGATACGTCGGGTACTTAAAAATGCATTCACTATGCATGTATGGAAATTACAAATCATATTCATGTAGGCATGGACTGAGCAAAATGAAGGCAATGCAAGAAATTAGGTGCAAATGACGTCATAAAATCCACAATGATACCATCTCCCTAATTACTCTGATAATGTCATGATAATAAGCCTTACTGATACTCCAATGTTACATCAATCACAAGGCCACAATCCAAGTATCCAAGAGGTCAAGGAACTAACTGGGAATTGGTGAATTAGTCATATGAAATTATATCAATGGCTAAATCAGAGATTCCAATATCCCTTGGGGATCACGTGACACTTGAAAGTTGAACGGTTGAAACTTCAGAGAGCATTAATTTTTGATCTTTAACGGATTGAGATCGAGGTGGGGGGTGATAGGGGTATATATGAAAATAAGAATGAAAAGAAGGGTGGGAAGAGATTCGACTAAGGATTCACTGGACAGAATTGGGACCTTATACCGGAGGAACAAAAAAAGTTCGCCAACTCTGTGTGAAAAAAAGATAAATTTGCAAGGAGCTTTCTTCCTTGACCCGGGTGTAGCAATGTGTGAAATGAATGGGGGTGGCAAGTTATGGGAGCCCCTGTATCCGTTTTGGATACACGGGCTAAAAACTCAATATTGAGATGCTTATATTGCCAGAGCCGAAAGCCTCCTAAACATGGGTTTTCCTCCAATCATAGGCCTAGCGCAGAATCATCGAGCCCACACCTTGGGTAAACCCAATATTCGAAGGATCCTGGGTATGAGAGGTCTCAAATTTGCAGTTTTTTCGGGGCTCCTATACTTGCCAGCCCCATTCAATCTAGCTTTCAGAGAAACTCAGAATAGCCGAGGGATATACTTTTCACTCAATTATCAATTGCGCTCAGTTGCGCTCAGTTGCACCCAGTTGCGCTCAGTTGCGCTCAGATAAAGCGAATTTGACTGAGCGCAAAATGGGCGCAACGAAAAATATTTGCGCTTATCAATAATGAGAGCAACTGAGCACAATTTTGAGTAACTGAGCGTTATTAGGCGCAACAGAGCGCAAATTTACGTTCATTATGGCCCAGTGCTATTGAGCGCAAATAAAAGGAGCTTTTTCACAAATTTTGGTGCTCATTTGATCTCTGAGCGCAAAATGAGCGCAGTTGAGCGTAAAAGAGCGCTCAAAATTCTATCGAGATCATTTTGTAAGGTTTTAATTCGAACTGTTCCATTTTAAATATTCTAAACCCTTCTGCGCTGATATACTTATTGACATTTGTCTGTAAATTCCAATTTATTTCATGCAATGTGAAGTTACATTGATAGCCAAAGTTGTCAAATCATAAATTAGCAAAAAATTCATTATAAATATGGAATTATAATGGGAATCGAAAATTTGGGGGTACGAAAAAAGAAGATTTTTTCGGATAATCCCCAATTTTGGTGCCTCTCGAATATTTCTCGTAAGGAAGGTTATCTAGACATGATTGGAATCCAGACAAGAATATGGTCACTGCACCTTGATTGGAATCCAATCAACGAACACCGACTAGAACACAATCCATTCACCTTGATTGGAATCCAATCTACGAACATCGATTAGAATACAGTCACTGCACTTTGATTGGAATCCAATCGACAACATGGAGTAGAATACAGTCACTTCACCTTGATTGGAATCCAATCAACGAACGCCGAAAAGAAAACGGTCACCGCACCTTGACTGGGATCCAATCAATAAACACCTAGAAGATTATGGCCCTGATCAATATCATTGAGAACGGATGACCATATGGGGATGACCAAAACGTCATGACTTAATTACTTAATTAAAAATTTGCTGCTTGGTTTTCTTAATTTTCAATGAGTAAATAGGACAGCGAAATACCCATACAATTCTTTTATCGCGCTTTCGAAATACGTTGAAAACATAGAAGCAGTGCTCTCAGCTATTATAATGAAAGATATATAGGTAAGTACGAACAGTAGGCGGATGAGTTTTACATCATTATAGTGTTCCAATGTATTGAATTAGTGACGGTAAAAGGTTAAACAGAACAGCCATCAATCTATTAAAGCTACAGCAGATACTACGGATACAAAGCTCTGCTGGATGACCAGGAATGTGATTACCAAACGCTATATATTTACTTTTGATCTATGTAAGTGATACTTTTTAGGTTCTGGAGGTGAGATTTGCGATTCTCACCTCCGTAAAGCCAGAAAATCATATATTAACGTTGGCAAGCTTATTAGATTTGATCATAATGTATCTCTATGATTTGGTCATCCTTGAGCTCTTGAGCGCAGAGGCATCATGATATCACATAATATATGCTCAGAATAAATAGGCAGCCGCAATGACGCCATCAACTTTGTATGCACTGTCAAATTGTTGAAAATAACCGCCTATTTTTTCGCGTGTGGGGTATAATTGAGTGATAATAAGATCTTACTTGGCTGGGACCGGATAGATACGCTGATATGGGGAATTGGAATGTTCTCAATTGTATCTATAGTATGCGAATAAATTTATCAAGCACATGAACCACGAAAACTTCACAGTGTTGTTTTTGATACTAGCTCTTTTGTTCTAACATGTCGAAGTTCGCCCACAGGTAGGTATAATACATTTTAATTTATTACTTATGACCTATGCCCATGTCAGCCAAGCCTGTAGAAACTAACATAATGAATGATTGTTGATTATAACATAATCTATTTGTCTAAAATCTTCGATCAAAATTTCCTGAATACCATTGAGTTTTAAAGCTTAAAAATCAATATATTTTTTGTTCCAGAAAAATTCAAAAAATGGATGACCAATTTTCACTTCGGGGATGACCAGTTAGATACGATGTTGATATGGGGATTATGGTTAACGCGCCTTGATTGGAATCCAGACAACGGACACTAAGAAGAATGCGGTCAAAGCGACTTGATTGGAATCCAATCAACGAACACGGAGAAGAATACGGTCAACGCGCCTTGATTGGAATCCAATCAACGAACACCGAGAAGAATACAGTCACCGCGCCTTGATTGGAATCCAATCAACAAACACCGAATAGAACACAATCCATTCACCTTGATTGGAATCCAATCAACGAACACCGAGAAGAATACGGTCAACGAGCCTTGACTGGAATCCAATCAACAAACACCGAATAGAACACAATCCATTCACCTTGATTGGAATCCAATCAACGAACACCGAGTAGAATACAGTCACTGCACCTTGATTGGAATCCAATCAACAACACCGAAGTAGAATACAGTCACTTCACCTTGATTGGAATCAATCAACAACACCAAGAAGAATACGGTCACTTCACCTTGATTGGAATCAATCAACGAACACCGAGAGAATATTCAGTCTGCCTTGATTGGAATCCAATCAACGACACCGAATAGAACACAATCCATTCACCTTGATTGGAATCCAATCAACGAACACCGAATAGAACACAATCCATTCAACTTGATTGGAATCCAATCAACGAACACCGAGTAGAATACAGTCACTGCACCTTGATTGGAATCAATCAACGAACACCGAGAAGAATACGGTCACCGCACCTTGATTGGAATCCAATCAACGAACACCGAGAAGAATACGGTCACTGCACCTTGATTGGAATCCAATCAACGAACACCGAAGAATACAGTCACCTTGATTGGAATCCAATCAACAAACAACGAGAAGAATACGATCACCGCACCTTGATTGGAATCCAATCAACGAACACCGAATAGAACACAATCCATTCACCTTGATTGGAATCCAATCAACGAACACCGAGAAGAATACGGTCACCGCACCTTGATTGGAATCCAATCAACGAACACCGAATAGAACACAATCCATTCACCTTGATTGGAATCCAATCAAACACCGAGAAGAATACGGTCATCACCGCACTTGATTGGAATCCAATCAACAAACACCGAATAGAATACAGTCATTCACCTTGATTGGAATCCAATCAACGAACACCGAGAAGAATACGGTCGCACCTTGATTGGAATCCAATCAACAAACACCAAGAAGAATATGGTCAATACCTTGATTGGAATCCAATCAACGAACACCGAATAGAACACAATCCATTCACCTTGATTGGAATCCAATCAACGAACACCGAGAAGAATACGGTCAGCACCTTGATTGGAATCCAATCAACGAACACCGAGTAGAATACAGTCACTGCACTTTGATTGGAATCCAATCAACAAACACCGAATAGAACACAATCCATTCACCTTGATTGGAATCCAATCAACGAACACCGAGAAGAATACGGTCATACCTTGATTGGAATCCAATCAACGAACACCGAAGAGAACACAATCCATTCGCCTTGATTGGAATCCAATCAACAAACACCGAATAGAACACAATCCATTCACCTTGATTGGAATCCAATCAACGAACACCGAGAAGAATACGGTCAACGCGCCTTGATTGGAATCCAATCAACAAACACCGAATAGAACACAATCCATTCACCTTGATTGGAATCCAATCGTCCCCCTAGAAATGGGGGGTATCTAGTACCTACTGATTGTTGCCTTGCCAAAGATCTGCAGCATTTTTGAGTGAATGAGTGAGGTGAACAAAAGGGCCTTGAACAAGTTAATCGCAGATTACGAGGAAGTCATCGAGCATGGAGCTTCATCGACAAAGCGACTGTGAAGAGAGCTTCGGACCTCAAAATCTAAGTCAGAAATGATCTGAAGGTCCGTCAAATCCCAAATCACATCAAAGCAGTAAGATCGATTATCCAGATTTTTGGTCTAAAAATGATTTCTATTTTCATCTTATTCTTGAAAATCTTATACTATGACCATGCCTTATGAGGGTCTTGATTTATCAAGGGTTGTAATTGTTTTATTCGACATTTTGATAGCGGGCATGATCATTTGTTAATGATCCCAAATTTCGTGGCTCGAGCCGAATTAAACACTCCTCGCAAGGTATTCAAATACTTTCCCTGTGCAGCATCATGTTGGTCATGAATAGAATGAAATCATTCCAATGAATAAACCAGGGATTTATAAAGGAGATTGGGAGCCTAATTTAGGTTTAGAATGCTTCAATCGCTCACGGCCAAGTAATCACATAATTTCTAATTCTCCTCGACTCGCGCTCACGTGCGCTGTTAAATATATTGATGAATATTGAGTAACAGATGAATGACCATCCGATCATTCCGTTAGAATCCTATTGAGACGCTTGATTAGCGGTTGATTGGCGGACGCCATATTGTAATTTTAGAATTTCACTCAGTCTTAGAGACGTACCATCCTAACTGACTTAGTAGTTATTGAGACTAACAATAGAAACGCTCGGCTATATAAGAGATACTGAGATAATTTAACTAGCTCAGAAATGCTCGTCATTCATTTTCTTCTTGCCACTTGGAAAGCATTTGGTTGGTCGGTAAGTTAGGTTTGGAGGTAAGTTAGGTTTGGAGGTAAGTAAGGTTTGGAGTCAAGTTAGGTTTAGAGGTAAGTTAGGCTGTGAGGTAAGTTAGGCTGTGAGGTAAGTTAGGTTTGGAGGTAAGTAAGGTTTGGAGTCAAGTTAGGTTGTGAGGTAAGTTAGGTTTGGAGTCAAGTTAGGTTTGGAGTCAAGTTAGGTTTGGAGTCAAGTTAGGTTTGGAGGTAAGTTAGGTTTAGAAGTAAGTTAGGTTTGGAGTCAAGTTAGGTTGTGAGGTAAGTTAGGTTGTGAGGTAAGTTAAGCTGAGGTAAGTTAGGTTTGGAGTTAAGTTAGGTTGTGAGGTTAGTTAGGTTTGGAGTCAAGTAAGGTTGTGAGGTAAGTTAGGTTTGGAGTCAAGTTAGGCTGTGAGGTAAGTTAGGTTGTGAGGTAAGTTAGGTCGTGAGGTAAGTTAGGTTGTGAGGTAAGTTAGGTTGTGAGGTAAGTTAGGTCGAGAAGTTGAGAGCAAGTTAGATTTCCCAGGATTTAATCAAACCGACTGCAGAACTAAATGGATTAGACTGCTAAATGCAAATTCTAAAATTTGCAAGCCTAGCTAATAAAAAATGATAATTTTGTTCTCATGCACATTTAGTTATGATTTCAAAGCATCATTTCTTGACTGAATGTTACTGATCAAATTTCAATTTTTCTAGATTTAAATCTGTAGTGAAAGGCATGCAGTTTAACTGTGTCATATCATTGGCTATTTTTTGGCATCTTTCAGCTGATGCTTTGGATTTACCTCTAAGATGTGTCTTTTAGATGGATGCTTCTCAAAGACTACCTCTAAATTGGGCGTCTTTAAAATGACAATTCCTTAAAAGACTGCTATGTTACTAACAGCTCTAGGTGATTTTCAAAGACTACCTCTAAGATTGGCGTCTTGAGGCCAAAGGCGTTGTCTTAGATAGTTAGATGGGCGTCCTTAAGCTGATGCTTCTCAAAGACTACCCCTAAGACTGGCGTCTTTTAGCTGATGCTTCTCAAAGACTACCCCTAAGACTGGCGTCTTTTAGCTGATGCTTCTCAAAGACTACCCCTAAGACTGGCGTCTTTTAGCTGATGCTTCTCAAAGACTACCTCTAAGATTGGCGTCTTTTAGCTGATGCTTCTCAAAGACTACCCATAAGACTGGCGTCTTTTAGCTGATGCTTCTCAAAGACTACCTCTAAGACTGGCGTCTTTTAGCTGATGCTTCTCAAAGACTACCCCTAAGACTGGCGTCTTTTAGCTGATGCTTCTCAAAGACTACCTCTAAGTTATACCCCTGTCTCACATGAAAACCCTTAAGACACTCTTCAATCACTTGTTGCGCAAGAATCGCGAAATTTCTTCTTCGTCCGGCAAGTTACGAACCCGTAAATCCGTAAAGCTTTCACCTTTTCAATTTCAGGGGTAGACCTAGAATTCAGGCACAAGCCATGTAGTGAAAAAGCGTGTACCGTGAGTGTTCCACACATTTTGGGGGTCGAAAAAGTAACAAGTTCAAATGACCTATGATGTTCTATAACAAACCAAAAAGTAAGCCTTCAAATGCTATCTGTGAAGTACTTACAAAATACGAATTAAGTAGTTCAATGTTGCTATGTACATTGTACAGTCACGTCAAACCAAGATCGCAATAAAATTATTTTATGCCAACCAAATATTACAATTTACACCCTGAACGGACTCTGAACCTCTTTTTTTCCAGGGGTGGTAACTCTGAACGGCTGTGGCTAGTTCGCACTGAGTCAGGGCAGGAAATAAGAATTGACTACGGACCCGGTGCAGTCTGTCATGAAAAAAGGCAGCATTCGGTACAGGTGGAACTGGGGCACTTTTACCTGTGGAATTTCACCCTTACTGCTACTGCAACTCACATCTACCTTACTCTCAATGGTAATATGCACCTCAGTTCTTAGTAAACTTGTAAAATATAGAGAATATGCGAAATTATGATTTCGCTGATGGCTCTTTAGATCCTTGTGATCACCACCGTCTGTGCTATATTTAGGTAGAATACCAGTGCAAGGCAGCAGTCCTCTTACCGCCCCTCGGCAACAGTCCATATTCATCAACAGAGGACTTTGGTGCCAGCCATTGATCTGTATTGAACTAAACTCCTGGATTTCAGCAATCAGCTGAACTTCACTTGTTCCCAGGGGAATCGGTAAGGGAACCACACCAGCGTGATTACAAGGACACCGACAAGACGCATTGCCACCACCAAGTGCTTAATGTTGTGGAATTCATGTTTTACGCTGGCAGTAGTCGTCCAGTGGACATCCAATACAGGATATCTCGTAGCAAATATATCAATGAAGTCACAATGAACAATAGTATGTGTCTGTTACATTTGGGTTGTAAATTCTTAAATGTAATATTGAGTTCAAATTCACAGTATTTAATTGGGAGACGTGATCAGTGTAATTTCTAAAGTTTATGAAATCATTGTTCCATTATTGTTTATCCATGATAATGGATGGGTGGAAGAGCAGGAGAGTTGGAAATAGTGTAGAGGGAGCACCCAGATCACACCAAAACTCATCGTTAAACAGCATGGAACAGACACAACAATCACCATAAAACATTCTCTAGCAACCACCCATTGTTACAAAACGTGAAAACTGTATACATGGTCATCCATAGCAACCAAAGACCTTAAACCAGCAAATGCAATTAGTAGCAACATCCAAAAGCAAACGACAATTCCATATTTGGTATCCATCCATGGAGGAACACGACATATAACCTCATTCATTTTTACTTTATCTCTCTCCTCTGACCCTAACCATAACACTAACCTAACTCAAACCCTTGACACTAACCCTGACCATAACCTTTGCCTATAGTAGAAATATCATGGGGTGAAGTGTCGTTAGATAAAACACTTAAATGTTCCGAGGTAAGATGTCCGTTCCCCATCCATGACAATCAACATAACAGTCACCTGCCATATTAGCATATTGAGGTTCATGTTCCAATTTTCTAAATCACCAACCAAGATCTATGCCTTACTGAGAAATAAAGGTCAGCGGTTTCTATACCTTGTAACTTCTTAACTTGAAATTGAATTTTGTTGGGAGATCGAGTTAACGTAGATATCTTAATTATTCGTGTTATCTAAAACAGTTTCAGCAAGACATACAATCATGCCTTAGCGCGTTCAGAAGAGAACAGCAATCAAGAAGGATCTTCGATTTTGTAGGTTTATGATATAAACGGGGTTGCATTGTGGAGATGGGGTTGAATTGGGGATATGGGGTTGCATTGTGGAGATGGGGTTGCATTGTGGAGATGGGGTTGCATTGTGGAGATGGGGTTGCATTGTGGAGATGGGGTTGCATTGTGGAGATGGGGTTGCATTGTGGAGATGGGGTTGCATTGTGGCGATGGGGTTGCATTGTGGAGATGGGGTTGCATTGTGGAGATGGGGTTGCATTGTGGAGATGGGGTTGCATTGTGGCGATGGGGTTGCATTGTGGAGATGGGGTTGCATTGTGGAGATGAAGTTGCATTGTGGAGATGGGGTTGCATTGTGGAGATGGGGTTGCATTGTGGAGATGGGGTTGCATTGTGGAGATGGGGTTGCATTGTGGAGATGGGGTTGCATTGTGGAGATGGGGTTGCATTGTGGAGATGGGGTTGCATTGTGGAGATGGGGTTGCATTGTGGAGACAGGTTGCATTGTGGAGATGGGGTTGCATTGTGGAGATGGGGTTGCATTGTGGAGATGGGGTTGCATTGTGGAAATGGGGTTGCATTGTGGAGATGGGGTTGCATTGTGGAGATGGGGTTGCATTGTGGAGATGGGGTTGCATTGTGGAGATGGGGTTGCATTGTGGAGATGGGGTTGCATTGTGGAGATGGGGTTGCATTGTGGAGATGGGGTTGCATTGTGGAGACGGGGTTGCATTGTGGAGATGGGGTTGCATTGTGGAGACGGGGTTGCATTGTGGAGATGGGGTTGCATTGTGGAGATGGGGTTGCATTGTGGAGATGGGGTTGCACAGTGTAGATGGGATTGTGTAGAATATGAGGCTGCATTGTGTAGATGGGGTTGCGTAGTGGAGGTGGTGTACGTGCATTTCAATAGTGAGGAAAACCACTCTCTGTTTAGGGTCTAAATTCAGCATCATGTGATTGTGTTTCATAGCCCTTCTCATTATTTCAGAGGCTTACTCCTAATTAACCAGTTTTCCCAAATAGGTATCATCTTCTTTATAAGATTTCCATTTTATTCTTAACCATACTCCCTTAAACAGGATATCATTTACTTTAACTAATGCTCCGTTGTCCCAGGTATTTCCTGCTTCGGACGCGCGGTATTCGTCGGTACTCGGTCGTGCCTCTCCTGCTATAAGATACGACAATACTGACACCTCCTTTTACTACCGATAGATCCAGGACGGCCGACGGCAGGACTTAATCAAAGATTCATCTGTTAGGATGTTCGTTACCCGGACACTCATATTTTCCTCTGTAGTAACCATCTTTTTACTTTTTTAGCTTGTCATATTGCAGAGTACTCACATTTATTGTAGCCCTAGAAGCCACTTCCTATGATTCTTTATTTTTATGCTGTTTTTAGTATTTGAACATTGTTTATTTCGAGTTTTATCTTTCCCTTTAATAGTTCCGACTCCCATGTGATTCTAAACTCTAAAGACTGAGTATCTTGGAGCTCAGTGACTGAAGTAACTGTTCTCTATTTATGGTAAATGTCACAAGGAGCCCATCTCGGCCCTGTCTCACTATAGTAATAGAAGAGTTAGGGGAGTCCATTCACTCAAATATGTAAATAATTGAGCAATAGTGTCGTTGACAGCAAAATTTCTAGAATTTTATTGAGGGCACCTTATAGTTAGCCTAACGTCCAAACGGGGAAACGGGTAAATATAGAATTCTTATATAGACCAAAACTCAAATTCTTATGAGATCAAATTCTCATAAAATACAAAATTAATTTTGCTCATCCCTTTCAGTCCTGACAGTATCATCCAGACTCCAGTTAAGCAGTTAGAGAGTAGCTGCTGGGCTATATCGAGCACCGAAGGGGGAGGGGGGGTAACAGTGATAGTTTACGAAGTGAAGTGTCGCCCTGAGGAGTTTGTCGATCTGGCGTGGTTCCACGTTAGCGAACCGTTAAGCTAACATACATTCAATGTGTAAATTGAGTTATTAGAATATGTGGATATGTTTTGATTAACTTCTATTTGTAACCAAAATCTTGCATATGAAGGCCTCCTGACAGGCGGTACCCAAAATCCTGTCAAATAGAGCATGGAATCTGTGTAAGGCCTGTCTGAAGCCTGTCACAAACCTTTTCCCCAACCTGTCACAAAGATAGTTTAAAATGTAGCAAACCTTTTCCCCGACCTGTCACAAAGATAGTTTTAAAATGTAGCAAACCTTTTCCCCGACCTGTCACGAATATAGTTTTAAAATGTAGCAAACCTGTCCAAAACTTGTCATGGAGTTTGTAACTTCTACTAAACGGGGACGGATCTACAAGAGATCCAGGAAGAGATAGATTTGTAAAAAAAGTTGCAAATCCTGTTCAAAATCATTTCTAAACCCGTCCAAAACTTGTCTGTGAATAGTCAAAAACCCTGTCGCAACCTGTTCAGAGCCTGTCAACAAAAAAGTGGACGGGATACCGCCAGTCAAAAGGCCTAGTCTGGCTCCAGGGCCTGGCCGTTGAATTATTCAGCAAAGAATTTTTCACAAAATTTATGTCTTGCCCAAACCATGCCCGACCTCTTGTCCTACGAATGCCCGAAATTTGCATCGACAGGTCACCATTACACCGATTTTCCAACTTACCGGTTAACTGTGATGAGGCAAATGCTGAAGAGGGAAGTGAAGATACAGGTGTTCACGCAGAAGCCGGAGATATTGCACATGACCTGAAAAATACTGGTTGATTTTCAGATTTTCAAGGGCGAGCAGAATGGTTTTATTAACAAACTCGTGGTAAAAAATTAGTGTCTGTATTTTAAATTGAGAGAAGTAAAGGAAGTTCAAACACTTTATCAATGACACATATATAGCATTGAGAAGATAATACGTTCTGTTATAATTACATGGAACTAACGTTTCCGAAGATCCAGCTGCGCTGTTGAGACATGGCTATGGCAGAGAAAGGGATGCCCATGGAGCCCATGATGATGTCCACCAGACAGAGACTCAGCGTGAACACCGTCGTCACAGACTGCTCGTTCCTCAGCCTTACCATCAGGTAGATCTGAAACAGGGCAGCATGTAAGTTCTTCCTTACGAAACATATTTATTAGGAACGACATTTTGAGGATTTTACGAAAAAATCACCATATTTTTGAACCCCGTAAGATTGAAAATGACATCATACGTTAACATGGGAAATATTGAAAAATACCATATTTTCGAACCCCCAAAATTTCGGTCGCCAGAATTATCGTGTCAAAATAATCATATACAAATCCACTTTGTTTATTGCATGTCGTAGCTCAAGCCGGAGCACGCTGCTTGCAGCTTTTAATATCCCTTATTGCTTCGTAGTTGCACTTGATCCTAATGATAAATAACAAGGCTGTCCTATGGGAATTGTCTTGAACATATGCTCATATAGTCATGCGGTGTATGAAAAGAGATGGTTATTAAAAGCAGGTAAAGCAGGGTCTGAGAGCGCCCTAACAAGGCACTCAATGATCAATCGCCCCATGAGAGCGCCCTAACAAGGCACTCAATCATCAATTGCCACAAAGCAGGGTGTGAGAGCGCCCTAACAAGGCACTCAATGATTAATCGTCATATAATCTGAGTGAAAAGAAGCGGGCAAATCGGTAGTTTCTAAGAACCTAGCTCTAGTTCATTGCAGGATCATGACCTACAAATATAAGTTTGTTTGTTTGTTTGAAAACCCACGGTGCGGCTGGCAATGTGCTATCCACTGGATCACCATTGTGACGATATTTATTATTGACCACAGTCCACGCCAATATACGCCATTCGTGTGACAACAGTGTCATTAAATTAAGTGTCTTCCACCATATACTGGTATGATAGTGGCGACTACGACTCTCTAGGTTGAGAGTAATATTAATTGCCATGACTGTCAATGGGAACAGCTGATGCCTGATTAATACACTGTATTAATTCATCATGCAGCGGACTGGTCAATAGATCCATTTGCACTACCAGTAAAATTCAGCGCTGGAATTAATCTGTATTCCAATTTCCAGGGCGGCAGGGCGCGAATTGTGTTCTATAAACGCGGTGTAATGCTGTAATGCAACACATTGGATTAATCAATGGCATTGCTACAATCCTCATAGCCTCGACAAAAGCATCGTATAAATACAGGAGAGGATGCCTGGGTAGTGGAAATGCCAAGAAATGCTTTTATCAGGGATTCTTATCACGTAAATTATATTATAGCCACAACATTGCATCATGAAGCGAAGGTATGAAAATATTCTACAGTAATTATAGAACCCTCTGAGGTTTTTATCAGTGTCCGTCATACTTGTTATAAATAAACACTTGCCTGATCAGGTCCTTATTGGTTTAGACCCTCACCTTTCGGACTGGATGAATCCTTCAGGCTGCGCCCTCAGAAAGTATCCAAAAATAGACCTGATAGGTGCAAAGCAAGGTTTTCTGAAATATTCAACAGGATCAACCAATAAGTACTGATATTGACTCTGACATTATTGTATTAAAGCTCCTACCTCGAGTCCATTGAAGAGCAACACTAGAATGACGAGTGTGAAGAGGCACACCGAGAGTATCTTATCCAGTGTGGGGTCGTAGTAGTCGTTATCATAAACCGGATCACTCATCCTGACTTCCTAAATCTGATGCAAGGGTTGGGGTTAAGCAAAGGAGGGATGTGAGGTCCTAGGGCAAAGATGAAGAGTTATAGGGTTATGCGAAGTTAATAATCAATTTTAAAGGAAGGGCAAGGATTAAGCGTGATAGGAATTCCTGTAGTTGTGGTAAACTAGAAATGCCCCATCGGCCGTCCGACCACCATACGGAAGGGATATAGTTATATACCGTAAGAAGGCACGAAGAACTGACTAACTCAAAAGTCATTTAAATAATATATACCTCCACGCCGTTGGGAAGAATTGGTAAAACCACGGGTAATGGATACGTGATCGATATGAAAATTATATTTTTATAGCCTATAGGCCCAAAGGATGGGCTGCAGAGGCGATGGCATGAGGAGTGGGTGGTAAACAACTGGGAAAATAAACGATAAAATTCAGTTTCCGAGTAAAATCATATGTCTAATGCGGCAGCAAGGAAAAACCTGGTCGTTTATCTGTGTGTAAAACGAATAAACAAAAGTATCGTGTGCTATAAAATCCAGAGCAACCCAGTGTTTTTACACCAAATCCCATCGCTTATACCTCTTATGCCTTAAGTAGGATCTCTAATGCTCACGTGCGTGCCCGTAACAACAGCTCCACTTTATATCCCACTCAAATATCACATCCGAGGCTATAGCAGAGCTTATACTTCATCTGCAATTACTCGCTTCTTAGCTGCTATACATACTCTATATAATGTGCAAATAAAAGTCTTAATTCTGCTTCTGAGTATGTGTTGTGTGGCTGAATAGCTGCTGAAGCTTGCTGTGAGGTATGAAGAGCTAGCAGGCGCATATAATGTCTCATGGCCATTAATCAAGATAAAAAAGAAGACAACACGACGTATAATGTGCAGTTCATTATCCCGCGAGAAGGAAGAATGTGCTGAGAAAATTCTTGGTATTTTCCAAGCACAGGGATATAACAGCTAAATCTCGATGCCAGCACTTCAATACAGCTGCTTAGAATCATAAGAGGTTATCCGGGTTATAGCCAGGAATATATCGCAATAAAAATATCTAGATAAACGCAAAATATTACGTCTGAGGAGAATTATATGAACATTCAACATATATTTAACAGTAGCTTGATACGGTCCACGCTCAGCCAAATGCAGAAAGATGTTTTAGCGGACATTATATGGTCGGTCCTTATTTGGGCAGACTGCGGACATGATAATCATAGGCGCAAGAGCCTCCAGCACCCATGTTATGGCCGACCAAATAATGTCCGCGGTAACTAGGTACACACAGCAGCTAAATACAGTCCATGCTCGGTGCAATGTAGAGAGAATTTACGGGTAGAGAGAATCACGCAGAATGCTGATGACATTTGCTTGACAGGTAACTCGATAGAGTGAATTGCCAATGGGAGAGAGCTGCAATGATTACCCACACTAGCAATCATGTACCTGAAATTACCTGGTATTGGATGCACGCGCGCGCGCTGAGTCATGTTTGTCCGACATTCATGCTCGTTAGTGATACAACAGATGTATATGGCTTAGCGCTAAGCCATATACATCTAAAAAATTTATGTAACATAAGTATGGCTATGTTACATAAAATTAGGGTCGTATCTAACATATTTAGGCAGGTTAGGAGAAATTTAGGTCACATATCTATGCAAGTTAAAATATGTTACATATTTAGGTAAGTTTGGAGAAATTTAACTAACATATTTATACAAGTTTAGACTCGTATATTTAAGTTACATATTTATGTGAGTTGACTCGAGGTTATGTTACATATTTATACGAGTTTGCGTGGGGTGGCATAACTCGTATAAATATGTAACATAACCTCGAGTTAACTCACATAAATATGTAACTTAAATATACGAGTCTAAACTTGTATAAATATGTTAGTTAAATTTCTCCAAACTTACCTAAATATGTAACATATTTTAACTTGCATAGATATGTGACCTAAATTTCTCCTAACCTGCCTAAATATGTTAGATACGACCCTAGTTTTATGTAACATAGCCATACTTATGTTACATAAAATTTCTACCATTCCGTTAATAGTTGAACAGACAAAATTTAAACTACAATACTCTTCAGTCTTCATTGAAACATTTGGGCTTACTAGTAAGCCCAAATGTTTCAATGAAGACTGAAGAGTATTGTAGTTTAAATTTTGTCTGTTCAACTATTAACGGAATGGTAGAATCACAAGAGTTGTGAATATTGTACATGTCCATTGTCCAATGGACACCGAATTGTCTGACATCATGCCAATTTTTCGATGGTTCCATTGAATTCACTTTGGTAATTGTGCTCAATTGATCTATCCTGGAGACGGATCGATTGGAAGCCAAATGTGTCCAATATACATATCAAGATATAAAATATCCAAAGGACACCAAAAATAGATTCAAGGAATTAAGAATTCAAAGCAAGAAAAACAGGCTAAATACTTGGCGGAATCGACTCCGCGGCGGATCCGCGGCGGACCCGCCAGTTCCGCGGCGGACTCCGATAAATTCCGCTAAATTTTTTTGGCGGAATTTAGTGGACCAGCAGCGGACTTTTTGAAAGTCCGCCGCGGAATTGCGGGTCCGCCGCGGATTTTCCGGGGCTTGGCGGAAATTCCGCCGCGGAGTCGTTGAAAATTCCACCAAAAAAGTCCGCCGTGGAGTTTTTCGGAGTTCACAGCAAAATTCCGCCGCGGAATTTTTCCGCCGGCGGAATTCGTCAGCGAACTCCGCCAGTGGATTAAAGTCCGCGGCGGACATTAATCCGCGGATTCCGCTGGTGGAATCCTATATACTTGAGTAAATTGGGAATCCGCCCGCGGAATCTGCCGGTGGAATTTGCCCGCAGGGTCAACCGGCGGACTCCGCCGTTGAAGTCCCCTCGGACCACTCAAGTCCTCGGGCGGCAACTTAGCAGTGGTACTATGCCGACGGAGACTCACGGACCCTTTACGGACCCTTCCCGGACCCTTCATAGACCTTTCATGGGTCCTTGACGGACCCTTCCCGAACCCCTAACGGACCCTTTCCGGACCCCTGATAGTCCTTAGCATGGACCTTGTCTTAATTTTCCCGGACCCTTCCCGGGAACTTCCTGGACCCTTCCGGGGAACTTCCCGGACCCTTCCCCGTTCCCGGTCCTTTTCCGAAGTAAAAGGAAACGATACCTATTAGTATCCCGGGAAGGGTCTGGGAAGTTTCCGGGAAGGGTCCGGGAAGTTCCCGGAAAAGGTCCGGGAATAGTTCCCGGGAAGAGTCCTGGAAGTTCCCGGGAAGGGCCGGGAAGTTCCCGGGAAGGGTCCGGGAAGTTCCCGAGAAGGTTCCGGTAAAATTAAGACAACGTCCATGATAAGGACTGTTAGGGGTCCGGGAAGGGTCCGTGAGGGGTCTGGGAAGGGTCCGTCAAGGACCCATGAAAGGTCCATGAAAGGGTCCAGGAAGGGTCCGGGAAGGGTCCGGGAAGGGTCCGTAAAGGGTCCGCGGTGAGTCTCCGTCGGCAGAGTACCAAGTTGCCGCCCGAGGACTTGAGGGGTCCGAGGGGGAGTTCAACGGCAGACTCCACCAGTGGACCCTGCTAATGAATTTAAGTTCGCCGGCAGATTCCGCCGGCGGATTCCTAATTTAATCAAGTATATCGGATTCCACCAGCGGAATCCGCGGATAAAAGTCCGCCGCGGACTTTAATCCACTGGCGGAGTTCGTTGACGAATTCCACCGGCGGAAAAAATTCCGCGGCGGAATTTTGCTGTGAACTCCGAAAAACTCCGCGGCGGACTTTTTTGGTGGAATTTTCAACGACTCCGCGGCGGAATTTCCGCCAAGCCCCGGAAAATCCGCGGCGGACCCGCAATTCCGCGGCGGACTTTCAAAAAGTCCGCCGCGGGTCCACTAAATTCCGCCAAAAAAAATTTTTTAGCGGAATTTATCGGAGTCCGCCGCGGATCCGCCGCGGAACTGGCGGGTCCGCCGCGGAGTCGATTCCGCCAAGTATTCAGCCGAAAAACATGGCAAATTATTTGATATCTTAATAAGATTTATTGAATTTGAATGGGCGATACCGAAATAATTTCTAAACTTCTAACATTTTTACGCTTGCAGTTGAAAAAGCTGAGCCATAGCCCATACCATTCAATATCTATCTTATCAAGGCTAAACCTACATGCTTGGGAAAATGAGAAATTGCACTGAACTAATAGATACCATGGATATGCTGAATGCTGATATATGCAGTTGCAGATAATATATTTCCCAGGCACATGCACTCGACTAGCCGCTATCGGTAAGCGAGGGGAGGTTTTAATATTGGTTTCATGAATAATGCCATCGCGGGCAATGAATTAACGGCTCAAAAGGAGTAACAAAGGCAGTGTCTAGAGGGGTTTAATATCATTACCAAAACCTTCCACAGAAGCTCGCGGTGAAGCTTATGGTAAAACCATATCTGCAGGCATTCAACAATAATATTAGTATTCAAGCCGCAGAGCACATGCTAGGTGACTGACAAATGCCTGATGATGATATAGCATCACTCTGCTTTTATAGTATCCCGACTCTCCGCTGCTCAGAGCAGCATTTTCTAGCTTTCTTACTGTAAAGTGATCAGTGTATTCTAATATTCTAATGTCCAACCTGGTTTACTGCTTTAGTATAACCTTCTTCTCAAGAATTAGGTGCTAGTAAATAGTATAACTATATGGTGACTGACTATCGCTATAGTGACTGACTACAAAATACCAAGCATCTATATAAGTAATAGAATACGGGAGCAAAAGTGAGTGTGATATATGCCCTGTTTTTGGCTTTGCGCAACGAACCGGACATTACGTGAGTTATTATATTTGATGACATTACATCTTAAAAGTGGCCACGTGGGGTCTGTCGAAGCAGGGAGGGAGAGCAGCTAGTCTGCCAGTAGTTAATCAGCGATATTGGTGGGGAGAAATCATCACTGCTATTGGTCTGATACACGAAACAGCAACCCGCGCAACAACGCTCATCATCAAACACATATGGTTTTATGAGAGCTCCGATAGATTATCAGTGCTTTACCTATAGACCACCACCACAATGATATTATAGATTTGTAAACATTGCATGGACCTGTGATTTGATACAGAAGTGAGGTTTATATGAGTAGCTTGATTAGATTTATACCAGCCTTGTTCCAGGCATCTTTTACAACAAACAAACTGGAGAGTTGTCGGACTCTCACTTTACTTCCAAAAAGGCAGCGGCTCGAAATCGATTATAGAACTTGAAGATAAACAGAATATTTGAGATCACATTCACTCTTTCACTGAAACATACTTACATAATCTTGTAAGTGATTATGTGAAAACCATGCGAATGATTTTCACCGAAGTACACAACTTCGGTGAAAATGGACCATCTTCAAAATCTTTTTTATTGGTGATAGAATCACCTATCCTTTCGAATTGTTGCTTATCAATTTGTACAAAGGCAAACGAAATATGTGAATGCAGGGAGAGGACTTTCAACCTCTTGAAATATCTAAACTCAATGAATTTAGCCTTCTGGAAGTTAAATAATGAGCCAATATAACCTTCTCACTTTGAAAGGTGGGCAAATACCGTCAAGAAGAAGTCGAGGCGGTGGAATTATTGAAAGATGGGAAGGTAGTAGGTGCTACTATCTCATATCTTCATAGCATTTTTTGTCGCAATTCTCATGAAGGAATCGAAACATCAGGCGATATATAAAAATATCTTATTAGTAAGTCTTGTGTTCCTGCTTAAATTGATTATGACGGTTTCACTTCCTCTTTTATTGTCATCAGAGTTTTTCACACTTTCCCAAAGAAATGGCAAATTTGATGAAACTGCAGAATGATAATTCTATAATTTCTCTAATGATATTTCCAGCAGGTCTGGCGTCAAAAAATTAGATTAGAAGAGAAAAACGAAAATCGAAAATTTAAACATGCAAACGTTGTTTGCATTTATCAGGTCTGACATAATGATTGGGTTCTCAGAGCTTACTTGGGCTAGAAGTTGTAGATGCTTTATCTCTTTATATAAGCTAGATCAGTTAAACTTCAGGTTTTTTCTGAATTTAATAATTATTATGATTTGCGGAAGAGTATTTTTACTTTTATTATATTTTTTCCAATATATTTTCTATTAGACAAGATAAGTATTGAGAGAGATAGCGGTTCTCAGGTTACAGGAAACAAACGTTTTGCAGGAGACCTTTCATTCAACCTCATAGGTTAACGCAACCTGTTCTTAAACCAAATCCCTGATCGTCCTTTTTTGAAGTTGTTGCTTTTTGAAAAATAATTTTTCCATTCCAATTTTTGGAATAACTGCACTATAGATTATAGTTGACTTAAAACTCTAAAGGGTTCAAAGCAAAAACATTTTTTTGCATTTTTGACAAAATTACTTGTCTTCTGTATTGGAAAAAAATAAAACCGAATTAATTCACAAAAATTTGATTCAGCAGTCTAAATAAATATATAGGAATATCCTTTCACTTATCGAAAAAAGGCATTATTCTTGACCTTCGGCTTCGAATTAACTGTCAACAATCTAAGTGCCGTTAATTAATTCAAATTGATTATTTAGAATATTTTCAAACTCAAGAAACTGCCAAAATTGAAAATTCCTGCCATCGTAAGAGTAACTTAACTGCAACTGCAAGGTTAATTCGTCACACTGATTTGCTCATATAACACTATGATATTATCTGCATAGAATTAGAACGATAGTTATCATAGAATATTATAGATACCTTAGGAGGTTTATTTATAAAGGTTGTAATTTGGGGATTTTTCAGAAAAATCCCCATTTCATCACCCACCATGAAATTTCGAAATGACGTCATTATCATATGTTAACGAGAGTAATAACTTGAAAAGTCCCCATCTTTTCAACTTTGAAACACCGAAATTTTATCCCACATAAAAACACCTCCTAAGATATCACAGATAGCAAATATCAACGGATGATGAAGGAACAGGTGGTCGTACTGGTATTTCTTCCCCTGCTTCTAGTCATAGGTCGGTACTCGGTTTCTCTGAAATATTATCACTGCTCTTCTTTCATAAGGATTATTTTATTTTCAAATATGTTATCTCAGATTAGTTTTATCTGCAATTTTTGGTCAATTAACTTAAATCTCAACTTATATCTCACATTCGTGTTTTCCAAAATATGAGGGGTGAAGTGTGAACCCCCCTTAATCGTAATAATCGTAATGTTTACTAAGCTTATTGTGACAAAATTCTTACGACGAAAAATTAATCGAACATCACAATTATCAGGGGAAGTCGACGCATCTACGTTTAGGACAAGTATCGGGGCTTGCAGGACTGAGGACGGAGGCAAAGCAGGACTGAAGTATTTCAGTGATACACATTGCTTATTGAGATGCAGTGCAAATGACACATGTACTGGTTACGTCATGGGTGAAACCTGGTGTGAAACCTACCATAACGAATATGTTACTGGGGATGGAAGAACTGAATACACGTGCCATGAAAAAGGTATCAAATTTTTCAGAATTATTTTCAATTTTTAATCTAAAGCTAATCTAAAGCTGAGATCACCTTTGGTTCAAATTTGATTGTTGGCTCCATTTTTGCTCCGAGGCCTCATATTGGCGATGTTGGTTCTTCGGAATCAAAATCATCGTCAAAATGTTGACACATGTCCTGACCATCCCGGCCGCCTCATGCTTCCCAAACTATCACGTATGAGCTGTTTGATATACTAATAAATTATCAATTTTATAGAAGAAGAAGAAGGAGAAATAATTTTGTTCACGACAAGTGTCGGGGCTTGCAGGACTGAGGATTTTGGCAAAGCAGGACTGAAGTATTTCGGTGATACAGATTGTTTATCGCGTTGCAGTGCAAATGCAACATGCTCTGGTTACGTCATGGGTGAAACCTGGTGTGAAACATACCATAATGAATATGTTACTGGGGATGGAAGAAATGGATTTACGTGCCATGAAAAAGGTAAGCAAAATCTCAGTTTTCAATTTTGAATTTGCATAAATTTATTGCAAATTTTTATTTTTCTGGTAGTATAGAGTAATAGATTTTACCTATGTTAGTCCATCTCTTCCGATTTTCCCTCCTCTGCAAGTGAGTAGCTCTTAGGTGGCAGTATATTGATCAAAGGATTCACATTGGGACCATCCATGAAGGACGTCCGCATTTGCAAAATCTCGGCCATTTTAGACCCCTCCCCCTTGTCCGCAAACTTCAGCATTCCAAAAAACCATCATTTTTGGGCCCGAAATTTCACGATTTTCTAGTGAAATACCCGTCAAATAAATCAAAATATCCATAAACTACGGACGTCCGCATTTGCCCAAGCACCCCCTCCCCCTGAGTCCGCAAACTTCCGCATAGGTTAGACTCCCTTCCCATCGCGGACGTCCTTTATGGATGGTCCCTCTTAGATTTTAAATTAAGCTGGTGACAGTTCTACAGTTAAGGAAGTTTAAGCGCCCGAGAAAGCAAGACCTGGCTGCAATGGGACGCTCCTCATTCCGTAGCCTTCCTATAAATGCGAAGTTTTCGGTGCACTCGGCTAATTGGACTATGTGACGGCTTAGATTTGAGATGAAACAGTAACCCCTCACCCTTTCCACAATGGCTCCATGGGTTACGTAACTGACCCAGACTGATAACCAAATGAACCTTTCGTGTTTCATACTTTCATAACAAAGTGAGGAGTTTTATTTCAGAAGGAGATTGGAAAAAAGACAAAGATGACGAAGAAGAAGAAGAGGATGAGGAGGAAGAAGATGAAGATGAAGGTGAAGATGGTGAAGATGAAGGTGAAGATGAAGGTGAAGATGGAGGTGAAGATGAAGGTGAAGATGGAGGTGAAGATGAAGGTGAAGAGGAAAACGATGTTTTGTACCGGACAAGTGTCGGGGCTTGCAGGACTGTGGACGGAGGCAAAGCAGGACTAAAGTATTTCGGTGACACAGATTGCTTATCGCGTTGCAATGCAAATGCGACATGCACTGGTTATGTCATGGGTGAAACCTGGTGTGAAACCTACTACCATGAATATGTTACCGGGGATGGAAGAACTGAATACGAGTGCCATGAAAAAGGTATTTTAACTCTATAGGATTTTACCAAAAATTTATTGCAAATTCAATTTGTCTGGTAATAGGTTTTACCTATTTTAGTACATCAGTTCTGTTTCTAGCATTTCTGATATGCAAGCGTTTAGCTTGTTGGTGACAGTATATGGAAGAAATGATTCACTTGGGAACTTGGTGACAGTTAAGCGCCCAGGATAGCTTATATTTGAAAAAAATCAGTACCTACACTGCACCCCTCGCCCTTTAACACAATGACACCATGGGTTCGGTGACTGTCCAATACACCCATTGAGCACTTGACATCTTGTTAAATAATAGCGTGTCCTTCAGAAGGAGACTGGAAAAAAGACGAAGATAAAGATGAAGAGGATGAGGAAGAAACGGAAGATTACGTTTCGTACACGACAAGTATCGGGGCTTGTAGGACTGAAGACGGAGGCAAAGCAGGACTAACGCTTTTCAGTGACACAGATTGCTTATTGAGATGCAGTACAAATGAGACATGCACTGGTTATGTCATGGGTGAAAACTGGTGTGAAACCTACTACCATGAATATGTTACTGGGGATGGAAGAGATCAATACATGTGCCATGAAAAAGGTATCCAATTTTTCAGAATTTCCATAATATGATATGTTGCTAATGGAGACGATTAAGGAACTTTAAACGCCCAATACGCCTAGATTTGAAACAAATTAGTACCTACACCCCTCACCCTTTGCACATGAATGACTCCGTGAGTTCGGTGCCTGACCAATACAGTTCCACCCATTGACCACTTGACACCTTGTTTAATAACAGCGTGTACTTCAGAAGGAGACTGGAAAAAGGATGAAGATGAGGGAGAGGATGAGGGAGAGGATGAGGAAGAAGAGGATGAGGAAGAAACGGAAGATTACGTTTCGTACACGACAAGTGTCGGGGCTTGTAGGACTGAGGACGGAGGCAAAGCAGGACTAACGCTTTTCAGTGACACAGATTGTTTATCACGTTGCAATGCAAATGCGACATGCACTGGTTATGTCATGGGTGAAAATTGGTGTGAAACCTACTACCATGAATATGTTACTGGGGATGGAAGAACTGAATACACGTGCCATGAGAAAGGTATCCAATTTTTCAGAATTTCCATAATATGATATGCTGCTAATGGTGACGATTAAGGAACTTTAAACGCCCAATACGCCTAGATTTGAAACAAATTAGTACCTACACCCCTCACCCTTTGCACATGAATGACTCCGTGAGTTCGGTGCCTGACCAATACAGTTCCACCCATTGACCACTTGACACCTTGTTTAATAACAGCGTGTACTTCAGAAGGAGACTGGAAAAAGGATGAAGATGAAGAAGAGGATGAGGGAGAGGATGAGGAGGAAGAGGATGAGGAAGAAACGGAAGATTACGTTTCGTACACGACAAGTATCGGGGCTTGCAGGACTGAAGACGGAGGAAAAGCAGGACTAACGCTTTTCAGTGACACAGATTGCCGATTGAGATGCAGTACAAATGAGACATGCACTGGTTATGTCATGGGTGAAAACTGGTGTGAAACCTACTACCATGAATACGTTACTGGGGATGGAAGAGATCAATACATGTGCCATGAGAAAGGTATGCAAACTCTTAGCATTTTACCAAAATTTATTGCAAATTTTCCTTTCCATAGTAACAGATTTTGAACTATTCTAGTACATCTACTTCGATTCTACTTTTCTGTTAAGGAAGGGTTAAGCTCGTTGGTGGCAGTAATTTTATCAAAGGATTCACTATGAAACACTTGATAAAGCTGGTGACGGTTAAGGAAGTTCGAACGCCCGGTATGGTCTAGATTTGAAACAAATTAGTACCTACACCCATCATCCTTTGCACATGAATGACTCCGTGAGTTCGGTGCCTGACTAATACAGTTTCACCCAGTGAGCACTTGACACCTTGTTTAAAATAACAGCGTGTAATTCAGAAGGAGACTGGAAAAAGGATGAAGATGAAGACGAAGAGGATGAGGAAGAAGAGGAAGACAACGTTTCGTACACGACAAGTATCGGAGCTTGCAGGACTGAAGACGGAGGGAAAGCAGGACTAACGCTTTTCAGTGACACAGATTGCTTATTGAGATGCAGTACAAATGAGAAATGCACTGGTTATGTCATGGGTGAAAACTGGTGTGAAACCTACTACCATGAATATGTTACTGGGGATGGAAGAACTGAATACACGTGCCATGAAAAAGGTATGCAAACCCTGAGAAAGGTATCCAATTTTTCAGAATTTCCATAATATGATATGTTGCTAATGGTGACGATTAAGGAACTTTAAACGCCCAATACGCCTAGATTTGAAACAAATTAGTACCTACACCCCTCACCCTTTGCACATGAATGACTCCGTGAGTTCGGTGCCTGACCAATACAGTTCCACCCATTGACCACTTGACACCTTGTTTAATAACAGCGTGTACTTCAGAAGGAGACTGGAAAAAGGATGAAGATGAAGAAGAGGATGAGGGAGAGGATGAGGAAGAAGAGGATGAGGAAGAAACGGAAGATTACGTTTCGTACACGACAAGTATCGGGGCTTGTAGGACTGAAGACGGAGGCAAAGCAGGACTAACGCTTTTCAGTGACACAGATTGCTTATTGAGATGCAATACAAATGAGACATGCACTGGTTATGTCATGGGTGAAAGCTGGTGTGAAACCTACTACCATGAATATGTTACTGGGGATGGAAGAACTGAATACACGTGTCATGAAAAAGGTACCCAAAAAGCGAACTATACTTTTGATGTTGGAAATTAATATTTTTATGATCCCTTGAATCACCCAGTCCGTTACCTTGTCAATCTCAAATTTTTTCTTCGATTTAATATAAATGTTAACCGTTTTAGATGGTCAATTTGAAGAATAAACCATGCTGTCTCTACGTAGATTCTGCCGATGAATAAACATTTACAATTACATGCAACAAAGGCTCACGATGCAGATAGGCATTTAACTCCTGTGCCTGTAGCTCTATAACGTATAAGGAGTCGATAGAATTTGGAATTTTGGATTATTATGGCAAAAAATCACCATCATAAATGGTCGAGTACAGTTCATGAAATTACCTATGAATTATCTTATTATTATTGTGTTGCGGTGTTATAGAAATTTAATACTTCTCGATCGAAAAAATCAAAAAAAGAAATTTATCAAACTATGTGTAATTGCCTATTATTTCAGATCAATTTGACGAAGATGACGACGACAAAGACGACGATGAAGATGAAGTTGAAGATGAAGATGAAGGAGAGGATGAGGAGGAAGAAGAGGAAGATGACGTTTCGTACACGACAAGTGTCGGGGCTTGCAGGACTAAAAACGGAGGCGATGCAGGAAAAACGCTTTTCAGTGACACAGATTGCTTATCGCGTTGCAGTGCTGACACGACATGCTCTGGTTACGTCATGGGTGGTAACTGGTGTGAAACCCACCACAATGAATACGTTACTGGGAATGGATGGACTGAATACGAGTGCCATGAAAAAGGTATCCTCAAAGTGAACTAAACTTTTGATCTGTTGGAAATTGATATTTTTATGATCCCTTTATAATCGCGAATTCCGTTACCTTATCAATCTAAAATTCTTGCTTTGATTTGAATGTTCACCGTTTTAAATAAGATGGTTAATTTGAAAGAATAAACCATACCGTCTCTACGTAGATTCTGCCGATGAATAAACATTTACAATTACATGCAATATAGGCCCATGATGCAGATAGGCATTTAACTCCTGTGCCTGTAGCTTTATAACGTATAAGGAGTCGATAGTATTTGGATTATTATTATGACCAAAAATCGCCATCAAAAATGCTCGAATACAGTTCATAAAATTGCCTATGAATCATCTTGTTATTACTTGATATTATGTGCGGTGTTATAGAAATTTAAAAATTCTCGATCAAAAAAATTAAAATGGAAATTTATCAAACTATGTGTAATTGCCTATTATTTCAGACCAATTTGACGAAGATGACGACGACAATGAAGAAGAGGGAGACGAAGTTTTGTACACGACAAGTGTCGGGGCTTGTAGGACTGAGGACGGAGGCAAAGCAGGACTAACGCTTTTCAGGGACACAGATTGCTTATTGAGATGCAGTACAAATGAGACATGCACTGGTTATGTCATGGGTGAAACCTGGTGTGAAACCTACTACCATGAATATGTTACTGGGGATGGAAGAACTGAATACACGTGCCATGAAAAAGGTATGCAAACCCTGAGAGTTTTAAATTTCTACCAAAATTTATTGCAAATTTTCATTTCCATGGAAATAGATTTTAACTATTCTAGTTCATCTCTTCCGATTTTACCTCTTCTGATATGTGAATTGTGACGGATTAGATTTGAGGTTAAAACAGTAATTTTTATTCACCCTTTGCAGCAATACCAAAAACTGAGGGGACTAATCCCTGCTCCATGCAGGCTTTAGATAACTGACCCAGACGACGATTAGATTTGACACCAATTATAAACCATTTCTTGTTTGATAACTGACCCTTTCAATAACAAAGTTTGATACTTTCATAAAATTCTATTTCAGAAGGAGATTGGAAAAAAGACGAAGATGAAGAAGAAGAAGGAGAGGATGAGGCGGAAGAAGAAGGAGAGGATGAGGAGGAAGAAGAGGAATATGACATTTCGTACACGACAAGTGTCGGGGCTTGCAGGACTGAAGACGGAGGCAAAGCAGGACTAACGCTTTTCAGTGACACAGATTGCTTATTGAGATGCAGTACAAATGCGACATGCACTGGTTATGTCATGGGTGAAACCTGGTGTGAAACCTACTACCATGAATACGTTACTGGGGATGGAAGAGATCAATACACGTGCCATGAAAAAGGTATATAAACTCTCAGAGTTTTCAAGTTTTCAACATTTAATTTTCTGGTAATAGATTTTAACTATTCCAGTGCATCTCTTCCAATTAGCCAATTTTACCTCTTTTGATAATATGTGACGGCTTAGATTTGAGATAAAACAGTAACCCTTCAACCTTTTCACAATGGCTCCATGTGTGAAGTGACCATTTCTCGTTTTATTTTTTCATAACAAAGTGAGAATTTTTTTTCAGAAGGAGATTGGAAAAAAGATGAAGATGACGAAGAAGATGAAGGAGAAGACCAGGAAGAGGAAGACGACGCTTTGTACAGGACAAGTGTCGGGGCTTGCAGGAATGAAAACGGAGGCATGGCAGGACGGAAGTATTTCGGTGATACTGATTGTTTATTGCGTTGCAATGCAGATGAGACATGCTCTGGTTATATCATGGGTGAACCATACTGGTGTGAAACATACCATAATGAATATGTTACTGGGGATGGAAGAACTGAATACACGTGCCATGAAAAAGGTACCCAAAAAGCGAACTATACTTTTGATGTTGGAAATTAATATTTTTATTATCCCTTTATAATCGCCAAGTCCGTTACCAGTACCTTATCAATCTAAAATTTTTGCTTTAATTTAAACGTTCACCGGCTAGATAAGATGGTTAATTTGAAGAATAAATCATGCCGATGAAAGAAGTAAATATGATAAACATTAATTACAATTACATGCAAAATAGGCTCATGATGCAGATAGGCATTTAACGTATGCCTGTAGCTCTATAAAATGCATAGACACGCGCCTATCGGGTCCATTTTGGGATACTTCCAGAGGGCGTCAGCCCGAGGGATGTATCCGGTTTGGGCCCGAGCCCGTAGGGCGAGGGTCTAAAGCAATATGGACCCGATCAGGCAAGTGTCTATATTATATTATAGACCCGCATGAAAACGTCAGAGGGTTCTATAAGCACACGATAGAATTTGTATTATTATGGCCAAAAATCGCCATCATAGATGCTCGAGTACAGTTCATAAAATTGCCTATGAATTATCTAACTATTACTTAATATTGGGTGCGGTGTTATAGAAATTTAATATTTCTCGATCGAAAAATTAAAATAGAAATTCATCAAACTATGTGTAATTACCTATTATTATTATTAATTCAGTCAAATTTGACGACGATGACGACGACAAGTGACGACGATGAAGACGAAAAAGATGATGAAGATGAAGATGAAGATGAAGATGAAGAAGAGGAAGATGAAGTTTTGTACACGACAAGTGTCGGGGCCTGTAGGACTGAGGACGGAGGCAAAGCAGGACTAACGTTTTTCAGGGACACAGATTGCTTATTGAGATGCAGTACAAATGCGACATGCACTGGTTATGTCATGGGTGAAACCTGGTGTGAAACCTACTACCATGGAAGATATGTTGCAAATTGTCAATAAACCAATAACATGGTGGTAGATTTTCCTCTGATACTGTAAAACTAAAAGGTTTCAAATTCTCAGAATTTTCTATTTACCGACCGATAATCAATGTTGCAACAAACCGGTAACCAACCGGTAACTGACCAGTAACCGATTTTCCGACCGGTAACCAACCGGTAACTGTAAAAACTAAACCGTTTCAACCGACCGGTAATCGCTTCCTATTCCGACCGGTTGTTAACCGACCGGTAACTGACCGGTAACAAACCGGTAACCAACCGGTAACTGACCAGTAACCGACCGGTAACCGACCGGTAACCGACCGGTAACCAACCGGTAACTGACCGGTTACCGACCGGTAACTGTCCGGTAACCGACCGGTAACCGACCGGTAACCGACCGGTAACTGTCCGTCGACATTTACGAAAAATTACCAAATTTTGAATAAGATAATGTAATACTCTTTCGACTCTTTTCGGCTTCTGCTTGGAAGTTAAAACCTTTAAGTTTTACAGTATAAGAGGAAAATCTTAATTAAACTACTGCCATAGTATTGGGAATGGGTTAATGACAATTTGCAACATATCATTACTTGATATAGTTAATTAATAGTGTGTGCGGTTAATAGTGTGTGCGGTCTTAGAAATTTGATAATTCTAGATCGAAAAAATATAAAATTGAAATTCATGCTTCTGTGCAATTACCTATTAATTCAGTCCAATCTGACGAAGATGACGACAATGAAGATGAAGATGAAGATGAGGAAGAAGATGAGGATGAAGATGGAATTACTTTGAACGCTGTTCTACTAGGCATGATCTGCAGAACAACAACAAAAGACTGCGTGGTTCGCTTCACCGTGACCCGCAAGAACGGCAAAAGGATCTCGAAAACACGATCCGATAGATTTGGGATTTGTCGGGTAGAAGAAGAGGGGGCTATCAAGTGCATAAAGGCAGGGTTCAATAAGAAGAAACAGCAGATGAACGTGAATCTGGCCAATAAAAGGGGTGTGCCCTCGTCTGTCAGTGGACGATATGTTGCAATTGTCTACATCAATGGGAGGGAGTACATTTCGGAGTCCTCGACGAATGTGGCAATTATCACGAAGGAGAACATTCCACCCATACTGGGCCTCACAGATACGGAGGATGGACCTGTGGGCCAAGACGGGACTTATGAGGTGTAAGTGGGTGTTTGAAGGGCGTGAACTGCTTTCATAAGGACAACTGCATTCACTATTCATTAGGATTTGTGAAATTTTATGTGGACTAAAAGGGCATCCTACGATCCACGTTGGCAAATTTGTTAGATAAGTTATAACATATTTTAAGCGCTAAACAGTGTATTTTTCCAAAAAATATTTTCCAATAAATCTTCATAGAAGTGTTTAAACTGAAACCAACGTCAGAATTTCATGAAATCTAAGAATGTATCCGATAATGATATGAAATCTATAATAACAGCATGGTAAATGTTTATTGTTTATGCATGGGTGGTTGCAGATTGCTCAATTACCAGAGAGCTCGATGAAGCGATGAGTAGGGGCAAATTTCCTGTTTACTCATCAAATTTCTACGTAAACCGAAATTTATCGAGACCTCTGGCAATCGAAATCGAGCGATCTGCTCACACATTATGTGTAACTATCAGTGTAGAATTAAACTACAAAATATTATCTAAATAATATGAAGCAGGACAGTACTGATAGAATTTCAGATTGGCATATTCTCTTATCTTACAACTTGTTGATCATGTTATTGTTACCCGTTAAAATATTCTAAAGAAGCTAAAATTGTTAGACAATTTTATATCACAGTTAGAAATTGATTATTATTTTCGAGTATTTTTCGTTGAATCCACCAATTATCAAAGAACGAATGTAGTACACAAAAATCCACGATGTTACTATTAATAATATTGATGTAAACGTGATAATTAGTCCCTGGAATTTGAGTTATTAGCAGCAGAACGATACATTCCATCCGAGAAAACGAGAAAATAATGAGAAGCTAAGAAGTGGTACTGCAAGGTCACCTTTTCTTATTGTATGCACAGGCTATAGCTACCTTATCGGACATAATTATCACGGACTTTAGTTTCACGGACCTAAAATTTCACGGACATCAATATACACGCTCGATCCTGCCACTCCAAATTTCAACTAAATTTCGAAATTATCGGCTCGATTTTCCCCATTTTCTTCCACGATTTGAATACTTGAATTGAACTTGAAGGTCTTTTCAATATTTTTTGTTAATTAATATGATAAATTTCCATATTGCAGGCACTAAGCATAAAAAAGAAGTCTAATTTTCTTAAAAATTTTATTATTTGTGCATTTAAAGAGATAAAGTCCGTAATTTTGCGTTTCTACCCTAGAATTGTAAGAGGAAATACCGGACTTGATTTTCACGGACCTGAAAATCACGGGGACAAAATTTTCACGGACATTAATATTCACGCTGAGGTGCTCAGCGTGAATATTATGTCCGTGATAATTATGTCCGATAAGGTAATCATTGCTGCTAAACGGAAAAGCAGAAAAATATCTACTGATACTGTACATGAAAAATCGCTATAACAGAAAATGAGAATATAAAGGCCTTGGGTTAGGGTAAGGCCGCTAGGGTAAGGAGTGAAATACATGGTCGCAACCTGCACTCCAAGAAAGCAGAAAGAGTAGTCACATAGCTGGTATAAGGTATTGCTACAATATAAGGTGCCACACAGATCGGTCTATAACATTGACAAGTGTAGTAGTGTACCATGTGTATTGAGCAGCACATGGTTCTCGTACCATTATAGACCAATGAGTAGCTGACAGCCACGCACTATCACGGTAGAAAGTGGTGCTGTGTAGACGCTGACAACGCCTGCTTTCACCTCACATCACACCTATAAACTGTAGTGGTAGTGCTGATTGGATGCTCCTAAATGAGATAGAACAATCTCCTTTGTAAGTATATATTGTACTACACCATGTGTGGTTGGTAAGCATGGGAGGGTATACTCAGTACTCACCTCCTCCTTCATCTTGAGTGTGAGGTGCTGCACTGACCATTGCAGGATACGTGAAACTATCAACGTTGTAGGTACAGTTTTTAATATAACAACTGCGAGATATTTTCAATCTTTTCGTACCAACACCCACGTGCTAGTCACGTGACTACAACGTGACTGGCACAGTACCACGTGGCATTCCAATTGAGGAGAGCAGCTACCACGTGAGTCGTGATTGTGTCATGTGACTCTGAACCGTCGTGGAAGTGTCCAGCACGTAAGGGAAGAAGCGGAAGTGTTTATATGTACTTTAGAGGCGTAAGACGAACACGCAGACAATATAGAGCCCTGCGCGAGCAGGGCTCTATATAATATTTAAATGTCGACAGCGAAGCTGGAGACATTTAAATGATTTAGAGTGCGAGGCGAAGCGAAGCTGAGCCGAGTGCTCTAAATCATATTTCTGCGGTGAGTTTGAGCCTCTAAAGTACTATAGTAGTCGAACGGTGTACACAAGACACACCCTGTACACAACAAGCACACATTACCTTATACTAGCAGGGCCCGTGGCCTCCGGCCACCGTTCACCAATTTTTCGCTTCAGTACAATGTAGTACTGTAGTTCTTATCAGTGATGAGGTCATATTTTAATCAGGTGTGCCTACTCCTCTAAGTGATGTCTATATACCTGGTGGTGTCAAACGTCACTGGTACTTTCGTATAAGCATTCCGATCATCGGTATGCTTGATTGGGTACTGATTGGTGTCAGAGAGGTCTGTGGCTATATATAAGGAAGACCGGACAGACAGATATATATTTATTTATTTATTTATTAATTTATATATGAGGAAGAATTATAAGTAGTAAGATGGTAATAATAAAAAATGCTTGTTTACACAAAACAAAAAAGCGCATAACTCAGCCGTTTTTTGAGCAATTTTGATCAAATTTTCAGGATATTACGGGCAAGATATGACCAATATAATCCTGGAGTAGCTAACCTCCAGAAATTGAGATATGACAAATAAACTGGTGTTTTGTTTTAAAGTTACCGCTTAATAAGTGGCTTTTCGGTCATAACTCCGCTTCTGGGGCTCAAAAATGAATCTAAACTTCACTGAGATGTTGCTTATATCTAGTTCTAAATATCCTGAAAGTTTCATCAAGTTTGCTCAAAAAACCTCGGAGATATGCACATTTTTGTAACGCAAAAGCAAAGGGGCAAAATAATAGCAAAGGAACACAGCGAAAATTAGTATCCATTAGTTACCATTAGTATCCGTGGTAACTGGGTGGATACTGGGTGGATACTATGGTGGATACTAAATGTCAGATTTAGTATCCACGGATATAATGGATACAGTAGTCTATTTTTTAATAAATAGTATCCACCGTGGATACTAAATTAGTATCCACTAGTTACCATTAGTTACCATCAGTTACCATTTAGTATCCACCCAGTTTCCACGGATACTAAAATTGACGTTAGTTACCATTTAGTATCCATTAGTATCCACTGACGAATTAGTATCCATCAGTTACCACCACTTTGTAAAAATCAATTTTCGTGGATACTGGAGCCCAAATTTGGTAACTAATGGTAACTGTTGGTAACTAAATGGTAACTAAGTAACTGGGTGGATACTAAATGAAATAGTATCCACAAATAAAATTTATTACCAAACCAGAATAGCTGTGTACAAATGTGAATTTTAGAAATTAGTTACCACCACTTACAAGCCCCTGCCGCTCCGTAAAAATATCATTCGCATTAATGAGGTGTATTTATTAGCCCTATACTCAGTTACCATTAGTATACACGCAGTTACCATTAGTATCCACCGAGTATCCATTAGTATCCACACAGTTACCATTAGTATCCACCCAGTTACCATTAGTATCCACCCAGTTACCATTAGTATCCACCCAGTTACCATTAGTATCCACCCAGTTACCAATAGTATCCACCCAGTTACCAATAGTATCCACCCAGTTACCATTAGTATCCACCCAGTTACAATTAGTATCCACCCAGTTACCATTAGTATCCACCCAGTTACCATTAGTATCCACCCAGTTACCAACCATCACCCAGTTACCATTAGTATCACCCAGTTACCATTAGTATCCGCCCATTACCATTAGTATCCCAGTTACTTAATTATCACCTAGTTACCATTAGTATCACCCAGTTAGGTATCACCCAGTTACCATTAGTATCCCCGGTTACCATTAGTATCCAGTTACCATTGGTATCACCCAGTTACCATTTTGTCACCAGTTACCATTAGTATCACCCAGTTACCATTAGTATCCACCCAGTTACCATTATTATCCACGAGTTACATTAATTGTCACACGTTGCCATTAGTATCACCCAGTTACCATTAATCCGCAGTTGCCAATAGTATCCGCAGTTTACCATTAGTATCCTGGTTACAATTGGTATCCCAGTTGCATTAGTATCCGCAGTTACTTATTGTCATTTGCCATTAGTATCACCGGTTACCATTAGTAGTCCGAGTTACGTTAGTATCACCCAGTTACCCGGTATCCGCAGTTGCCATTGTTGTCACCCGGTTACCATTAGTATCCACCCAGTTACCATTGGTATCACCAGTTGCCATTAGTATCACAGTCTTAATTAGTAATCCACCCAGTTGCCATTAGTATCCACCCAGTTGCCATTGGTATCCACCCAGTTGCCATTCTAATTGTCTGCAGTTGCCATTAGTATCCAGAGTTGCCATTAATTATCCACCAGTTACCATTATTATCACGGTTGCCATTAGTGTCACCCAATTGCCATGGTATCCACCCAGTTGCCATTGTTATCTACCCAGTTACCAATTAATCACCAATTACCATTAGTATCCACGATTTACCCATTACTAGTATCACCCAGTTGCCATTAGTATCCACCCAGTTATTAAGTATCTACCCAATTTCACCAAAAAATTAAAAAAGGGGCCTTTTCCAAAACCAAAAAACCTTAAATTATAGCACTCTATGAATTATTTACACTCAACAGCCAGAACAATAAAATATCCTTATTACTACCTAACAACACGAAATTGGATTGCAGAGCTTTGTGTTCAGTGCTTCCAAACTTTGGAACCAGTATACTAGATCCATGTTTGAAAAATGTAGTGCAAATATTAGTGGGATTGTGGTACCCGGTTCAACAAAAAAACTCTGACCTATCAGCATCTGTATCAGCTATCCAAATCTAGTTCAAAACACGCTCCTTAGTGAACAAAAAAGTGGGTGTGAAATAACATGGTGAAATCGTCTTCCAAATTGCAACTCTTTCTGTGATACCAAAAATTTACTTTAATTCTGATATTTCTTATTGAAAGTCTTGAAGTATCAAAGCCAGGTCTCCTCGGTGAAAGGAAGGTGGTTTAGGCCTTAGATGACAGGTAGGTATCTCAGAGCTCAGGTATTTAGGTATTTAGGACAGATAGTGACTGAAAGGCTCTTTTTACCAGGTTTTTATTGTTGTTCTACATTGTAGATCGAGGTATGAATTTTTTTATTTATTATCTTTTACTTTTTAAATGCTATATACCTTCGATGTGATTTATTTAATGAAATTTTTCCATTTCACTTTAATTTATTAGATTGCCTAAGGCGCCCATTTGATTAACCAACAGACTATCAATAGGTTTTAGAATACTAATATGGTTGGATGTGCCCCTCAGACAGATTGATAAATGAATTATCTAAAGATAATATTATCTATAGAAACTTTACTAGTCAAAACATGAACACATAATTCTTCGCTAGGAATGTGGAAGTCGGTATGAGTTGGTATGGTAGCTACTGTTTGCATTTGGAATGGTCATTTTCCAAGTTAAAAGACAGGGAATGTCCGTCGGCCCATATGCTGGCAGTGGGTATTTTGCTGACTTAGCTGGCTTCCTGTGCATAGTACCTTGCGGTATACCTACTTGGCGCTTGAAATTGATATTCAAAACAGTCTGTTGTAAAATTAGCTGATTCGGGCACACCAACTCCACATGTGACATTTCTGAACGTGAAAATGTAATCTTGTGAAACAAATCTTTACACTGAAGGGTAGCCTATCATTAATATTTATAAATATATTTGATATGATTTGATTGTAAAGTGCCGAAAAATTTATTAAACGTTGTTTCTCTATTAAACGTTGTTTCTCTGTACCCAATCGATTGATGACAAAAGGCGAGTAACGAACCTAACAAATTAACGAAATAATTTCTCATCATGAAATACAATGACCTACTCATCATCAACTATAATGCCGTACTTGTCATAATATGTCAGTTAACATCAATCATATTTACACACTATGAAAATCGATCGTGCAGACGAATTCTATAAAAGTTTCCTTCCATTTCCTCAAATATTCCTCAATACGGGAAGGGCTAGTTTCTCTAGCCTTGGGGTGCACTTGGCGTTCTTAGCAGCATCACTGACTTTGAACACGTCGGGGTTGTACTGCAGATTCGTCATCGACTCCCGTTTCTCTGCGAGGAATAGGGGATGTGAGTTTGTGGGAGTTTCAGGAAATGACGTATACCTGTAACGATAAAAGACCCATTTAACAAGGTATGACCGGTTGAGGAGAGTCTCGCGGAAGGTGTTGCGAGTGGAATACTTCTGGTATAAGTTCCTGATTCCGTAACTTCTGTTTAACAAGACAGTTCTCAGATTTCACGGATCGAGTCGTTGAATAAGAGTCGCATGATTTCAATTGATGATAGAATTAATAAATTACTCATCAAAAGGAAGTTCTCACATTGCCAAGTTCCCAAGAATGCACAGAAAGGTGGGTTTAGTTCCCCGCTGTACATTAGAGCGTTAGGCTTCAAAACATATAAAAAACAAGATTCAATATAAAAACATTGCTGAAGACATAGATACAGATAACTAGCTAAGCCGAAAAATGTTTCCATCATGCCAAACACACCACAGATAAAACAGCTTTTTGAAAAACATGCGATCCTCATTAACCGCCGTGAATACTATTGGGTGATTTAACGAATTCATTCAAGTTACGCCTTTCCGCCTTCATATCCTGACGAGAAAGGCCACTTTCGCACGCCAGAATAAGAAAAAAGAACGTAAAGCACAGCTTCCATAAAAGCAAGAGAACATTTACAGCTTACACATTCATTTCACAGTCAAATAAACCCATTGATTTGCCCATGAAGAGTACCCAGACCAATACGTGATGGTTGACAGTTCCGTCTTAAAATACGGTGCATCTGATGCTTCCTGTGGTTTGTATAGAGTGGATTATATTTGCTTTCTTTGTAAAATTCATAGCTTTTGAAGTTATAATTCAGATAACATGGTATTTGTTGTGGTGCTACATCAATCAATATCATGCGTTATTTGAGGTTTTGGATGAAAAATCAAACTTTCATCAAATGAATTGTGCTCTTCAATCTCTCTATGGCTTGACTTTATGGTTGTTAATTTCAACTTTATAGCGAGTTAGATAAAAGTGTACGCTATGACCCTTGTCTACCGCTGATAGACAATAGCCTGCAGTCTATAAACCATATCTAACCCCCACTAACTTGGAAGACTGAGTTCTGATATCCGTGGAGAAGCCAGAGCTTTCTTAGCAGACTCTTTCACCTGCCATTGCTCGTTTCGTGGTTCCTGAAACGGTTGAGGATCTAAAATATCATTATAATTGATACCCACTTAGATGCAAAATTATTGTATTGTTCCTTGACATACTCTTAAATTTGAGCAAACATTTCATCAACTTCGTAAATCAACATCATTGATAGACAACTTGTCTAAAGTACAATACCTGGAATCCCTCCACCACTTGCTTGGCCTCAGACAGTTCTTCAATCCTCTTGCTCGGCTTCGTCTTCAGAGTCTTAGGAGCAACCTTCCACTCCGGATCCCGTTCTTTAGCTGGGGGCCGTTGCTTGGCTCGGGAAAGTACCTCTAGCCTGCCAGTGGGTTTGGCGTGCTTCGCAGCCGTAGAAGGCTTACTTTCCACCTTGTAGGAAGTGGCTATTTTAGTGGTCAAATGATCAACATATGGATCTAAGTGTAAATTCAAAATGAAACTTAACGCTTCATCTTGCTATTGTAAGGTCTTGAGGTCTTAACTCTGATTGAAACTTGCCTCTTTGTTTGGCACATATGCCTCATGTATCTTCTTAGGTTGAGCTAGTCGTCTGGTCCTCCGACTAAGTTTCGGGGCCGTCTTAGGTACCTTAGGCTCCACTATGGGCGTGCTTCTACCACAGCTGAACTCAAACAGCTCCCTGCGCTCGGTGCACTTCGTGATTTTAGAATAAATCTTCAAAAAGCGCTGCTATAAGTCATGGAGAACAAGTTAATGGCTATTGGTTGATTCATTCTGCAGCATTCTGTTTCATGAAATAATCATTGATAACAATAATGAAACCTGTCGCAGATGAATTCAATGGGAGGTAGTTTCGGTGCGGAGAGTTGTGCCAGTCTGGAGCTACCTTGAGTCCGCATGGACGGCATCGTGGGTCTGCCAATAGGACTACCTCGACCACAGCTGTACTCCCATAGGTCCCTGGTGGTGGTATGGCAGATGTTAAAGAATAGAACTGAGGCTTATTGTGTAACACGATAAAATAAAGAACCATTTCTCATTTGGTAGGCGAAAGGGAAATAGCTGGAAAACGGTTTAGATCAAATTTAATCTTCATAAAATGGGTTTGAAACATGCTTCTCAACAAACCCCACATCATCCAGGCTTGTTTTGCTCCTCTTCTGCTTTGGTCGCGATAAGATGGAAACCCTATTCGAAGGCTCTGCAGTTTTAGCCGCCACAGTTATCGTTGATATCATCTTTTGGGTTCCCCAAAACTCTGAACGAGCCGAGGCTATTCCTTGTTTGCCCTTCTTTCTTGGTCGGGGTATTGGGTATTCTATTTTGACGCGTATGAAGGCTGGAGGTGGCTTAGGCCTGAGATCTGGGCACGATGGCCTCCAGTAACCATGAATACAGGTATCACTACGGAACCCATCAAAGAGTCTGACTCTGGGGCACTTCTGAGATTCAATCTTCACAAGGCGCTCCTGATACATGCGGAAGTCTCTGAGTCTGAGATCCGGGCATGAATCAACGCTGAAACCATGAGGACACTTCTCCTTCGGGGGTTTCTTGATGGGAGGGGTTGGTGTTGGGGTGGACTCTGGAGTGGATATGGGGGTGGGGGTTGGTGATGGGGTGGGAGTGGGGGAGGGTGTCGGGGTGCGGAAGACAGGTGACAGGGATGGAGGGGGCTCGATGGTGCTGGCTGGGGAAGGAGTGGGTGTGCAGGGAGGTTGTAGCTTGATTGGGTTGTGTGCCAACATGCAGCTATAGCACAACCAAACAGTCCCGATGGGGAGCTCAGGTTTCGGTGGCATTTTCTCCACTTTCTCCAGTAATAACTCACAGTCGTGACTCCCCTGTAGACAAAGGAAACACCTCAGCTTGGGCTCCGTTGGTTTCTTGAACTCATTGCAATACTCCTCTATACACTCACTGCATATCTCCGGGAAGAGGGACTGTATCTCCAGGACTATGCGGATTGCTAAGTCCTTGTCGCTGGCAAACATCCTCGATCTGTTCTCGTAGCGGATCTGAATGCCCAGAAAGTCAGCGATGGGCTCCAGCGAAACACCGTGGTCATCCGCGTGGGAAATGGCTTCAGCGTTCTCATACCTGTCCTTGCAGGGGTCATAGGCAGATAGGACCTCCTGAGAGTCTTCATCAGCGGCATTTATCAAGTCATCTAGAGTTTGCTTTCACTTTCTCAGTAAAGTCGTCAATAAGTGGGGCACAAGCCTTGATCATGTTGAGGAATGGTAGAAGTCCCGCAAGTTCAAACTATTGTTCCAATTCATGTAGGGGCAGCGAAGTAGGGAAGGATTTGGTGGTACAAATCCTTAGCTTTTCTTCAGGAACTTCATCAACAGCCCTCCCTTTACAACATTCGCTGCTGAACGTTATGTTAATTGTCAAAAAGTTCTAGATACTGGGAAAATTTCTAACTTTTCATCAGAATAAAATTCAAAACAGAGAGTACATCAGGGTATGGGAGGTTCGTTTCATGCTGACTACAAATTATCTAGGCCGTGGGGCTAACAAATTTATGAAAAATAAAGTTTAATATTTTGCAATTTTTCGTTATTTACACAATATAATAATTTATTATATACACACGAAAAGAGGGACAGAGTTCAAGCTGTTTTAATTTTTGGAAAACTTCTTCCAGTTCTTTTTGAAAATTTCATCATGAGCCTCAATCATCAATCTGATATTCTGATATTCTGACTGACTGATGATGAGGACAATTTGTTCGATGAAAGGTCATATAATCAGATCATCGAAAATGAACTATTTGGAGGGAATACTCTGCCGTAATTTGGAAAAAGAATCACCACAGTGAACACTGCCCCAAAACAATATTATTTCTCACCGGCAACATAGTGAATTCTAATAAATTACTATTCCAATTTCAATTCAAAATTTCAACCTAATGTTCCCAGGTTTTTCCATTGTTCATCTTAGCCTAAAAACCTTCTTACAACTCATTCAATCATGAGATCATGATATATCTTTCATAAATTTTCACCAAATATTTCCTAAAATTTCTAAGGTAAAAACTGTTGCGTATTGATAGCTGAACAGGATGCTCTAGTGTATTACTGGAAAGTCTTTATGATCGCCTGGTGATAGGTTGTGCTAATTCCTCGGTCCTGGTTGTGCATTTCGCTTTCTTGGCAGCTTCACTCACTTTAAAGACATCTGGGTTGAACTGCACGTGGTCCATTGACTCTCGTTGAATTGCAGAACAGTGAATAGTAGGTGTTTGAGAAATTGAGAGCGATTGAAAACTCAAATACACAAACTGGTTTTTCACCAACATAAGGGTACAACATGACCAAAAAACTGGTACCTCAACAGCTACCTGCAAGACTTAATTATAATTGATAGTTCTATTAATAGTTGGACGACTATACAATTCGTTCAATCAATGTTTCCTTGGGCCGTAAATTTATTTTATGAGATGGATGGAAAACAAATGAAACTAATGTTGATGTGAACTCATTGATAATATTTGAATGAGATTGCTAGTGAATTGATAGCTTGATGTGTACAATATTGAATGATAATCCTATGCTCTCTTTCAGCAGCTCTCTGAGCTCCCTTCACTTGGGTCCTCGTCGGATGGGCTGAGCTAGCTGCTCTATCCGTTCTGTTATCCCGGACTTAAGGGCTTCCTCGCTGACCTTAAAGGCATCCAGATTGAACTGCAAGTGATCCATGGACTGTCTTTGGACTGAGAGGTGAGTGAATGAGGTGTTTTTAATTGTGTGTGTTAGTGTTAGTTGTCATGATATGCCAGTGAACGCAGTGATGTTGGGTTTGTAAATTAATCCGACCTAATACTGCCGCACTATACTCGGAATAAACATCGTTTTTAAAGATAAAGTTGGTTATTTGATGTGATTTTTGGAGGTCTACGGTACTTACTTGGCACACTGAGCTCCTCTATTCTGCGGGTGGCTACGGCTTGCTTAGCTGACTTGTTCACATTCCACTGTACGTCTCTGTTACCCTGCACAGACAGACAAATTATACCTTAGATCGGTATCATGTGAAAGTGAAAGTTTCAATGAATGTACTAGAAATTGTCGATAAATATATTTGGCATATATTATATGGTACAATTCAATATTTATCTATCAATATTCAAATGATTTACCTGGAATCCCTCTACAAGTCCCTTAGATCTGGAGAGTTCCCTAACTCTCTCACTGGCAGCTGCCTTCCTTGCTCCAGCAGCCACAGGCCACTCAGGCTCCCTGAAGGGCCCTGTAGGCCGCTTCTTAGCCTCAGCGAGCTGCTCCAGTCGTTCAGTAGGCCTAGCCTGCTTGGCAGCATCGGATAGGATAGTTTGTACCTGACAAGGAGAATGGTGTCACGAATGACATTATCAATGTTCATTAAAATAATCATCTTTGTTGCGCAGTCGAACAATCAGTCTTCTGACCATGTATTTTGTATGTCATGCTATCGCATAATTTGGTTTTTAACCATTCAAATTCCAGGTAACTTGTCTCACCTCTCTGTTAGCCTCGTAGGAGTTATGAACTTTCTTAGGCTGAGCAAGTTGTTGTGTTCTGTTCCTCGTTTCGGATGCTGATTTGGCAGCTTTGGTGGGTTCCATTATTGGGGAGCTTCTACCACAGCTGAACTCGAACATAGGTCTGCAACGAGGAAATTGTCATTGTTCAAACTCGCAGTCGTAATCCATGACCCATGAGTCTTATTAAATCATGCTCTAGATAATATCTATACTAATCGCCATTAAAGAATAGAATACACCTGACGATTGCAGGCAATTGTCTCCCGACCTGTTCTCGGTGTATTCGTAAGGAGGTTGTTTGGGCTGTGAGAGATGAGATATTCTGTCACTCCCTGTCCCAGTCCTGGCTCCGGCAGTTGGCTTTATTATCGGACTTTCTCTGCCACAGCTAAACTCCCATTGGGGCCTACAAAGAATACAAGTTAGCTTTTTCCGATCTTTTTCCTATTCAAAGTCAGAACATGGCGTGTCTTTCTACGCCTCTGAGATTTATCAAATCCTTACAATTTCATTGGAGGGAGAAAATTCGCGTATATTGATTTAAATCAACTCAGCAAACTAATAAACGAGACAAAATCACTAAAGAAGGCAAAATCACTAAACTAGAAATAACGACGACAGAGGAAACCAGACAAAATAAACTCGGACTTGTATAGAGACGACTAACTTGAGGTCCTCCTGGGTCGACATGTTCTTCTTAGGCTGGGCTAGTAACATAATCCGCTCCGAGGGCTGCGCATTCTTAGCGGCAGGGGTCAGCTCCCACATGGTTTGCTGGTTACCCCACGACAGTGACGGGCTGCAAAGAAGTCCGGGTGTTAGAACTTAGGAAAGAGGAAAATTTTAACTTTTGGGTATTTCAGCTTACAATTAAAAACAGTAAAACTTGGAAAAATTATTCAAAAATAATTTTGAAAATTTTGTACTGATCAATGTGTAATCTTAGTTAGCTATACCCATAAGAAAGAGTTGATCTAGAAAGCTTTGGTTTCGCTAGTGTCTCTATACGCTCCCTGAAAAGGAATAGAACTAGAAAGAGCTAGAAACTTACTGCAGCAATGTGTCCATTGAGCCTCTTACAGCTGCCCCGTCTCGCTTGAGAACAAAATAATGAAATTTATCAAAGTGATGACGTCAAAAAAAGCTTGCCCTGTAAGTGCTCAAGTCCTATGAAATTCGGTGAAACTTGTAAGATGAACGCGATTGAAATTTCGAAAATCGGCACAATTTCTAAGCTAAAACAAATAAAATACGGCTTAGCTAAGCTATTGCATGAAAATTACTATTTTGGGTATCCAAGGAAATCGGTCTTTTTAGCAGGTCATGTGCAACATGGGGCTGCTATAAGTGCTCCTATTCCAGCACTAAATTTAATAACAGGCTATAAATCCGAGTGAATTAGCAAGAAACAAATATCAATTAAAAGATTTATCGAATCGTCTCTCACTTGACTCCCATAGCAACAGTTGTCCTGCCAGTGTATACTTTGCTGTGTGAGCCAGTAAATTATCTTAGGTTAGGTTCAAAATATTAAACATATTCATATTACGTGATACATATTTTATACGTTTCAGGGGTAATTTCATGCTAATGTCATAAACGGTTACAGATGTGTTTTATGTTTTCTCTATAGTGATGGGCTCCACCATGCCACAGTTAAAATTACATAATTTGATCATTTTATCGTATTGAATTTTTATTCCAATGAGCAGTATCAGCGGTCTAGGTTATTGTTAATTCGGAATTATGAGTAGAGTGATGAAATTTATACAAATTACGTCTCAAGACTTAAAAGGAAATTTCCTTTGCCAAATTAGTCATTTGAGGGATCTTTATTTCCTGATCTTAAGCGAGTCCTAATTTAAGAGGAACCATTCGGTAAGTTGACTCTAGGCCTATATCAGGCTAATGCCTTTATGCAGTAATGCTTCATAGGTCGAAAGCAACTTGGAATATCGAAATAACAGCTGAAGAGAACTGACCATTGTCCCACAGCCCTTGTTGGGACAGTTTTTCATCAGGCCTCTCTCCCTTATCTCTCTTGAAAATTGGGAATAAGTATGATGATTATGAAGCCTTTTCAACCTACTTTTCGACGTGTTGCTTCTAACCCAATATCTCAGTCAGAGAGGATGTGAAAGATTCCACACAGTAACATGGGCTAGGGGGAAATGTATCGAAAATCCTCAACTTTCTCCGCTCAAAAATAAATGTGGCATCGGACAGATTCTTCTGGAGGATGAATGGGGTGAATTTGAGCAGCCATGAGATTGTGAGATTCAAGCTACTAACCCGTCATCGATGACCTTAATCCTTATCAGTCTTTTTCGAACATCAATCATAAGCCACCCGAGTGAAGGGACTTAGAATCTTTGTAAGTCCTAGTGTAAAGGGACTTTGTAAGTTCCAACTGAAGAACGAAGCTATATTCCGGCAAAGTACAAGAAATATGCTGCACGATGTAGATATACTTGCGAGTAGAGCTATCCTATCTATTCCGTGTATTTAACAGGGCTATTTCGTTATTGCTTGTTGCCATGGAGCAACGAATATAAGCCAGAATATGGAGCTGGCGTCGCAGGGATATCATTGTTTGTTTCCGATGTTTTTACCAACTGTTTATGTTATGGAGTGCAGTCATGTTATGATACGGTCAGTGCATTAAACTTCCAGCGGTCTCTTAAATTGGCGGTCCTCTAAAAAGTGATGCTCCTCTAGTAGTGAAACTTCTTTTCATCTCCAAGCATTTGCCAATAAATTTACTCATCATGGAGTAATAAACCGATGTACGTTGCAGAAGACACGTTGCTATCAGAGATCATGGTCACACTGGGGTACCAGTGCTTAGAACGGAATGCATATGACGACAAATGCTTTGTATATTTCTATTTTCATGAACTAGACATGACTTAGACCGTAATGTCCTGATTATCAGAAGATAATGCAAGTACTGGGTTGATACTTGATGCACTCTTTTGGTATTTTGATGCACAGGAATAATTCAAACTTAAACTTAAACCCGAAATTGAACAAGTGCTATTTGATGAATTAATAGCCTCCACGGAAAAAGCTTGGGCAAAGCAATAAATAAATTACGATCATTTACCGTCGCTGGTTGGACCCTCATCGCCACTGCCTGGTTCAAAGAACACTTCTCTTACATCTTCTTGAAAAGCAACGGTGCTCATAATAAAATCGTACGTGTAACGAATGAAAACGGTAAAACTTTTAGACTGATTATTCTGCACGTGCAATGTTTTTGCCCGATGGTTGCCATAGCAACGCCACAATAACGCGATACAAGGAGTACTTACTTCTTCTCCGATAAGAGCAGTAGCAGGAGGTGCTGCCAGACCGTAGTTCTTGTGCTCTGTAACTCATTACACTCTCAGCAGCTTCCCAGTAGCAGGACGTAGACTAACGGAGTCTACTGACTGTCTGACTACATACGATCTACTGACTACACACTGTACGGTACTGAAGCTTTTAGATCTCCGGTGTGAGCGCGTGAAATACGAGCAGTTATTAGTCTGCTGTGGTCATGATCTCAAGCAGGGAACTACTGTCACTTTGTATCTACATTTCCATGGTAATTAGATTCAGTTGCCATGGTAACGTAGACCTCATGGTCAACACATGTGGGATTTGCGGCATTGAGTTGTGAAACAACCATCAACATTAGTTTTGACAAACCTTATCAGCAGTTATCAATAAGCCTGCCCTTAAAATTTGTTTTCGAGCCCAAATCCTGGCGACGGAAACTAAGGTTGAGATTTGCTGGCAGTCTTGCCCCGTTTTCCTAGGCTCGAAGAAAATTGCTCATCCAGAACAGCATTTCTACTCATCAGTTTGGATCAAAGATGGCTGAGTGGAAAAGAGGGGGGGGGGGTCGACTTGTGCCCCTGGCTATAGATTGGGCATGACCATGCAGAATTAAACAATTTCGACCATAGAACTTACCGAATACTTTTGTCTGGAAGTGTCTGAACCCTTCATCACTCAAAACACTGAAAAAGCGCGGCTATGAACGAGTTCACCATGCTATCCCATGGTGAGCACCTATTAACATACATAACAATGCCTTTGTTATTAATTATATTCAAAAAACTTTCGAAACAATCGAGTGTAAAGATTCTTATTTTATGAAGCACAATCTGAAGTGTGTGTAGCTGAGTGTGTGTTAATAGATGTTGGAGTTTTTTTACTCTAGATTTGTATTCATGTTTAGTCGAGTTTGCTGATAATGTATAGTAATAAATTAAATGGAAATAACAATCACACAGAATGAAATACAGCTGTTTCTGAGCATTACATGACCTTCCTCTTCTTGTTGCACTGAGACAACATGTTTGCCAGAGTCATGTCTGCAATCACAGCATCCAGCATTGCGAAGTTCCTGTTGTCCTGAGCGTACTTCTTGTGTTGCAGGGTAGCCAGATGCTCGTCCAGATCCGTCACACTCACTCGGCAGTTCTCACAGAACAGCTTGCGAGACTGATGGAGGGTGGCCGTGCGGGACTTGGTCCGGGACTGCAACGTGGTTGGGCGGGTCTGCAGGGTGCGGGACTGATGTTGTAGGGTGGTAGTTCGCTGTTCCGGGCACATCTGCTTGCCCCAGGCTGAACCGTTGCAGGCGTAGTCAGGGTGGAAGGGAACGTCTGCTTTGAGGAGGTACTGGGGCTTGTAGACCTTGTCCGTGTCCGAAACCACCATGTCCGCTCGCTGAGTCACCATTTTGACAGGGGTAGCTGGAATAGCAGGAGGAAGGGTGGAGGGAGTAGGTTTAGGAGGGGGAGAGTTCCGTCTGTTGATGTCAGTCAGCCACTTGGTCACAGCTCGGGCAGTGATGACTTTGGCCTTGAGGGAGGTTATCTTGGACTGGATGTTGGGACACAGGTTCGTCTTGCTGAGGACCACCACGTGGGAGACTCCGGCACAGAGGAAGGGTTCTACTGAGATACCAGCAGCTTGACATCGCTTCTCCAGGGTAGGCAGGTTGTCGAAGTAGAGCTTGTAGTTTCTGAACATGATGAGAGAAGTTGTAGTAGTTGTTGTTGTAGAGGATATCAGGCTACCGATGAGATGATGACTGATGGTGGCCCTTTTATACCAACCCTAGTAATTCAGAAAGTGATGTCAGGGTAACACCTTGACGAGGCGTTCCTGTGTCGTGTCTCACGTACAGTGGTGTCAAGCGTCATAGGTACGCGTTGATCGTGTGATGCGACCCTCCTTGCACCCAAGTGGTGTCAACAACATGCGAGATTATTGTGGTATCTGAGATCTTCCTCAGCATGCCTGATGGGGTTAAGCAAGTACCGATAATTATGAAAATGAAACATGAGTTACTCGAATGAAAACCAAAGTCAATCACGGTTCGAAACATATTAAGATATTATTTGTCTTGAACAATGAACATGCATACCGATCGGATAATTGCGCTTCAACCTTGATTTCAATCGAACTGCTGTTCAATAATCATGAAAATGTGCTATTAGCATACGCACATTAATTACTGTAGTTCACTCGCCTACATTTCTGTATAAGTTGAGATACTTCATCAGCACGTTGGCCGCTGATCTTGTCTGAAATTACCCGACAGAATGCCATGACAGGGTCCATTTAGCTTATCTCAAAACCTGGCCATTCAAGAGTCACTTCACGCGGAACCACCCTCAGGAAGGTCCTTTTAGCGAAGAGGTTTATCTCTAACCTTACACTGGATATAAATTATTTTTTTAGGAAATTCCGTGGGTTGTAAATTACCCAAATTAGAATCCCACCCGTGTTAGATAGGGAATCTTGACATTCTGGAAGCATTTCAAATACACGCCAAATTACAGTTTATCTGAGGTAGATATCTCCTCCTACGAACCAGTGTTGGAGAAAGTGACATGAGACAGACCTGGCACTCTTAATTCCAGCCACATATCAGAGGAAGGGTCACATGACCCCAGTCAACTCTCCGAGCCCAGGTCACATGACCCCTGCCAAATTACAGGAGATAGGAGACTACTTGGCTCCACCTGCCAACAACTGCTCCTTTATAAACAACCCCCTCCTCCCTCCACTTACCATTCGCTCTCTACTTTTACTGCAAATCTCTCTCCGTTGTTTGACAACCCATCTCTCTACCATGGCTGACGCTGAACAAGTCCCCGCTGAGGAAGTGCCCGTTACTGAGGAGGCTGCTGCTGAAGAAGCTGCTGCTGAGGAAGCCCCTGCTGAGGAGGCCGCTGCTGAGGAAGCTTCATAGGACCGGGGTGCATAGGACTCGCTAGGAGGATCAGTGCTTCATCATGGGAGGAACTGCTGTTTGCTAGGACGACTAGTGGTATCAGGGACTTTTGTGTGAAGTGAGACTCCCCCTAGGGAGAATTTATAGGTTTGGACATTTGCTGCTCGGCCCAGCTTTAGGAATTACGAAGAAACTGCGTTATGATGAGTTATTGAGTAGAGTTTCTCGGTCTTATTGAGACGAGAATGTCTAGTTTTTATGCCTCGCTAAAGTTATTTAGTAGAGCATAAGCTGCCGGATGAGAATACGAGTTGAAGTTTATTATGTGAGAAAATTTAGAAAAAATTGAGGATATTTTTTTATTTTATTTTGTGCGTACTAAATGTTATATGTTTATTAGGAAAAATTATTATGAAATATGTGAATAATAAACTCATTCGGATTTTGATGAAGCTCTTGTTTGAATTATCCACGTTCGTTCATAATCATGTAGCCAACAATACTATGAATTTGGGGTGTCACGGTCTCTATTTAGGGTAATTGTAATTTGGGTTAAATAATGGTTATTTACCCATGGCTGAGCTTTGGACAAAATTCTTCATGAAAGTCGTCGGAAATTGTCAATGAAACTTTTGAGAAAGTGATTGAAAAGGGGTTGACTTGAGTTCATTGGGGGTTTCCTTCGAAATTGTTGCGTTTTAGGCATATGATATCCTCCAGCCAGCAATACCAATTTTAATTTTCAGTCATATAGATCATGATATTTGCCGCATTTGAGGAACTACCCGCTGGGCTAGGTATTCCTTATTGGAGTGCCTAAGCGCGTGCCTGATAAATAACTCAATGGATTCCTGTCTTCAATTACAGTTTGTAGCCCGTTGTTATGTATCGCAAAATGTTTCCATGCTGTTACGAATTATGTATCGTGATAGATTCCCCGTCAACACTCAATTATAAAGCTATTGACAGCTTAAGCTGCTGATATGCTCCTACAAACTTTTGTGACTTTGGGAACTTGTACTCAGAGGGCAACCTGAACTACCTACCATAAATGATTGCTGCGTCATAGACCCATGGTTATCAGTTTGGTGGCCCTTAGCATTCAAGGCATTTATCTGTTCGAAGAAATTAGTTCAATCATGAGATTGAACGTTATTAATCATGGCTGGTGGCTGTTGTTCAAGATTCTCGGCTGTAATTCGAGAATTTTAGCAGCCTTTTCACTGATAAACGTTGACACGTGCGAGACCGCTACTATTTTTGTTTCCCTCGTGTTTCCTCCAATAAATGTCAGCAAAAGTGAAGAAAAGACCGGTAAAACGTTAGTAACTATTACTAACGTATTAAAATCATTATTACTTCTTCGTTTAGCTACATAGTTTGGTTGACATCGTGCCTCGCTCGTGCGAGCACAGAATGAGCTCTCCCAGACCCCGAAACCCGGACTTTTAACTGCTCAAACGTGCATTTAATTTGAAAACACGGCCAGCAAACGCTACTTTTATCATCCAGCCCTTGTTAAGCAATAGAAACTATCTTGTTAATATTTGAGTAAATGGTTAATGTAAAATAAGTGGGCCTATGAGTTGTAGAAAATGTCTGCAGATTATAGTTTGAAACGATTTGAATAAATATCGGTGAATATTGGTGTTGGTGATCAGGTCAGTGGAGTCAAGGGTTTGAAAAAATGGTCGATGGTACGCATAACGTATTGCAAGATTTAATTGCGTGTTTGCTCTTGGTAAAACTTAGGAAAAAGATCTTGTGCTCAAATGACTACAGCACCCCTTATATTTGTTATCATAACAGCCCTATAATCATTGACCTAAGTTCACCATAATCGCCGGGTCTTATAAATTCCAAAAACAGCCGCCCTTACCAGTTTAAATTTCTACATTCGTCATATCAGCCTAGAAAATCTAAGACCTAAATTTGGCAGAATGACCGCCGGCCGGCTCAAACCTCCCCAAACTCCCCCAAGGCCCCAAACTCCCCTCCCCTCCCCAGAACTCCCTCAAGGCCCCAAACTCCCTCAAGGCCCCAAACTCCCCCGAACTCCCCCAAACTCCCCCGAACTCCCACAAACTCCCCCTAACTCACCAGTGCTCTCCTCCTCCACGTACTCATGAGCAATCTGTCCTGGTCGCTGGTTGTACCACCGCTCTTCCGTCTTCGCTGGACTCATACCTCTAATAACCTTCCTATTGTTGTAGGGGTCGATTATATTAGCGTGGGAAATGAAGGGTTTCGGGAAAAAGCGGAGAAAATTCTCAAGTTTAAGCAACACATGAGTCGCTGCATTGACGTAAAAAGTCAAAAAGTACAATGAACAAATATTGCTCAAATATTGCACCTCTCACAGCAACGGCGAGGAGCTCTGCAAAAACGTGTCTTGCCGATGAACGACTATTGATCGAGTAGTAGAAGCATGCAAACATTACTTAGCATATTAAAATATTATATTCTGTAGTTAATATTACTCCGAGAATATACTGCTGTTTTACAGCTCGCTCTGCAATAGAGGTGCTGCTGAGTCTGTGAAAGGTTCTTCAAGCTGCACAGCAATGACGTGAAGTGACAAGGTTACAGGAATGACGTGAAGTGACAAGGTCACGAGCCGTAAATTGGGGGTCATGCGGATTTTCAACGATCATCCAACGGAGCAACGAATGTTTTCAGGATAATCAATGTCCACTTAATCAAAGGGTTAGGGAGGGTAAAACACATTGGCACAAACACTTTCATATACGATCATAAATATTCCACTCTGGTCTCTGTGGACGCAAGGTCAATTAATCACTGAAAGGATAGAAATAAGTGGATAAACCTAACTACTAACTGTGGTGCACCGGAAGTTTGCTGGTACAACTATCTGGTATCAAAATAAACTAAGTCTGGCACCATGTATAAGAAGGTTTTGTTTACCAAAGCACTATAGGGTGCATTGTGCAGGTGCAGAGCTAGCATGGATCAGGTTACCTGGTGACATGCGGCTGCTATTTATAATAGCAAATTGTTAGCATTTCCTGTCAAACTACCAATGTAGACATGGCAGCGTCCTACCACTGGTGCTAAGCCGGTTGTAGACTGGTGCTAGACAGACATTAGACTGGTGCTAGGCAGACAGTAGACTGGTTGAAGGTTAATTCTGTGACGATAGCGGACTAGCACTTAAGTCAAGGACCTGTGCATAGTGATAGGTGTGTAGGAAACTGAAAGTCGGCTGGTAGTTGACCTAATTCCGATAGCAAACTGGTTTTAGGCCACTGTTTGGTCCATAACTGGCTGGTAAAAGACTGGTGCTGGATCGATGAAGGACCGGTATAATACTGGTACTGGATCGATGAAGTACTGGTATAAGACTGGTAGTGGATCGATGAAGGACTAGTTTAAGACTGGTGCTGGATCGATGAAGGACTAGTATACGACTGGTACTTGGTTGATAACAGTCTGGTATACGACTGGTGCTGAGTTGATAACAGACTTGTATAAGACTGGTGCTGAGTTGATAACAGACTGGTATAAGACTGGTGCTGAGTTGATAACAGACTGGTATAAGACTGGTGCTGAGTTGATAACAGACTGGTATAAGACTGGTGCTGAGTTGATAACAGACTGGTATAAGACTGGTGCTGAGTTGATAACAGACTGGTATAAGACTGGTGCTGAGTTGATGACAGACTGGTATAAGACTGGTGCTGAGTTGATAACAGACTGGTATAAGACTGGTGCTGAGTTGATAACAGACTGGTATAAGACTGGTGCTGAGTTGATAACAGACTGGTATAAGACTGGTGCTGAGTTGATAACAGACTGGTATAAGACTGGTATAAGACTGGTGCTGAGTTGATAACAGACTGGTATAAGACTGGTGCCGACTGCTGAGTTGATAACAGACTGGTATAAGACTGGTGCTGAATTGATGGAAGACTGGTATAAGACTGGTGCTGACTGCTGAGTTGATAACAGACTGGTTGTTGAAACTGGAATGTTACTTGTTAGAGTAACTCTAGGGCAATAGCATACTGGTAACATACCTGTCTATTCCAGTCTAATGTCTATACCAGTCCTGAATACTGAAAAAGAATGTGTCAGGATGCTGTTTTAATCTGAAGGAAATTTAAACGATTGATAGCTTTTTATAACTCAAGTTTTACACTCAAAAACATCACAAAACAACAGCAAGAATTAAGAGATGAAACATAAAGAGCGCGCGCGTCTGAATGATTGCAGTTATCTTGTAATGATTTCTATTGACCATTAGATATCCATGGAGTGCTTGTTAAAACAGAATTGCACTGCATGTGTAGTATTAAAAAGTACATCGTGATGTAGAGACCGTGTTACGCTTGACAATCGAGAATAGAGCTTGATTATATTTCCACTTCGAATGGAAAGAGCATTATTGCAAATCCTGGCTGTAAGTTCAGTGAACAAACTCCTCTAAAGTCTGATGGATGTTGGATTATTCTGCTTAGAACATCTTGATTGAGCTGTCGGCGTGGATGGAGGTTTCAAATTAGGGTTTGAGTGGAATTGAATATCATCATCAAGGTGTTAGAATATCAAGTGGATTTGAATATCAAATGGACTCTGATCTCAGAATAATGAGACTTTAACCTCATGATTGGTGTGACCAAGATGCACGACTATTAATTGATTAGCGCATGCTATTTTGTACTTACAAACTGCTAGCAATTGCTTTCTAAAAACCTTATCATGAGCATCTTAACATCTTATCAGCTCATTTTAATCCTTTTCTTCCATTTACTCCTATTTTCATCAGTCAATAGCTCTTTCTTTCGGGCCTCGATATCCTCATCAATGAACAATTTCAGTTTTGTTGAAGTTCACTCATCTTCGATTTGCTCAAACGATTTACTAAACCAGATTCAAAAATCAAACATTTTACTAATCGCTATCTTCGTTTTTTAGCTCACGATTCACGATCATTGCTGCATCCACCAATGGACGGAGAGAATGACGAACCAAGGACTGCTATTGGCTGTGATAGAGTACTACCCTACTGTAGGAGGATGAAGGGCCTGCTCCTGATTCTCATTGGACAAGTTATTGACGTGGGAGTGTACTCCACCATCAAGGTCTTCCCCCTGATTCCAGTAGGACAGTTCTCAGCTACCATCTACCTCTACACGTTCCTATCCCTCTCTGCAGTCCTCTTCTTCCTTCACAGACAGCTACAACTCCACGGTAAAGCCCACCTCCTCTTCCTCAGGACAGTGCTGGGTGGGGTGGGAGGGATGCTGAGGTTCTGGTCCTCCAGGGTGCTGAGATACGGGGACTCCACTGCCCTGCTATCTCTCTCTGCCCTGTTTGCTGCACTCTGTTCCAGGGTTGTGTGGAAGGAGCGGATGAGTGTCTGGAGTATCCTGGCTCTGGTGCTAGCTATCTCGGGGGTGGGGGTCTACTCTCAATCCAACCTGGAGGAGGAGGAGGACACCACTGACAATGTCAGCGGTGCTGGGTTGGTTAAATTACTTATACCCCTCTCATCAGCCCTGACTGATGGCATCGCCTTCAGCATGATGCGGGGCATTGGCTCAGACATACCCCCAGTGCTGATTGGCACTCTTGGTGTCTGGAATGACAATGCTGACAGGGGTGGGCTTCCACTTCGTTATTGGAGATGAGTTCGTTTGTCCGACCCTCCCTGAACGGACTTGTTTGGTGGTGGGTGGAGTGATATTGGCTCTCTGCCAAGTCCTACGGAACCATGGACTGGCATTGGAGCAGTCAGGACCAGCAGTTCTTGTGATGAACGTGGACATTGTCACTGCGTATCTCATTCAGATCCTGTTCTTTGGGGTGGTGCCAAATCTACTCAGCTGGATGGGTGTCCTTCTCATTCTCAGTGGTACTGTGACCGTGTCAGCAAACAAGTTCATCTGTGGTAGTGCACCTACTTTTTAGGATGTGACATTAACAACCAACTTTATAGACCAGTATTTATTTTCCAGTTTATTTTCCAGTTTTTAGTTATATGCCCATTAACAAATATCATATACTCAAATATTGACATATGATTTGTAACTGTTCAGGTTGTCTTTCAAAATTCATAACAGAAATACTTGACTACTGAAAATTCTTCAATACTTCACACTGATTGCCGCACTATATAGTGACACCGCACTATATAGTGACAAGCTTTTTAGTGTCAAAATACCCCAGTCACTATTTAGTGCGTAAAAACACTTTATAGTGTCAGCGCACTATATAGTGACATGTTCTTCCCAATAATAGCCTACGTCGGTGTATCACATTGCATGCCCTTTACTGGCCTACTTATTAAAGCGAACGACCCCATTACCATGAGCTTTAAGCATGGTATCGTGAGTTATCAAGTCGATTGAAGAGAAGAGCCCGGGCAGAAGTCCACAACCTGGTGAACGCAACCAGGTCAACGGAAGGGCAGAGGCTGTCCCGGGTGCCAAAAAGGAAGGATCTACGGTCTCCGGAGGTGTGGGGGTGTACTCAGAGCCCCAGAGGATCAGTGGTGTACGATACTTTGCCTGGGGGATGCACCCCCGTGTATATTAGCCGTAACAAAATACTTAACACGATGTGGACTGATCAAGTACGGTAATGCAGTTATGGGAGAACCCTTAATTGCATGTTTTTTGGGACCAGTGTGATAGCGGGAGACCTACCACAGTACGATGAGACACCATTATCACTCTCCGAATTTAATGTAACTAGCAGGGCCCGTGGCCTCCGGCCACCATTCACCATTCGCTTCAGCAATTCGTACCGTACAATGTAGTACTGTAGCTCTAATCAGTGATGAGGTCATATTTTAATCGGGTGTTGCTACTCCTCTAAGTGGTGTCTATATGCCCGGTGGTGTCAAACGTCACTGGTCCCACATCCAAAAACACGCGAGTCCGTGAGTCTGACTCGGAGGAAATTGGTTTCGAGAGGAAATTTTTAGTGGTTTGAGAGGATTTTTTTGTATGAAAATGTGAATTTTAGATTCTGACGGCAGAGGAAAATGTTCATATTTTTAAGTCAAGGTCACAAATATTTTTCATTCATGAGCGAAAGGAATGTGATGACATTCTAAATTGAATTGAAAGGCAGATTTGGTATAAAGATGCAAAAATTTTCGCCTGCGGCGGGCTGTTGTGATCAAATTGGTCTTAGATACAGCCACAGGACGGGCGAACTGTAAAGTACATCAAAAATCTTCGTGTGCGGCAGACTGTTGTTAAATCAAATTATCAATACCAAATTATCAATACCAAGTGACTTTACATTAGAGGCAGATTCAGATACAAAAAAAAACCCTAAAAATTTTTGCCTGCGGCGAGTTGTTGTGATCAAATTATGTTATTCAATTAATCAAGACACAGCCACCTGCCATGGATGTATAGAAATTAAAATTTTCGCTTGCAATGGGTCATTCCCATCAAATTGTTCATTACCAAATTGACTTAAGAGGCAGATTCAGATGGGAAAAACACTAAAAATTTTCGCCTGCGGCGGGCTGCTGTGATCAATTTGTGTCAATGAATTGGTTTCAGACCCAGTCACAGATGTGAAACTTGAAAAAAAAATTCGCCGTTGGCGGACTATTGTAAGAAAATTTTATTGATACTGAATTGACTTTTGAGGCAGATTTCACATTATGATACAATATATTCTAAAAATTTTCGCCTGCGGCGAGCTGTTGTGATTGAATTGCGTTGATAAAATGATAAATTGGACTTAGAGACTTAACAGCCACAGGAAGTGTATTTAAAATTTCTAATGTAAAGTGACTTTACATTAGAGGCAGATTCAGATACAAAAAAAAACCCTAAAAATTTTCGCCTGCGGCGGGCTGTTGTGATCAAATTATGTTATTCAATTAATCAAGACACAGCCACCTGCCACGGATGTATAGCAATTAAAATTTTCGCTTGCAACGGGTTATTCCCATCAAATTGTTCATTACCAAATTGACTTAAGAGGCAGATTCAGATGGGAAAAACACTAAAAATTTTCGCCTGCGGCGGGCTGCTGTGATCAATTTATGTCAATGAATTGCTTTCAGACCCAGCCACAGATAAATTTTCGCCGTTGGCGGACTATTGTAAGAAAATTTTATTGATACTGAATTGACTTTTGAGGCAGATTTCACATTACGATACAATATATTCTAAAAATTTTCGCGTGCGGCGAGCTGTTGTGATTGAATTGCGTTGATAAAATGATAAATTGGACTTAGAGACTTAACAGCCACAGGAAGTGTATTTAAAATTTCTAATGTAAATTGACTTTACATTAGAGGCAGATTCAGATGCAAAAAACCCTAAACATTTTCCACTGTCGTGGGCTGTTCTGATCAAATTATGTTATTCAATCAACCAAGACACAGCCACGGATGCGTAGCAACTAAAATTTTCGCTTGCAACGGGTTATTTCAATCAAATTGTTCATTACCAGATTTAGATGCGAAAAACCCTAAAAATTTTCGCCTGCAGCGGGCTGTTGTGATCAAATTGTGCCAATGAATTGGTTTTAGACCCAGCCATAGATGTGAAACTTATAAAATTTTCGCCTTTGGCGGACTATTGTAAGCAAATTATTGATACCAAATTGACTTTAGAGGCAGATTCAGATGCAAAAATTCCTGAAAATTTTCGCCTGCGGCAGGCTGTTGTCATCAAATTATACAGATTCCTGCAATTATGAATGCAAAACACCAAAAATTTTCGCCTGCGGCGGGCTGTTGTGATTCATTATCCTACTAAATTGGTCCTAGACATAGTTTTCGATGTAAAACTTTAAAAATTTTCGCCTACGGCGCTCAGAAAGGACTAAAACCTAGAATTACAAATGAACAATATTGTCGTATTATAGTTCCTTGTATCTATTTGTGGTCTTTTTTGCGAGCGAACTGCGAAGCAATCAGGTCACAGAAATCCTAAAAAATGGGTCTCAGAGGAAATTCAAAATTTTCTGGATGTGGGTCACTGGTACTTTCGTATGAACATTCCGATCATCGGTATGCTTGATTGGGTACTGAGTGGTGTCAGAGAGGTCTGTGGCTATATATAAGGGAGACCGGACAGACAGATATATATTTATTAATTTATATATGAGGAAGAATTATAAGTAGTAAGATTGCATGTTGTGTGAGAACAATGTTAATAGGGGACAACGTGTACCCCATCACTTGCATGGGATGCAATGAGATCCACCGAGATGCTGTGCCGTTAATGAGGCCATGTCACTATATAGTGCGCTTTTCTTTCAAGGTGATTTGGGGCAGTCAATAACATATTATAGTCTACTTCTTGTCACTAAATAGTGCGTAAAAACACTTTATAGTGTCAGCGCACTATACAGTGACATGATGTCACTATATAGTGCGGTGTCACTATATAGTGCGATTACCCTTCACACTTTTGACTTAAATTTTAAGATTATGGCCCCAATGAAATGAAATACCTTATTGGCCTTTATTTAACCGGCCCTTAAGGACAAAAATGACTTTGAGATTTTTGTCCAAAGGGCCGGTTAAAAAAAGGCCGGTTAAAGTGGGGCCGGTCAAATTAAAGGCCAGTCAATTTAGGTCAAATGAAACTTTTATGACTTGCCTTTTATTCTCGTGAACGTCATTATAACTCGATAATGACCTAAATCATCATATAAGATCGAGATTTAGGTCTTTTGGTGCAATTTATTAGGTATAAATGGGTTTTAATGGCCATTATAGAGCGAAAAATCCTTGGTCTGGTGACCACTGGAAAAATTTTTGTCCAAGGGGCCGGCTAAAACGGTTCAAAATTGATTCAATTTTTGTCCATAGGGCCGGTTAAAAAAGGGCCGGTTAAAAAAAGGCCGGCTAAATAAAGGCCAATAAGGTAGTACCTCAGTTCTTCTCACCTTGAGAGCTGCCTTCATATCACAGAATCAATGAGGGCGTTTGTACAGCTTTCCAACTTCAAAGTGGGAAGGTATTGTTAATATTTGCAATTCTGGCAGATTTTGGAAGTTACGATTTAAATCAGACCAAGGGAGCATCTGGGTATCATGATACGTAACGCCTGGATAACGCTATATCTGCTATCAATTTTGCACACCGCTAGGGATCACATACAGTTTTGCAGTTTTTCAATGTGAAAGTGTGAGAGCGCTGGATAGCTAACGAAATCCATTGTTCAAACAACCACTTTACTGACGTTTATTACAATTTCAAATGATCTTACCTGAAACTATTAGAACTCGGTTGTAAGAAATCCCGGTCATATCCCGGTCTATAAATATTCCGTATTTTGAATGCCAAGTTTGAAGGCCCAAATTTTATCATCGGTCGATCCCTGCTAGTGATCTCTTCACCCGGTTACTGGTATTTTCCACTGTATCTTGTGAAGTTATATATCTCATAGAAATTATCAGAGGTGGTCAGGTGGATTGAGCCCCGGGAAAGTATAGTAGCAAGTGCTAAAGACAAAACAACTGGCAGAGAATAATCCAAGATTGCACTCGATCCGTCAAGATTATGTACATTGTGTAAAGTGTGTACAGCTTTAATAATCATTTGCTGCTCTCATCTTGAATCTAAGAATTTAGATTTTGGGCCAGATAATTATTGAATCTCAGCTCAACTGCAGCATATATTTTCTTTTGAGTTAAAAGAATTGGGTTAAAAAATAAAACACTTGATTCTATCAGTTTAGACTAAAATAAATAAACAACAATCGTAAATTTGTTATAGTATTATATTTCAACAATATAACATACCAACTTAAATTAAAATCAAATATCTACTGTTTATCTTCTACATTAAACCTGTAATTTTGACTACCAGAGATAAGATTGAGCACAACATGAATTTCATAGGAAACTGCTTGAAAACAAGCTTTAATATTGTCAGGAAGAAATTTTGAGATTTTCTATGACATCGCATATCAAATTTTAAATCTTAGATACAATTAATGAACATTCGATTGCCCTAATACCTATTTCCAAAATTAAGGAACAGAAATTGCCAAAATATTGAAACAAATTGTTGCTACAGAGAAGTTACATTACAATATGTTTGATCTATTGAAGTACTAAGAACTTAAGAAAGAAATTATTGACAAAGCTTAATCTTCTTAACCAAGATAAGCTTGATAGTGCTCAAAGTAATGATAAGAGATAAGCTGGCCCACTTCACTTTTCAGCATTCACACCCAGGCTGACGGCTAGAAACACTATCTTTACCGTCAAATGAAATAAGCATATATAATTTACAATGAACATTAAACACTCATTAACGTAATAATACAACAAAAATAATATAGATCTATCCTTGTATTGATAAAACATGCCTTTTCAGAAATATTAATAATAAAAGTTATATGTGATGGAACCCTCAGCTATTAGAATCCACAATATCATACACATCCTCATCTAAACATTCAAATAACTGTAGGACAAGCCATGATTCCAGTGTTCATATCTATGTTTCAAAACTGTCAAAAAAGTTACCTTGTTTGACTAAAATCATTTGAGTTTATAGTCGCATGTCATTCATTGTCCGATAAGGCTACCCTATAATAAGAACCAAATACATAGTCCATGCTGCAACTATATCTGCAGGTTGAAAATATAAAGTCCACGATTTTACTTTATTAAATTTACAGCTGCTCATTTTCATTATCAACACTAACATTGTACTTCAACTATTTGAGTATTTGAAAGCCATCATTTGTTTATTTGACTGACATACCAATTATTCATTAATAATCAATTATTATTTTGTTTAGAGTTTGCTTTTCCACCTTATTAAAAGGCGGGATTTTCTTAAAAAAGTTCGAGCAGACGAATTTTGTTGAATAGCATTTCTGAGTCTATATTATAACACATGCCAGAGCTGCATTCTTTTCCGTACACTATTATATCACCTACCAACTTGCTAGAGACCTCTCCTCATGCGGCCTACAGACACTGTCCAGGCTTTTCTCTCCCTACGTATTTCATATGTGGCGATCTGTCGAGAGCACCTACTCTCCCAGCTCGTCACCATGACGTCACCCTGGTGATACTGCGTCACTATGACGTCACATACTCCTAGCTAGTGGCAGGCCGTTCACCTGCTGAGAGCTGGCAGATCTCCAGGCTTGGCTGCCTCCTGGGGCGGGGGCTGCTGGGGGTTGGAGACAGGCACAGTGGAGGAGAAGAGACTCTGGTGGGAGCTCGCCGGGAAGGTGACACTTGTCTGGAACTTGGTGTTGGAGAAGGAGGGCAGGAAGTTGAGGAGGGGGTGGGTGGTCTTGGAGGCAGTGGAGGTGGAGGAGGGGAAGGAGGAGGAGGCGGCCGACACGTTAGGGACGCCCAGTAGAGAGAAGTTCTGGGTCACCAGGTTGGAGAGGGAGAAGGGACCCCCGATACCCCCACTCGGCTTGGTGGGGTTCTCAGTGGGGGTGGTGGAGGAGGGGGAGGACACCGGGGCAGTCACCCCATCTGCAGGGAGAGTGGGGGTTAGTTAATGGTTTTAAAGAGTAATTGTAACAAAATGAGCGAAGGTTGGATCAAAACTCAAAGTGCTTCTATTCCGCCCTTGCTAGGGTTTTTGCATTCATTTGCAAATCGAAATAGAGTAATAGAATTCAAGAATACGTCGCTTAGGAATTCATGTCACTGAAGTCGTCACGTAACCGAAGTTAGTCATCATAATCCGAATTCCTGCTAAATATTTGGAATATCCTACCTCTGTCAGGCACAGCAAGTTTAGGAATCTTTGAGACAAAGCTGGAGAGGCCGGTGCTGGCCAGGGTCGAGTTGTTGGTCAGGTACTCGATCCCAGAGAGGGCCATGCTGGGTCGCTTCCGGGGCATCACGGGGGAGAAGGCCGTGAGCTGCATGTCCTGGGGAGGGATATGGATCATTAGTCGTCATTAGGCGGGCCAGATAAAGTACCCTTATCAGGAGCAGAGTGACACCTAGACTGACAGACAGACTCGGGGAGGTTTCCTTGTTTAGCTGATTTGAAAACCCTGTGTGATCATGTGGGTGAGCAATTAGTGAAATGCATGTTGAGTGGATGCTGCTTCTCTAGGACTTACTAACACGTAGAGAACAACATATTGTTCTCATGCAAACCCGACACATAATATGCTCAACAAAGTGTCAGATTGAGGTGTTGATGTGGCTTGCGGGTCTCGTGATCATCCGCTAAACGGTTGTACTACGTGTACACGTCCACATAACACATAGGAACGGGTGGTAACACACAATCTATTTCAGTCCTCCCGGAGATAAGCAGATCATCCCGCAGCAGGTGGTGTGAGGGAGAGTGGTAGGGGGTGGTACCACTCTCAGAGAGAGAGAGGTGTCTTGGTACCACTCCCGCTCCTACCTCCGCCAGATAACAACTTGTAGCAGCGCTCACTCACGTCACTGCCACCTGATTGTTGCGACACCATCATGTCTCTAAACCATGCTGTCTCAGAGGTCTTCTGTCTCTGAAGCAACCTGTGTTTATCAAAACACACCGCCTCCAAAACACCTCGCAACTGACTATATGAGGCCCTCTGTCTCTTTAAAAGCACCATGTCTCAAGTGTATCATGTCCTTCCAGGTTACCGACATCTGGCTTTGAGACATCCTGTCTTTACCCCCAGTAATCTCTACTTCTGTAGCCCCCAACCCTTGGTTATTATCAATACAGGTTGTTCCACAGAGTCCCCTCTGACATAGCCTTCCCATTCCCCAACTCTTCCTGACTTGTCCGTGTCCTGCGCGCAAGGTTTTCCCTCTGACACAGTGTAGCCCTGGCTGCCAGCAGTTGAGTACCCTGTTACCGACGTGGCCATCTCCCTGACGGCAAGTGTCGACGGGTGTGCGGTCAAGGCGGCCTCTTTCTCGCGTGACCGGGAGCCACCAGCTGGACCACCTCATGTGCCCTCTAGATACGCTCACCTACGTTACGCGTGGAGAAAACATCCCAATAATATTACTTAATAATTACCGATAATTTGGGCGAATTATCTCAAATTAAACGGAATTCTGATAATGTGCAGTAAATTTGTTGAAATGACGGTCTGAGTAGAGGGTTGCACATGTGGCAACATGCGTTCGACAAAAGTGCAACACTCACTCTATACTGAGTGTCCAATTGTGATGACATCAGGGCCTCATGTACAATAACAGTTCGAAACATGATACACTTCCGGCCTGGTGACGGAGAGAGAGCTGATAAAACAACCTCCTACTCGAGGTGGTGGTGGAGTGCTAGACAGCTCAATTATTATGACGTTTAGTGTGTTAGACGGGAGAACGGCATTAAAATATACCTTCCTACTCATAGTATTACGTGTAAGAACAATAATATAGCAGGAATGCGGTTTAATATCAATAGTAATAGTCGTAATGATAAACTGACGTTCCCTTAGCCGACGACTGAGACATAATATCGTAATTGAATAATTAGGTGGGATAAATATTAGATTTATATACTGTGATGTATATACGGAGAAAGTCGTATGTCATATGTTTGTGTGCGGCTCAAGTGTCGACAGGGGCCAGTGTAGAAACATTGTATCAGTGGTAGGAACTCTCCAACACATGTTTCATGGCAGATGCTGGAAGTGTGGACAGAAAACAGTAGAGTAGGAGGGGTGTGTGCGCAGTGTGGGGGTGTGTGCACGGTGTGTGAGTAGGTGGGGTGTGCGCAATGTGGGGGTGTGTGCATGGTGTGTGAGTAGGTGAGTGTGCGCACAGTTTGGGGTGTGCGCACAGTTTGGGTGGTGCACACAGTTTGGAGTGTGCGCGCACTGTGTGCGCAGTGTGTGATAAGGGGGCGCGCACAGTGTGTAAGTTGGTAGGGTTTGCACACATTTTGGGGTGCGCGCAGTGTTATGGGTGTGAGTAGGAAGGTGTGTGAAGGATGGGTGTGCGCACAGTTTTGGGTGTACGCGGTGTTTGATTAGGGGTTTCGCACAGTATGTTAGTTGGGGTGTGCGCAAAATGTGCGCTTAGGAAGGGTGTGAGTGCAGTTTAATGTGATGTGAATGGGCCTGGGAAAACAAGGTAAGAATTGCGATTGGGTTGTGCACCGCGCTTGGTGTGTATGCTGAGTTGTCTTCTGTGTCCATTATGATGGGGCACTGTGTTAGTTTGTTGCGTTATGTTTGCTACCTAAGTTGTCGTATTGTGTTGTGTCAGGTTGTGCGGTGTGTTGGGTTTGAGTCAGGTTGTGCGTTGTGTTGTGTTGTGTTTATGTCTGGTGGTGTCAGGATGCCTGCTAGGCTATATTGTGTTAAGCTGTGTATGTGTCAGGCTGTATGACTATGATAGCTGTATGTTGTGTTGTGCTTGTGTTTTGTCCTATATGTTGTGACCTCTATTGGGCTATGTACTGTGACCCGTATTGGGCTATGTGTTGTTAGGTTGTGAGTTGTGACCCTATGTTAAGTTATGTGAGTTGTGACTGATGTTAGGTTGTGCTGTGACTGATGTTAGGTTGAGTTGTGACCTGATGTTAGGTTGTGTTTTGACTGATGCTAGGTTATGTGAGTTGTGACTGATGTTAGGTTGTGTTGTGACTGATGTTAGGTTATGTGGGTTGTGACTGATGTTAGGTTATGTTTTCTACCCTATCCTATGTCATGTGCAGCAGTCTGGCCACGTTTTGTCCTCGCTGTTGGCAAGTAGAAAATACTACCCAGTAGCCACCATCCCTCTCTCTCCAGCTTAAAGTGTGATTATTGTGCCCAGCGTTTTATCGAAATATGTTTAATTTAAAGTGTCAACAATTTGCGTCATATGTATCATATTTGAACTGCGAGAATATTTATAACTTATATGATGATGAAGGTTTATTGAATTCTGCGGAAACTCTACAAGTATGGCAGCAATGCTGCTACTGCACGGGGTTAAAGTATGTCTTTTCTTGTCCACTTATTGAACCTTGTTTGGCACAATGTGTCTGACCTGCTGTTATATCGACCTGGGACCTCCTCCTTCTCTCTGGAATGAAGCACTCTCTCTCTACCCGAATCCATAGAAAAGAGCTGAGAGCTGAGAATTTTTAAAATTTTCTCCATGTTAAAAATTTTTACGATATTTGTTGGATTTACCAAGAAACAATGTCTTAAATCCTCAAAACTCATCACCTACTCAACAGAATGACGTCTACTAAGTCTATAGTGTTCTATCACAGCTTTATTAACTTTATACGTATTATGATGAACATATCACCGGGCTCCAAGACTTCCTAAAACACCTGCTGACACACTGGCACACCGTCAATATATTGGCGAACATTCCCCGACACAACCAAATATTTGCCTTATGTTGGAGGAGGACCCACCATTCCACCATTAGTCTGGTGGGGGGTTGCACCCTGACAAAGTGTCTCTGTAGGATTACAATGTATCTGTGTGATGTTGTCTCTAGCTACCAGTCATAGAGGTGGTGTGATGGAAACAGAATGAGACTGTCACGTACACAAGCCTGACAGCGGGAGAGAGGCCGGGGTGATGATGTTTTAAATGATGTGACAATTCCATTGATTGGTCAGATCACCAACTTTACATGGCACGCTGCTGGAGCCCACTGTGTCCTGGGTACCACCTGGTATATATTGCTAGTAGTGTGTGTGTGTGTGTGCCAACATTTGACAACAAATTGGTTCAAATTCAGTGTGTCAACGTGACACGCTATACTGGATTATCCGACGAAATGTTCAATGTAATGTTATTGAGTAATGAGAGAGAGAAAGGGGGAGAGAGTGAGAACTCCAGAGGTTCAGAAGCAACATTAGTATTTTCTGTTGTGAAGTCACTGAAATGAATTATATAATATATATAGTCTGAAGCCATTCCAGTGAATTGATAATCATTATTTGATTTATAATCGTGGAGTAATGCCGTCTTCTTTTTAAACCACGACGACGGAAAATGACTCTCATATAGCTTAGCGGGGAAAATTAACTAGACCGCTCAAAAATATAGTCCATCTACATAGAAGACAATGAGTACTAAGTACAAGCGATCATTACTTCCCTCTAACGATGAGTAATTCGTAGCGAGGGAACGAGATGACAAAGATGGATCGTTAGTAAAATGCAAAATCTTTAGCAGCAGCTACACATGGTAAAAAGAAGGCTAGAAGCGATGTCATCCTATTTTATTATATCCCAGCGAGGAGGGGCAGTGTTTTCTGGGATGTATCAGTAGCTCTATCCATGTGGCTATTGTTCGGCTCATAAAGCCCCTCCTCCTCCTCCTTCTCCTCCTTCTCTCCTCTAAATCATGCTCTGCTAGGCGGAGAGCTATAATCTAAGATATGCAATTGGGAATTGCCCGCAATTATATCCTGTAAATTACAGGGATGGAGATATATCGAGATGTTATAAGCGGGGGCGAGCAGATAAATACTAAGTATATACTTGGGATTCATCAATTAACTTGCCTCTATCAAAGCTGAAAGACCTGTGACCTTTTGGCGGATATAGGGCAGCTTTACATGAAGGACAATAGCCGATTATAGATTGGGAACCATCCACATGTATTTCTACCCATCATGTAATTATCTTGCTCCTTCATAACCCTCATCTCTTACTGCTGCTCCTCTATAATTACTTTTTATAATTACCAGGAAGTTTTTATGCTTGCTGCTTCCGATACCTAGTGGCCCTATTATGTAATTGCAATAGACTTGATAAACGGAGGCTAATCTATTGCCTCCTTTGATAGAGTAGCTTTATGCTCTGAGATACAAAACCATCAATAGATATAGTTTTTATCACCCATTTGCATTTCTTAATAAAACATGCCAATCTTTTAAAACAATCAAATGAGACCCATTTCTTTCTTGACTAGGGAAATTTACTGCAAAAGCCATGATAAGAGCAGTGGAAAGGTTTAGAATAAATCTACTGATGGGACTGAGCAGGGTGAATGTTATTATCGACCGACAGACCAAACGCATTTTAAAGCCGTAGATTTCTAAAAATGAAATAGAGGATGCGAAATCTAAAAGTTTTGGGAAAAATTCTGCCAAGGAGAATATCATCAAGACATAATATCGCTTAAGTATCAACATTGAACTGGAAATAATGAAGTGAATTGACAGTATTTCAATGCATGTGTGAGACCTATATATAACGGATTTGTAATAATATACAAGTGCACTTAATCATTAACACCCACTTGAACCTGGTATCCATGTAAAATGAATATATTCTCCAAATATTTCCCTTCATTCCTGAAGTTCTTAGGCCGGTATTTCAACGTTATATGCAGCTGTATGTCGTAAATCTTACCTGAGAATTTCATAAACTTTCGAAATAATTTGGATGGATCAACATTTTTTATGATCGCTGATCAGTAATCAATCATTTTCATGGCATGGAACAATTCCTTCTTTCCTAATAAAATGCACAGATAGATATTGGATTTATGAATGAAATTTTGCACGTCCCACTACCACAAAATTAAGGATTTTAGCTACCAGATCCACGGAGTTCGGAGTTTTCTGCTGAGACTCCAATGATCCCGCCAGCCCTCAAGGTAGAGGAGGCACTGACGGTCTGTGCCTCACTATCCCGAAGGATGGCACTCCCACGACACTTGGGAGAGGAGGTAGTCTCCCAAGTGGTAATACCTCCCATGGGACACTGCAAACTATCTTAGGATGGTGGTGTTCATCTTGTCAAAGGTACACCTTGGAGTTCACAGTCACAAAGTGGCTTACTAGCCTGGCCACATTTCGCAGAGTGGCGTATCAGCCTCGCCACATTTTGTGGAGTGGTTCACTAACCACATTTTCGCAAACATTTCATCCGGTCTCGGATCATCACTAGTTCTTTGTGTGTCGTTGATGATCACTGGTCAGTAGTGTTCATGTGTTCGGTGCTCGTGTTGGGTACGTGATGAGTGTGACTGAGGTAATCAGGTGACTGTCTGATGTTGTCGTATGAACATTGGACAGTATGTTGCTATAATACCCGATTAGAATGGGTGAAATGTGAAGTCTAATCGGAATGCTTGAAAAACGGGAATAAACTTGTGGTACTCCAATCAAAATTTGGTGGCTATGTTAATTTCTATTTTATTTCTATTTACGTGGTTATAAAATATTAAATACTTTCATTTCTTCTCTAAAATTGTAAATTAATACAAATGTTCGAAAATATTTTGCATTTTTCTCCAACGATATTTATTTTAAAATATTTTTGGGTTGAATATTTAGCATATTTATATCTAACAGCTGAATTTCTATCATTAACTGACAACTATCGTCTATCATAAAGTACAAGTATTTTTTTTTTCTTAAAATTTTACCCAGACAAACTGTTAAAATCTCTCATCATCTCGCATGAAAATTTTATTTAATTCTCCGGGCATTCCATGCTGAAAATAAAACCAAATACATATATCGGAGGGATTATAATAATGCTTGCTGCTCAATCCTGCGCGGGTGCGGTTCCTGAGCTCCACAACATGTGACCGTGCAGGACCTCTAAGTGGGGGTGCTCCAAGCCAACATTGGGTTCACCTGCATTAGGTCCTAGTAAAATTGTCAATTACTATACCTGACCTGGGATCCCGAGATCTGCAACTAAAGCTCTCCGATAACAAATCAATTTACGACTGATCTCAATCGGGCTGCTGGGTGAGTTGCTGGTGATGAGGCTGCTTTGTGGCCTGCCCACAAAGATACCCGCATACAATACACCGTATAATATCTCTCCTCCTCCTCCCCTCCCCCCAGATATATCTCACTAGATCATCCGACATACACAGTGCCTGTGATCTGCGCCAGGAAGCAGCGAGTCAGGGCTGCAGCTGTCACATGGCCGCCACGCAGACGTACGTCTGCCCTGCCGTATCCCCGCTGCCGCGTGCCCGACAGCAGACATATGCTAGACGTAAACTAGGTATTTTATATATAGAGGGAACCTATATATCTATACTTATTATTGTGAGAAATCTATATGTTTTATATATATTATTTACCTTGAGGATCAGTCATGCTAGACGTTTTGGGGAACGTCTACTGACTACTCTTTAATAATTACACCAGGTCAATAAGAGAACGACTGGTGGAAGAGCGATGATGCTCAACCTTTTACAGAGAGAGATGGGATTAGTATAGTTGTTGTTTAAAGAGCTCTATGCCAACCGGTCAAAAGGTCGTGTAATGTTGTAGGAATGTCAGGAGCTACTATTGGAACACCACCACGTTTGCTATACAGGAGATAGTGAGAGAGAGAGAGTGAAAAGGGGCACGCCGTCAGGGCAGCGTGGACACATAATAGCAAGCCGAGATGACGATTTCTCCTACTTAGTGTCCATGTGGCTTGTGTGTGAGTATGTGTGTGCGGTGCAACAATGAATCTTTAATGATAAGCTACTCCGTATTATATTGAGAGGGGGGAGGGCACATGTCCACATTGCAGCCATGGAGCCAGCCCTTGTTTCATTGTTAAGAGTACTAGAGGGTGTTCCTACTACTAGAGGGTATTCCTACTACTAGAGGGTATTCCTACTACTAGAGGGTATTCCTACACAGCTACTACTAATCAGAGATATCACACTTTACTGTGAGGAACTAGAGAATTTGGTGCTGGATTGCAGGGGTGTCCTTATACCTGACACATTCCCAACTTGGGACTAGAGCCCTACAATCTGGTGCCAGATTGCAGGGACAGCTTTATAAATAGGGACTAGAGCCCTACAATCTGGTGCTAGATTGCAGGTGCAGCTTTGTAGCTCACACATTGTCAACCAAGGACTAGAACCCTAGAATCTGGTGCTAGATTGAACGGACATTCAAACTAGGGACTAGAGCCCTCCAATTGCAGCCATGGAGCCAGCCCTTGTTTCATTGTTAGGGGTACTAGAGGGTGTTCCTACTACTAGAGGGTATTCCTACACAGCAGCTACTCAGAGATATCTCACTTTACTGAGAGGGACTAGAGCTCTACAATCTGGTGTTAGATTGCATGGTTAGCTTCATAGCTCACACATTCTCAACTAGGTACTAGATCCCTACAATCTGGTGCTAGATTGCAGGGGCAGCTTTCTAGCTCACACATTCTCAACTAGGGAAGGGAGGTACCGGGATGGGGTGGTGATGTATTACTGCTCCTATTCTAGCTCTGAAGACAGTCCTATTAATCAGGGTGTGGTAGGTCCCTTGGGCTGACCCCTGAGGAAGGGGGTCCTCTGGTTGGCATTAATCACACTACTAGTGTGATGACAGTGGTAGTATAACTATACACCCTGTTAGTAATGTAATCTCCTCCCTGATCTCACTAGTAGTAGAGTGTAGTAAAGCCCTGCAGTTACCAATGACCAATGTGTCACCTTCTCAACATCGGCAGGAGAAGGTGATGTAGATTGAAAATAGCATTACCACTGCTCGGAGATCACATTATAATTCTCCTTAGCACACCCTTTAAAATGATTTCCGATGTAGTTGTAGGGGTTCTCTAGCAGCTCAGGATCCCCAGGGAATGTCCCGTCTCTAACGAGCTGGATAGGAACACATTGTGTGTGTACACGGCTCCAGGCCCCCGTTTCCAGGCGACAGACGTCTGGTGTCCTACGGAGACCGATGTCTGGTGTCCCATGACGACGGATGTCGGTTGCCATGGAGACAACAACCCCATACCACGTGCCAGCGGACCAGGCGCAAACATGACGTGTTTTTAGCTGGAGTTATCCGTAGTAATCAGACTCCAGGTATTCTGACATATTGTATTAAATGTGTCTCACAAACACTATCCGAATATAGTGTGTTGTTGCTGTAGAGGGTGGTGGTGTAGCAGGAGGATATACCATGTTTTGTTGTCACGTGGGTGACAACACTCTGACATCACGTTCCACATGATATACCTACTCTCTTTCCGAGACACCGCCCAACTTCCCTCCAACCTTGGAACTTGACACGACTTTCACACACACCGGGCGAGGGTGAGTGAGTGAGAAGGGGTGGAAGGAATTTCAATCAGGCAGGTGAATTTTGAATTTACCAATGACCTGACACCCCCAGTTATTATTAATGATAATATATATTCGATAACAATAGGGTTCACCGGTAAAACTTGGGCAATTTGTTAAATGGTTTAGTGTAGGAGTTGGGGTGTAAAGGAGACCTGTGGTGGGGGTTGAGTGGTGTGAGTCACCATTTCGCGATAAGAAATAAGCTTTTGCCGGAACACAGGGGATGAACAAATAACCAACAATGACAACTACAAACCCCTATCTATTGCTAATGAGCAGCACCAGCACACCGATAATCTTAGATAAATTAAGAAATTTATATAATAGATTCGATGAGTTATAGAGAGGAGAGGAGGGAGAGAAAAACTATATTATTGAGTGGTCGGACACATGGACAATGACTTTGCTATATTCCACTGTTAAAAACATTTAATTAATTTTCCAAGCTCTCCCTCCCCCTCTCTCATCGAATATGGGGGAGAAAGTAGGGTAGAATTGTGGAGTAGACATTGACAGCTGGTTCTGTGGGTTGCTTATAACAAGTTTTACAAAAACTATGTTATTATTTTTCATTGGAGGAGGCAACAAACTGAAAACTATAATGATTTGACAGATCCTTAGAATTTTCGGAAACTACACCTTCCAGCAGCTAATTAATTTGCCATTTAATGACGGACCAATGGTGTCGGGATTAAGATAATAGGTTTTACAATGTACCCTTGTTAAGGAATTTCTTTATGCGTCACTTCTATTATTTCTGGAAAAATAATCCGCTGCTGACAGATGGACAATAGATTCCTAAAAAATATTGACTAGCATCCTCAAAAATTAAATCATAAAAACCCTAAAAATTTTCATTTTTCTTAGAAAAAGGGTAGAGAAAACGTCACAGTGTCAATGTCTACTCCCCTTGGCACCTCACAAACTCTTACCTTGAGCGTGATGGGGGGCAGGTGGAGGCTTTGAGCGGAGGTGGGCAGGTGCAGGGTGGAGGAGGTGGGCGTGGTGGCGGCGTGGTTGGTGGAGGACGAGCCGCCCGCACTGGTGGCGGCCTCGGAGGCGACCCCTCCTGCGCTGGGAGGCGAGTTACGGGGCCTCTTGTCTGCCTGCATCCCACTCTGCCTCCTTATCGTCAACAAGTACTCTATTGTACGGATCTCTTCGTTCTGACACGCTATCAGTGCTGCCTGAGGGGTACAAGGGAATAAGGATGGGGTTACATGGGGCACGCTATGAGTGCTGCCTGAGTTGGGAAATGCTATCAGTGCTGCCTGAGGTGGAAAATGCTATCAGTATTGCCCGAGGTGCAGGGGGTAGGTGGGGGCTGCAGGATATAGGTATACAGGGAAGCAATGGATTTTTGTGTATGGGTTGGATTTTGGGTGTAATTCGTGTGTATGGGTGGTTTATTTGAGTGTTTTCATCGCAGCAGCTGTATCATGTGAGTTTGTATTTGTGTTTGAGAGTGATAGTCACATGGAATTGTGGCGGGAACAAGGACTATCACTAGCTGTCACAACTATAACTGCGTTAATGTACACATTAAGAAAGTTCGAAAAATAGCTTTTTTCTAGAAAAGCTGTCACATTAACTCACTGTGTCAATACACACACATTTACTCATTTATAATTTTAAAAAATAATAATTTAAGTAGAGAGAAAAGAGCTTTCATTGGAAAAGTGTGATTTATTTCATTATGAAATTTTAAAATTTATGAAATTATAGCGTTGGTTATTTGAATATTCCCAAAAGAGATTTAAATAACTTCCGCCAAATTTAAATTGTAACAAGCAAATTTAAAATCGTTACTCTAGGATTTAAATCATAACTCCCAAATGTCCATTTTTTATCTTTTTCTTCAAATTTTTTATTCTTAGTCAAATTTGATTAATTAATGGGATGAGTTCTAATTTCTAAATAAAAGGTTCTAATTATAAATTTCATTGTTTAAAGATACCTTGATTTTGGAGAAAGAGGATGATTTTTGTTTTCTAGGCCCAGGAAATGAGACATGCACTCTCAAAGACTTTGTAAATATTTCATTTTCAATGCTTCTTATTCAAAGTTGAGCTTATGTTTAAAAATAAGATAGCCTATGGCAGCCTATCAGCTATGCAATTTACTCGTGATATTAAGAGAATTGTAAATTTGAGAAAAACCAGTAAGTCCCCGCCAAAATTTTGCTTACTGAAATTGGAAACGTAGTCTCGATAATCTTTTAAATGGATTAACGGGAGCCCTAATATTCTGTTAATTTTGGTGAGATTAAGCTGTCTACCTGTCTAAACCACTACCCGGTATTAGTCCGTTTTACGCCCAGCATTTCCCTCTTGATATTGTTTAATTTCGCCCCATGTTTGTTGTTCATTAGCGAAAAGCTAGTGTATTCAACACCAGATTCAAACAACGGCACAAATCTGAAATTTCAAGCGGTCAGCGCAGCGCTGGGTACATGTATTTTCAGGTATTGCTATATAATATTTATATATTTCCATGCCGTAAAACATCAAAATTTAATTTGATTTTAATAAACGCCAATCAGTTAATAGGAGGGGCAGTCGTTTCACCTAAAATTTGAGAATACTTTTTCAAAGGGCTGTTTCCAGCGAGCCAAATGTGAAAATGGCGGGGTGGTTTTGATTGAACTTAATGTGGATTTTTCTAAGGACTTCACAAGAATTTTAAATGACTGGGCAAAAATCTTACCTACTGTTAATGAATATTATTTTGAGTTTCATCCAAAACTTGCGCTTTTTTATCAGCTTCCATTTTGAAACCTTCAATGTGTAATTATCTCTGGTCCGCGTTCTCAATAATAAACAAATTTGTACCCTCATGATAATTCTAAACACCCCGGCATACCAACGCCTCTAGTCGTTAATTCGCTGGGCTAAATTACAAAATTTGATGAAACGTTCACGAATTATCGGTACAGTATTGATGAAACAAATTTTGTAATTATCGCAACTCATGTTATCAGCTACTTTTCGATTTGAGTACTACTTCGAAACAGCTCCAAGACGTGGGGTGTATATTAACAAAATCCGAATTAAATTTATTAAATCATTATACAATTTAGTGTGTTATTATATGTTGCCCCGATAATTGGTAAGTTTTGGTTCGTGGTACTGTCTGACACCTGGACAAGTCATGTAAACTGCTAGTCTAGAGTATTGGTATCAATTTCGGACTGTCTCAGTATATATGTAAGGGTTCTGGTAGCCGTTGGGAGTATTATTCTAGAAGGTGTGGGCGGGTATCTGATTATTTGACTGACATGGGTTGGAACTTTTCGTACCATGAAGGATGTAGGAACCTTAATAAACGTAGACGGTTTGGTGCAATCAATAACTTTACATCATCGACATGGTAAATGTCACTGAAGACGTACACTCATGGTTTAAATACCATGAGAACATATTAAAGTATATTTTGTGTGTGGATTGTGGGAGCGGGGGTTAATAACCAATATATTTTTCGGTTGCGCGCAGAAGGGGGGTAACGTACCTGTATGTTCTCGGCTGCGTGTTCAGGGGGGGGGTAACGTACCTGGAATGTTCTCGGCTGCGTGTTCAGGAAAGAGAGCCATGAGGAGTTCGAGAGGGGATCGTTTGCGGGCAGGGCTCCGCGAGGTGGTGACTGGTGTATCCTCCGCACCCTCCTGTCCAGTAACTGGGGATACGTCTGATTAGATTAGGCGAGCTGGATACATGTCATCCAGTGGTCCATGGACTAATGGAAATGGAATGTTTCATTATTTCTTAGTCAAAATTGGGACTGTTTCATTGGTTCATAATTTGAAAGATGTCTGGAGATTGACTCAAATCTTATTGGTGATGATTTATTGAGTCAGATAGAATCGGGTCGCTGCGAAATCAAAGTTCGAAATTTGTAAAAAAATGTGTTGTCAGTGTTATTTGAGCTGTTAGATCATGGCAAGGTAAAAATTTCGTATCTTAAGCACTCAAAACAGTTGTCCACATCTTCTTGACGTTCGTCCAAATTAGCAAATTTCGCAATTCCCAAACTTCATTTGTCTGTTTTTGGATAATTGTGATAAATAAATTACATTTTAACCACGAAAAACATGTTAAATTTGATTTGCTTATCTAGGACCTGACAATTTGTTTATCAAATCCCTACCAGCAGCTGTACATATATATTTGAGAGTGAGGCCATTGCTTGCACGGTAACAATGACGAAGACAAGCACTTATTTCTGTTATGGAAGCTCTAGAAGAGCAGCAGCTCTGAAAATAATGCAAGGCTTCTTCCTCACATGCAAACATTTGATGACATAGCGTGGAACCCTTTGTTTCAACCTCTTGCATTACGCGTTTAGAAAAAGTGTACACGAATTAACTGATAGTTTCTTGCAAACGTTTGCACTTTCTACCCCTGAACGGAGTGCCAGGTAACCCGACGGTTTCCCGTGCGGCTTTACGGTGCCACGTGGGAAGATTCTGCATAAATTTTCCACCTCTGCCAAAATAGTTAACACATTCCGGGAAATTAGGAATTTTTTACCTTAAATTTAGTACATATTTAACGTTGATAATCCCTTTTTAAGGGTACACGATGATTCATCTTTATTTTCAAATCAACCATGCCACAGAGTTTGATAATATCACGATTGAGCGGGAATCCTAATAACTCGAAAAGTCTGGGTTGTGGGGGCTGCGCCCCCAAATTCCTGCAAACTGCAAATCATGCGACAAGTATTTCTGTTGAAAAACGTTTTCATTGTCTAATTTTCCATTCAACCTTCTTGAATTCTTATTCCTGCGTGGAATTGGGATATATTCTTGATCTACCACAAATTAACAAACATTTATGGTATGAAATAAATTTGATTTTTCACTGACCCTGTGTAGCAGGAGCAGGGGATGAGTTCCCTGTGGACTCCTTGACAGAAGAAGGGGAGCCCCCAGTGGTGGAAGCCTCCATGTTGCAGCTCCCCTGGTCCCCTGTGGTCGTCCCCCCGGGGGATGTGGTTGCCATGGGGATGTCCGTGGAGGCGGATGAAGACCCTGGAGTCTGGAGGGATGTAATTCGGTTAATCCTCAGCCGGCTGTGTCTGGAATACACTCACGGTAATTAGAAGCCTGTCGCCGGAGGAGGTGTTTATTTGCCTATAATTTTGAACATATCAGCGCAGTTTGGTGTTCCTGGGAATTGGTAATGCATTTCATATCGTGGTGGTAGAAGGGAATTTTCCCTAATAAGCTAGGATTGTCGAGAAGACTGGAAAATACGGCGCGTTTTATGAGGGAAGTGTTTATCAATGACTAAAGTACTACATCATCATGTCATAATATTATTAATGATCTTCGAAAAAGAAGTTGTACTAAAATTTGAGAGTCAATGAGCGTTGTCCTTTGACAATTCACATGAGGCCGAAATATTTCTACATTAATAGGTACCTAGCATTAGGCTCTGGGTGCAAAGAATATACACCTCGTCAAATTCAAAATGTTACCAAAATCCAGAAACCAAATGGAAAACCAGCCACCATAATTTAAAAATGTCAACCGCAACTGTATTGCAGAATAGCAGAATATGTACCTGAGAGATTTGCTGGGAAGGGTAGAGTCCCAAGCTGAGTCCGAGGTGGAGCCTCATTGATTCTTCCTGTGCTTGCTGGCGTCTCAGAGCCACCTGGGCTGCCATCACCTGGGGTGGGGCTTGTAAGTTGCGCGACTTGGGAAGTGGAGAGAACAGTTACAGAGCAGAAGTTACGGAGTCTCGGAAACAAACCTTTCGTTTTACTGCTCTTAACTGCTGAGTAAACTCAACGAAACGGAAATTTTAATCCCATATCAAACTCGTTTGAGAACGTTTGACTAAAACCAAAGTCCCTCATGTTTTCACCCCTTTGATGACCATCTTACCGACCCGTTACCTCTTTATCCGTCCTTTTACCCCTTTCTCAATCCTTTTTACCCCCGCTATCTCACCTGTCTCCGCTGGATGATGAGGCTACACTTGCTGCACTCGCAGTCCCTCCTTAGGGCAGTAACCTGTTTACCCTTCAGACCCCTTTACCACTTTCGCACCGGGCTTTTACGGGGCTCGAGATTCACCTGCTCCACGTCCGAGAAGGTGTAGGGGTGAGTGGTGATCATGCCGTGTGGTAGTAGAGGGGGGAGATACAGAGCTAGAGGAGGGAAGTGGGTTAGAGAAGGTGTAGGGTGAGTGGTGATCATGCCGTGGTAGTAGAGGGGAGATACACAGAGCTAGAGAAGGGAAGTGGGTTAGAGAAGGTGTAGGGGTGAGTGGTGATCATGCCGTGTGGTAGTAGAGGGGGAGATACACAGAGCTAGAGGAGGGAAGTGGGTTAGAGAAGGTGTAGGGGTGAGTGGTGATCATGCCGTGTGGTAGTAGAGGGAGAGATACACAGAGCTAGAGGAGGGAAGTGGGTTAGAGAAGGTGTAGGGGTGAGTGGTGATCATGCCGTGTGGTAGTAGAGGGGAGATACACAGAGCTAGAGGAGGGAAGTGGGTTAGAGAAGGTGTAGGGGTGAGTGGTGATCATGCCGTGTGGTAGTAGAGGGGGAGATACACAGAGCTAGAGGAGGGAAGTGGGTTAGAGAAGGTGTAGGGGTGAGTGGTGATCATGCCGTGTGGTAGTAGAGGGGGAGATACACAGAGCTAGAGGAGGGAAGTGGGTTAGAGAAGGTGTAGGGGTGAGTGGTGATCATGCCGTGTGGTAGTAGAGGGGGAGATACACAGAGCTAGAGGAGGGAAGTGGGTTAGAGAAGGTGTAGGGGTGAGTGGTGATCATGCCGTGTGGTAGTAGAGGGGGAGATACACAGAGCTAGAGGAGGGAAGTGGGTTAGAGAAGGTGTAGGGGTGAGTGGTGATCATGCCGTGTGGTAGTAGAGGGGGAGATACACAGAGCTAGAGGAGGGAAGTGGGTTAGAGAAGGTGTAGGGGTGAGTGGTGATCATGCCGTGTGGTAGTAGAGGGGGAGATACACAGAGCTAGAGGAGGGAAGTGGGTTAGAGAAGGTGTAGGGGTGAGTGGTGATCATGCCGTGTGGTAGTAGAGGGGGAGATACACAGAGCTAGAGGAGGGAAGTGGGTTAGAGAAGGTGTAGGGGTGAGTGGTGATCATGCCGTGTGGTAGTAGAGGGGGAGATACACAGAGCTAGAGGAGGGAAGTGGGTTAGAGAAGGTGTAGGGGTGAGTGGTGATCATGCCGTGTGGTAGTAGAGGGGGAGATACACAGAGCTAGAGGAGGGAAGTGGGTTAGAGAAGGTGTAGGGGTGAGTGGTGATCATGCCGTGTGGTAGTAGAGGGGGAGATACACAGAGCTAGAGGAGGGAAGTGGGTTAGAGAAGGTAGGGGTGAGTGGTGATCATGCCGTGTGGTTGTAGAGGGGGAGATACACAGAGCTAGAGGAGGGAAGTGGGTTAGAGAAGGTGTAGGGGTGAGTGGTGATCATGCCGTGTGGTAGTAGAGGGGGAGATACACAGAGCTAGAGGAGGGAAGTTGGTTAGAGAAAGTGTAGGGGTGAGTGGTGATCATGCCGTCCGGTAGTAGAGGGGGAGATACACAGAGCTAGAGGAGGGAAGTTGGTTAGAGAAAGTGTAGGGGTGAGTGGTGATCATGCCGTCCGGTAGTAGAGGGGGAGATACACAGAGCTAGAAGAGGGAAGTGGGTTAGAGAAGGTGTAGGGGTGAGTGGTGATCATGCCGTGTGGTAGTAGAGGGGGAGATACACAGAGCTTGAGGAGGGAAGTAGGTCAGAGGAGGGTACCATAGTTAGAGCGTTGGAGTGGGTTAGAAGAGAGGAATAGAGTTAGAGAGGAGGAAGTGGGTTTGGGGAACAGAGGAGGGGAACGGAGTTAGAGGGTGGAAGTGGGTTAGAGTAGGCTACAGAGCTAGAGGAAGAAAGTGGGTTAGAGGAAGGAGCAGAGTTTAAGAGGAGGAATTGGGTTTGGGAGGGATACACAGAGGTAGAGGAGGGAAGCTAACAGAGCTGGAGGACAGAGGTAGAACATAAGTTAGAGGAGAGGAAGCTTTTCAAGGGATGCGCTGGTGGTTTCCGGCTTTTTAATTTTAGTTGCTCCAGGAAACTACTGCAATTAATATGGGAAATTGCTACAAAATGTTTAATTTCTCGTGGTTGTGCTAATACGAGTTGGATACTCAATTTCAAGACCTAGCTGCAATGCTCAATATTGCGCTACGGCTAAATAACCGGCAAACCAGCAGGTTTCAGAAGTTAATAAAATGATGTTAATTCGTATTGCTTGAGTTTCAATCGCTAATACTGCATATTACGGCAATTGGCAGAAAAAATATCTTTGAATCATCAATCCAAATCGAACATTTGAGCAATTTCCGACGATAGTTTTAAATTTACGGACATCGTCTAAAATATTAAGCTTGCATTATGATATTTCCCGCGATTCCGAAACTTTTTCACACAATCATCGCGATGTATGTATTTCTTAAAAAAATTCGTTACGAATATTGTGTTTTTCTATTTCGTCAATTTTAAAGAAAAATCAGGAATTGAAAAAAATTGAAGTCAAAGACATAAGAAAGCAACGACGAAACAAAGATGAACAAGACAAATTGTACTGAATGGAAAGCGAGCATGAGCTGACAACCAATGTGTGTCTAGGGGCATTGCAGATAGTTGAGACTGAGATAGGGGAGCGATAAGACGGGATCCCATTCAACACGTGAAAGTGACACTCCCCGACACTAAATCGTTGGAAAAGAAGTGTCAATTTCTTAATTAAAAGCAGACCTTATATCTTGCATTGTGTGTGTCAATACTCAATTATTTCGGTCGGAAGCCCCTCAAAGGTGAGCATGGCACACAATTAGTCCTCTCACTCTCCATGCCCTCTATCTCACTCTGCCCTATCTGCCCTCTATCTATCCCCCGTTCTAGCAACACTAACTACAAACACTATTTGTATAGAGATCTAGCAACAGGGTTTATATATGTAAAACGGAGACTATGATTGATAAAATATCGTGGGTATATGATATCTCCTCTCTGAGTTGGGAGATGAGGGGTGTGGGAAGACACGAGGCTGCAAGTGACATATGAACACGATCCCTGTCAGTGTGTCAAGTAGCCCCCCTAGCGTGGCTGGAACAGGAAGTAGAACTGAAGGGGCTTCTAATGAGAGAGCGGATGTGTGGAAAAAGGACCATGATATTGTACGGTACTCGTTATCATTATTAAACGAGAAGAAGAGGAACGTCAGAGATTCTTTCATGTAAATTGGAAAAGCAGAGTATATTTTTAACACCGCTGTCTTACTGCGTTAAAAAATTCGGTACAACAAATATAACAATGGAATTAAAATAATACTAACGAAGCTCACAAAACAACTCGGCTACAACAAAAGAGTTGGAATAGTCGGAAGTGAGGGAAGTGTTTTGTTATAAGGTGTCCGTGTGTCGAGGTGTCGGTGGTCGGACGTGTCGTGCACGGAGCGCAGAGGCCGGAGAGAGGCCCCAACGAATCATACAAGTGCGGGGGGAGACACGGCTCACCCCAAAAAGTGAGATGAGAAGTGAGTGTGTGGGCTGTGCATGACTTAGGGTGTCCGGCGCGCGCGGCTTGTTGCCATATGTCGTATGTATGTTACCGTACGGCTATAGGCTGCCTTGCGCACGTGAGAGGGATTAGTATATTTTCAACGCCCTCCAACTTGAAACTCTCAAATTGCCAACAGCCCGTTAATCGCTTCTATACCGACTTTATATAATGCATTGTTAGGCTTCCTTCCATTAATTTGTTTAATCCTAGAGAGAATAAGGTGTTCGGATGAAATACCACCCAAGTTATGTAGTCATGGAAACAAGCGTAGATCACATGTGTTGATATTACGAGGCCACATTACGTCGACTCTCACCACTCCAGCCTGATTTCATTCCCTAACACTTTACAGAATACAATGTGACACGTAATTACTCTAATGTGAAATTAAATATGAAATAAAACATCATGTTGGACCGTATATAAATATCAGATCAGGGAATCAAAGAAAAAGAGCCCTTAGGGAATACCGTATGCGAGCCTATGACATGGTATTTATACCAAGGAACTTACTGCCTGCGCAAGATGGTATTTTTGTATCCTGTCCGGTGGAATGAATGATGTATCACTCATGAGGTGAACCAACCAGATCACATAAACCAAATTAGTCTAATTGCCCCGACTCTCTTTCAGGTGCTTGGTGCTCAGATATGAGATTGTTTACTAGCACATTTTAGATACTTCTTAGCAATTAAAGTCATTCGGCCGTTGAATGCACTTCTGTACTTTCCTTGTTGTACTAGAATACTGGTGCACTCACCAAGGCATGTAGCCTCGTAATGAGTATCGACTTTTGATTGATTGATCTGCACTCGAGGGTAACGTTTACAGTGGGACAATGAACCGTAGCCCTGTCATAGCCATAGTAAACTACCTCTGTGAGACTCAGGGTGGCGGGGTAATTTTCAAAACGCAGCATCTCTGCCACCAACCCTGTCAAGGGGAATTAGTAAACTGGTTACCTGATTACTGTTATACGAACACCATGGAGTTATCCGTTAGTTGGAGATGCTATAATTTCGGTTATTGTTACACGATCACAAAACGAAATTTCGTAAGGTCCCTCAGATCATCAGAAAGTTTATCTGGGCCTAGAAATATTCATCCTGGTGGGAGGAACTTTGACAGCTTTAAAGTTGGGAAGACCATCAAAAAGGTTGTAACATCACAAAGTTGGCAACAGATACCATTTTGAAATCAACCTACGTATTTTCGCTTTATCAAATATCATCTCAATATCTTGGAAAATAACCGAGTAAACATTTGATGATTTTCTCAGCCATCACACCCAATTTTCACCTTATCGTAATTCAACTTGACTCTTATCGAAATTTCAATTTGTCTCAGACACTTCCGAAAGTTTTTGTGTTGCAATATGAGTCCACTTACCACTTCACAACTGAAAATGTTGGTCAGATAAATGCTGCAGATCCAAAATTTATGCTCCAGGATTGCATTGGTGTTCTGATTTTCATTGTCACTTCGAGGAAAATTTCCCTTCAGTGTTAATAGACACTTCCATTCAATCTTGTTGATGCCCTCATGTGCTTATTCTTATTCCTGATTCAGTGATTAGGCCCTCAGGCTGATCCCCAAGCTTTATCAAAATAATAAGCTGTTGTTGTATGTTAAAGTTGTCAGCATCCTACTCAGAATATTATTATTCTTGTTCTCAAATTTGAGGTTTATTAAAATTTGAGTATTCGCATACTCAATAACATATAAAATACTGTCTTGTATTGTAATAAGTAACTAAATTTACCAATTATTTTTAATTTGATAATTTGAATTTGACAGGCAGACTGCAGGTTGAATAATTGGTTGACGAGCTGGTTATCAAAACATTAGATTATTATATTCCCTGTCAATCAACAGGGTAATTACCAAACGTTTAAGTCGCCAAATTTCAATTTCCAAGCAGTGTTATTATAGTGCTATTCAAAGAATATTTTGAATTGTTTGTCCATTTTAATTATCAATGAGTTGATAGCTTGTTACATCAACATAACACTATCTCACTATCTATATGTTATTAAGTACTAATAGTTTCCTTAGAGTCTCAATTAGCACTCAGTGAAACAATTTGTAAGTCAAAATGTGAATATGATAAAATCACACTTCAACCGACTTACTTTAAAATTGGATTAAGTTCTCAAGCATCAGCAGCCTTTTCGCGTATTTTTCCACGGATCTTGAAATAAACGAAAAAAAAATCAAAATTTGCCACAAGTTGACAGCAGCTGCTATGCCAAAATCCGAAATTTTCACCCTATTTTTGGCAAATTCTCGTTTTAAACCTTAATTTTTAGGCATTTTTACCCAGATTTGGCCATGATATCTGCCCATGAATTCTGAGATTCGCCAAAAAATACTCACTATAACTTGCTACGTTCCCCTTGAAAGCTAAGGATAGTTTTTATACCCAAGTGAAAAAAATGAATGGTGTGGCAAAGTTGAGCATCGAAACTTATGAAGTTATGAAGTGTATGAAGGCCAAGGGCAATATGAATGTCCAAAAGAAAAGTTAATAGATTTTTTACAGATGGACTGCTGGAATAAAAGTTACAAAATAAATGAAATACGAAGTTCCAAAGTTATTTGCTAACACGACTTTTTGAATATGATAGCATCTAAATGGGGCATCGTCAAAAATGAAAATAATTTAAATAAAATCCTCAGACAAACGTTTGAAATTCCACGGATTAAGTCGGACTAAAACTGTCAAAGGGACTGAGTGACCAATAGTACCAGTAGTTATCAACCCCTCTGAATGTCACATGCCTTTCTAACAATGTCCTGTTTGATCCTGTATAACCAATCAACTGGTGGTACCTATCATGAACAATGACCATGACACGCTACTCCCATTTCAGATATACGTGAATCAGCGGGCCATTTAGCCTGCAGAGAGAGAGAAAACGATAGACTTTCCGCTACACGGTCAATTAGCGACACATCAAGACTACAGTCAATTAAAGCTGATCTCCGTGCTACACTACAGTGTGGTGAGTTAACGAGCCTTGAAATTAAGCTCCATTATAATAAGTAAGAAAAAGTATTAAAACGAAATGTCAACTAATATAATCGCAGCTGTGGTTGACACGGATTTAACTTATTTTAACAAGTAGTAAATACGTCATGAGTCCCAGGCAAAACTTGACAGGAGGGGGCAACATAGAATCCATAGCGCCAGCACATGATGGAGGATAACGTACTCAGTACAAATATAAGCAATACAACTAATACTATTATTATATTAAAATACTAAGTAGGAATAATGAACTGAAGGAAGCCCTCCAATGATCAGTCCAAAGATACGAATCTAGTTGTGGATACAACGTGTTAAATGAGTGGTCAGGGCGTGAAAATGCGCGTGAGGGAAAACCTTCCTCGACGTTCCGTGATCTGCTTGATCACATGACTTCGTCGTTTCCAGGGCAACGCAATCACGTGCGCGCTACCGTGGTTGCCATTGGTTGCCCAGGTGAGCATGTGGCTCGCATTAAGACAGCATGCGGAACCTTGCTGTCCGCGAAGAGAGGTCTATGTGCATTGTTACCCTCTCAAAACCAGTGGACGAGCCGTGACGGCGGCCTCTCCACAGTTCGTGACGTCACCGTGTCTCGGAGGCCTCGTGACACTCCGTATTATATCTGCGGGTAGTAGTAGTAGCGGGAGGAGAGCGGCACCTACAGTGGCTAGCCACGACATCCTACTTACAATCAGAGGAAAAATAGGCTGACACCCCAGAAGTAAAACAGTGGGGGATAACATAAACATGTCAAGGGGATAACAAACTGGGGATAACATGAGAAGGGGATAAAATGGGATATAGGGTACCTCTCCACCTCCATGCAGCTTCCCTCACTAAGCTGCCACGTTTTTAGCAGCCGGCTGTTGACACTGCGTTACTGCAGCACTACTAGCAGCCTCCCCGCTACCCAGGACTCGCTAACAGGCTCTTCAAGTGCTGCCTACCCCACACATAGTGTCTACTGTTTCCACAGTTCCAGCCTTAAGTGAGGCCATGTGACACGCTAATTGGAATTCAATGCACGACATCCTCAGCTCTATATTCAGTTTAAATTTTCAACACGAAATTAAGTGACTTATTATTATTTATCAGCTGAATTGATTTGCTAAAGTAATAGCTACCTACAAATTGGAGGTAATAAAAATTTTAAATCATGAAATTCGTATTCAAAGGGCGCTTAGTGAGTTTTTCACTAACAGACTTTTGAACTTTGAATTAGAGTAGGAAAGAAAACTTCATTCTCTTATGCACCAACAAAGCATTTAAGCTGTTAAGCATAATCGCCCATGTTATTGGATTCAATATTTAAGATGATTTTACGCAGCATAGTCTTGGAAGAGTATAAATTGATTTTCTTGATTTTCTTATGCATGTTTTCAAAAATTATAAGCTTCATTTTAAAGACTTCCTCTGACTTTTTCCTAGCCCAATACTATGAAAGTTTTACAGAAGGCATTTCTTATGAAATATGCAAAATTTCTCATCTAAATAAGGAACGTTACTTTTCATTTTTTTCAAACTTCCTATGAATAGCCTATATCTAAATAGAAAGGGCGCTGTAGAACATCACGGTTGTACTCATACTTATTTACTACGCCTGATAAGTTATCTTATGACGGCCCCATCTGATGACAATCTCATGAGTTATCATCACATGAGTATAGGAACAGAAGAACAAGGAGTTAAAATAATAAAACCGTGATACCGAGCGAAATAAAACATTCAGGGATCACTTCATGTCCGGCGAGATGTGAAACGTGATGAACACACCCTAGACACTGCTCCTGCACTCGGATACAAGATTTGGCGAACCCATAGTAAATCCGGGATATTCTTAGCTTACCCCCGGCCCCCTTCAAATTGAGCATCATGAAGTGACGACAATAAAAAGTAAATGAAATGGGGTGGCCTTAGGATCCTCACAGATATGATGGCTTATGCACTCAATTATATCACACTTGCACCCTTGAATATAATCTTAACATGTGATAGAACAGACACGCCCTTTATTCAAATACTAGTCACTAACTTACTTACTTTACGCTTACGCGCGCGCGCGCGCGCGCGCGCGCGCGCGCGCGCGCGCTTACTTACGCGCGCGCGCACTTTACTTACCGCGCGCGCGCGCGCTTACGCGCTTACTTACGCGCGCCTTGCACTTACTTACTTACTGGCTGAATGATTGATTGAATGATTGATTGACTGACTGACTGATTGACTGAATGATTGACTGACTGATTGACATACTCTCCGATACATTAATCAAACTTAAAATATTTTATTCTAATAGTCATGCTATTTTTCATTAATTTTGAGTTTTGACCATAGAACAAAACGGAAGTCTGAAAATAAGCTCGTGCTATTTTAGTATTCTAAAACTGACGTATGAAAATTTCTATAGATCCCCTGACACTCCCTAAGGCAGACTGTTATCGCCTGCTAATATTCTCATGACAAAAGTTGATATTTTGTATCGGTAGGGCGCCAGAATTTCAAATATTACGCATTACGTCATAATCTTGCAGACAACTACACGTTTTGTCGAGGTGACAAAAGACAGGAGTTGATGCGCGCACGAAAATTCATATCAAATTTCACAAATCTTTCATCAGAACCATTGCCCTGAGTGCGAATAGTGCAGATGGTTCAATTTGGAGCACTTTGGGTTGTTGATGCCTCGTGTCAGGTAATTTGTTCTTCACATGATTTTGCTGATACGAGATTCATTGTGAGAATAGAAATATGGCTTAACTTGACTATCGCTACTGATGAAGGGCTCCATTACTCAGAAAACAATTTTGCAGAATCGTGTTGAGCTGGGGAATTCGAATGTGATTATTCAAAATTTCTTGATCTCTCTCCTGTCAAAATATCGCTTGTCTATCCGAATCTGTCACTCATCAGACACATGTGGATTTTGTTGAATGCCCTAGTCACATGCAAGTAGCTATTCAACTTACTAAGTCGAAAATTAGATAACACCCGCATTATGTCGACTTTAATTATTGGCAATTAAAATCATACAGTAAAAGAGGCTTAACGGTTGGTGAACACGCACAATCGATCGTAATTGGGTAAACGGACATTGGGACACGATGCCAACTTTGACTCGTAACTATAAACCGTGACATAGTATATTCTGATGCTGCTACTATAACTGCTGTTGATGATGCTAACCCTATAATTATTTAATCAGCTATATTTTCTCCCTGCCAATGATTGGAATTACAAAGCGAAGTAACAAGTGTCTAGTCCCCCAGAGGTGGAGGAGACACGTCATGAGTCGGAGTGCTTGTAATCAGCTGCAATTCAAGTATCAATCTTATCTCAGAATATATTGCTATATGTGAGCAGCATCCCAAAGAGCTGGAACATGTCTCTT